>CAJQUW010002222.1:0-198275 GCA_907163375.1 Prostheceraeus crozeri
GTTGTGAAAAAATTGTTACAATTTATACTATTGAAATAGACTCTTTAACATTATCTGGAAATTCTGTCTTCATGAGACAATTGAATATTATACATTTGCGGCTTTGAATGTCTTGAATGTCTTGTCGCGACAATGCATTGCGGAATACCAATATATTTCACCATTCCCCGAGCAGCAGTGATAGTTGAACTTGACGAATAATCTTTTAGAGACTGCACGTCAATCCAGCCTGTGTAGGAATCGATTACCACCAAAAACTTGAGTTCTCTCCAGATAGCGACATCCATATGAATTCGTTGCCATGAAGACAGATTGGCCGTTGTTCTTTTACGTGAATTACCCTGGCAGGTCAAGCATTTCGAGACGAATATATTGACATCAGAGTCCAATTTAGGCCACCAAAAGTACTGTCTGGCTAAGCGCATCATCCGACAGATTCCTTGATGATCTTCATGAAGTAGCTTCAGAATACCAATTCTCATATCCACTGGTGGAACAATTCGTAAACCATGATAAACGATTCCATTTTGAACGGAGTACTCACTTCTGTTCCTTGAATAAGGTCCACAATAAACACAGCGCCCCCCCCCCTCGGGACGGAAGTCTTGGTGGCTGTCTAGGTGAGTTTTGGTCGGCTGTCCGGGTGTTTTGGTCGGCTGTCTAGGTTGGAAAGGAGTGCTTGGATGTGAAAATGGAGGTGAGATTTGGCTTCTCCGTGAAAATTTGGGTTGGGGAGTTGTTTTCCATCGTTTTGAAAAGTTTTGGAAAATTGTCTTTCTTTTGGTTAGGTTGAGAAACGGTCTCTAGCGAGCGAACGAAGGTTCGGATGGGAAAACAAAGGCCAGATTCGGACTCTACGTGTGATTTTGGGTTCGGGAGGTTATTTCTAGCGGAATCGGAGACATCTAATTCTGACCCCCCTCTGGACGAGACTTCTATCTTGGCTTGCAGGAATGGTAGAGAGTCGTGCGATAGCTCGTTTGAAAGCTAAGAGTGAGACAAATTCAGTGGAAAAATTGGCTTGTTCATATCTTCTTTCGTTTACATGTGAGACGCCATCGAAAATTTTGGAAATTGTGGAAAAACGACAGAGTTAGAGTTTCCAAATACAGGTCTAGCGGTCGAGCGAAGGCTCGGATGGGAAAACGAAGGCCAGATTCGGACTCTACATGAAATTTTGGGTCCGGGAGGTGATTTCTAGCGGAATCGGAGACATCTAATTCTAACCCCCCTCTTATCGATTGCATATTCACAGGATATATAAGTACGAGTTCGGGAGAGGAATCTCACTAAGTTGAGAAACGGACTAGAGGTAGGTCGTTTCTTTTGAGTTCCGATATCGGACTTCTCAATTTTCATTGCTGATATCAGCTAAGGTGTCAGATTTATAGGTTAGTCAGTATAGCATGACTGACCATTTGATGATGGTAGGCCGAAATCTTCAAACGTCTATAACTTTGCTCCTACAAGTCCTTTAGACTTGATTCAAAAACCATTCGACAGCTCTTGCTGTGCTGTAGGTAACAGACTACTTATAAACGTTTTATGAGTAGTACTAAAATACTGAAAAATTTAAATTCGTATTTAATGATAATAATTAAAGTTTTTGAATAAAAAGCGGTCGTTTATGAGTCTCTGTGACTTGGGTCGTTTCCTCTTGTAAATAACTCCACCGGTTTTCATGTCAAAATCGGGGCCCGAATACCAACACAGTGATATGACGCACGCTCTGTCCGCTCGAGGTTGGATTTGTTGGTCGAGGCCTTGGACCTGGGATAAGATCCCCTCTGAGTAATGCCTGTAACGGATTCAAGAGCCTAATGCCTAGACGACTGCTATCAAATGTTTGGTAACTTAGTCTTTCAAGGCATATCAGCACGTAGTATGCCATGAACATTAGCTATCAAATTTTTATCCTATCTTTACAAAATCGTAAACATGACGAAAGGATTAAATGCTCGCATGCTCATCGGCAAGTGCAGTTATTGGAAGATCGCTAGAGGGTGTGAGCTGAATTTAAGAGGAGACGATGGGCGCGCATTTAAGAGAGGTGCTGTTGAGAGTGTGCGTGCATCATGGGGTGGTGTGCGAGGATGGGAATGAGGCGGTGTTTATTAGGGAGCATTGTGAGTGTCCGAGTGGGAATACAGGTGTGCAGGGGTTCAAGGGATGGTTTGAGGGAGAGTTGATGGAAAGGGAAGAGGTGAGGAAGGCGGTGCCGACAATTAAGGGAGCGGTTGGGGAGAAAGTGGTGACGAAGGAGTGATGAGAGTGCGAGTGATGAATTTGAGTTGAGAGCGAAAATGAAGAAGGTTGATGTTGATTTGGATAAGGTGATTGAAGATTCGTTTGGGGATATCGGTGATCTGGAGGAGGAGGGGAAGGAAGTGGGTAAGCCGATGGCATCGTCATCGCCACGGCGTGAAGAGGGGGTGATACGGAGGCGTTTGTGACGTTGAAGGATCGTATGATGGGGATGGAGAGTATGAATCGGAAAGAGTTGAAGGAGAATGAAGAGTTGAAGGCGAAGGTGGAAGGGTATAGGGCGACGAGGGAAGAGTTGGAGTGTGTGAGAAAGAAGGAGAAGGAGTGGATGTTGGAAAGGAGTGAGTTGTTGAAGAAGGCAGGTTTGGTGTCTAGTTTGCGAGCGAGTTTGTCAATGAAGGATGAAGAGGTAGAGCGGATGAGAAGCGTGGTGAAGGAGACGGAGGAGGTGAAGGCTGTGAATGGGAGGTTGGCGGGTGAAGTTGAGCGACTGCATGAGCGTTTGAAGTGTAGAAAAAGAATAGTGTATGAAGTCCATCTTCCCCTCTTCCAAAATAATGTGTGCGACATCCCGACAATTACAAGTGATCCGAATGTGACGCAGCAATGTTATGAGGGCGACGGAGTCCGATGTCTCCATCTGAATATGGACATCGATGGTCAGCTTGAGGACTTCGTCGTCCGAAAAGTCCAGAAGAAAGTTCCCAGTAAGTCTCCTCAACATGATCATTTTTCTATTTCATCTAGTCTCCTATTCTTTCCCTTTCAGAGTTTTTACAGAAGTGATTCAGCTCCACTCCCGAGAACGAACCATTGGTCTTTAAGAGACCACCATGGGGCAAAATGTGATAGTACCTCCTCACGGTTTGCCCTGGACAGACTTCGGTCTGACTCAATCTATCATACAAGTAAAAGAAATATAATCATGTCTTTGTCTCGCAGTGGTATATAAACCATTGCCTCTCTTCCATTTTCATTTTAGTCTCCATCATGCAGCCACCAAACACGCTAGTCAGCTCTCCTGACAAGCCTCGGTTAAACCCGAGAAATTTATTCAATGAGATTTCGCAGATGGAGGAGCAAGAGAGAATTTACAACAATCTTGCTCGAATCGGTTCATCGGTTACCGATGATGTCGATTCAACAGAGTGGGGGTATATACCGCCCTCTGACAGTCGGATCGAAGTAGAGGAGGTCGATGCCGCTGACATAGAGAGATTAAAAGTCTCTCTCAGCGGAATCGGCCAAATCTAGGCATGCATTCGCATCCGAGAACGAACCATCGGTCTTTAAGAGACCACCATGGGGCAAAATGTGACAGTACCTCCTCGTGGTTTGCCCTGGACAGACTGAATCTATCACACAAATACAGTATATTTCATATTATTGCTAACACTTGGTGATTTTTTACTAAATTACACTTCCTCATTTGATTAGTCAGTTATTAAGATAGTTTAGGTTTGATATGTCATAACATCAAATAACAGGCATATCTAAGGCTTATCTATGGCAATTTTGCGGAGTAATAAGACAGAGCAACATTTTTGATGAGGTTAGAGAAGGTCATGCCATCTATTAAATTATGCGAAATCTGCACTTTTCAAACTGAATCGATCGGGAACCTGTTCTCTGACTCTGTTTGCTCCAGGTAGATATCTATGCCTTGCCTTGAAAATTCGCATGACAAAGTATTGCAGGATGAGTCAGCTTATGTCCGATTTCTTGGGTCAGATTGATTGAAGTTGACTTTAAAGCTGACAATAACAGATTTTATCAGTTTTGCATACGATGGTGCATGTGGTGCGTGGCAAAGATCTTGCTGCCGAGAAGGTAGCCGAAGTCAAAGCATTATGCAAGTATTCAACTTATTCCCAACGCCAAATTGCTAGAATAACTGGTGTGAGCAATTATTCTGTATCAAAGATATCCCGAGAAGACTCTTCAGCCATGAACCGGAATAAAAGAAAAGGACGATGTGGGAGAAAAAGAAAACTGACCGCCACTAACGAACGCTTTCTACTGCGTCAACTGAATAAGAACAGGAAATCGACATGCTCTAAGTTGCAGACGGCTCTGCGTGACGTTGGTCCTGATGTTAGCAAAACTACCGTTTGGCGCACACTGAAGTGACGGAATTGCAAGTCGGTGAAACCCAGGAGAGTCCCGTTGCTGACGAGAAACATCCGTGCTAGAAGACTTGAGTTCGCTCGATCTCACTCACATTGGACTGCAGAAGACTGGAAAAAGGTAAGCAATCAATATCTTATTCTTGAAAATGTACAGATAGGCTCCATGTGTGCGATAAAGTGCCGTTCATTTAATGATTGACTCAGTTCATCTTAACATTTAGGGCAATAGGCCTACCACAAAAATCGGCTGGAAATTATCGCAATTCTTATAATCTAATTTCTTCATTTCAAGTTGCATTCTCCGACGAGTCGATGTTTCAATGTGAACGATCTCATTCTCTACAAGTTTGGCATTCTCCAAACCATCCACGACCGGTTCAACAGCGTGTCAAACACCCAGAAAAGGTCATGGTATGGGGTATCATGTCCTCTCAGGGCGCAGGTTGGCTCCATGTTTGCGAGGGCATGATGAACAAGGAGGAGTATTTGCATGTTCTTCGATCACGGGTCGTTCCTCAAATGATGGAATGGCTCCCCAATGGAGATGGGACATTTATGCATGATAGTGCTCCCTGTCACTCCGCCAAGATTTGCAAGGAATTCCTCCGTCAATCCAACATCCCCGTTCTGAGGTGGCCAGGGAATTCGTCCGATCTAAATCCCATCGAGACGCTATGGGGGATCATCAAGCGGAGACTTTCTGAGTTCGATATCTCAAGTAAGAAAGAGTTAATACATCAGGTAATCAAACTGTGTCATCGAGACTGCTCAATTTCAGAGACTTGTTCGAAGCTGATCGCTTCTATGCCTGACCGGATCAAAGCTGTGATCCAGGCAAGAGGTGGACACACTAGGTTTTGAATCGTTCTTTCAAAATTTCTTATGAAATATACCTTCCGTGGATGAAATTATAATTTTATTTATTATATCTAGAAGCAATGCATCATAATTACTATTGACCATCATTGGCAACAAAAACCACTTAGAATGAAAAAATAATAGGAAAGTCAAAGGTGTTAGCAATAATATGAAATATACTGCATAAAAATATAATCACAAAGGTGTATCTGTTATCAGATAACTGTAACGTTGCATGGTACGGAGAATTTCGGCATAATTCTTCCTGTTGGTGGGCGATCTCTCTTGAGACAGCGGATGATATCGTAGTGATGAGGGTGGCAAGGGCTTGAGACTTCATTAGTCCGACTTTCCAACGGTCTTTGTGGTCTCTTCGCTCAACGTATCACTTTGAACGAAAATCGGTTGAGTCTTAGATATCTGCCGCAGGTTACTTTTTAAATTCTCCATTGCATACGTTATCTGAGAATGAATCATGAGTTCTCTTAAGAACTGCCTCTATCATTGTGGCTAAATGATGAAGGGATGAAATGGGAGGGCACTCTTGCGCCACACGCAAACATATACATCTTCTCTCTTTGCTAATGATACGATCTCTTTTGATAGAAAAGTAGACCGATGATAAATGTGATGATATTTGCAACCATGTATACAATTAACCCCATATCCAAATTCTTCCCTTTATTTCCATTTCTAGATGAATACATTGCAAAAGCAAAGACATGTAGTATGTAGGTTTATTTTCACTCAAAGTTGAGAGGATCACTTTTAAATTCGGATATATTCTAAAATGTTTTGGGCGCTTGGCAGCACCTGGCACTTTTCTCACACGCGTCGTTTTTGGCGTGAATTCACCATCAGTCACAACAATTTTTTCAATGATGACGACTTTCTCGAGAGTCTCCTCCTCCTGTCCACAGTTGTCTTGATCCCACTCGTCAATCACGACGACTTTCTCGCGTGTCTCCTCCTCCTGTCCACACTTGTCTTGATCCCACTCGTCAATGACTTCGAAGATTTGGTTAAATATTTCCAATGCTTCTCATTCACATTATACGAACTAGGAGTCTAACTTGGCAAAGTCAGAAACATCAAGTAATTTTGTGATCCTCAATGAGTGGGATGAAGGCAAGTGTTGACAGAAGGAGACTTACGACAAAGACAAGAATGTAAGAATTGTCTGGATAGACGAAGAATGGAAACCGAAGACAACATGTGTGAGAAAAGCGCCAGATGCCCCTAAACGACTAAGGTGCTACAAAGTTTACAAAGACTTAGAGGTTCTTCCACTTGACTTTTCCTCGCTATAAAGTATATATACTTCAATTGTGAATAAATCTAAAGAGCTACATACATGCCTTTGTTTTTGATATTCAATCCCTTTATCATTTATCCTCAGTAATAGAGGTAGTACCTAGGAGAGAATGATTGTATCTGTCATCGGCTGCTATGATTTATACTGAGCTGTCAAATGATTAGATTTTCACTATGATGCTGATGACTACATTACCCAGAAATAAGTGAAAACAGGCAGATATAACAAATGAAACATACATTCAGAAATTACAAATAATTTAAAAGCTCTTCTGGAGTCACATTGTCCCACAGTAATTCACAGTTATCACACGCACATTTTAGCTGTCGCAGTCTTTCCTCGGCTGCTGCCAATACGCCAAATACATACTCCCATTCAATCTCGTTCCTTGGTTGAGACGATGGACTATAACATCTCCGTATGTCATGGAGAAGGCTTATGTCATCCTCCTTCGACACATCCTCCTTGTTATAGAGCAGGTACTTCCACCTCACATGTACCATTTCCAGTTCTTCTTGCTCTGTGAGAGTCGGAAATTCCAACTTTGGAATGTCAGCTAGATTTCTCTCCTTCTCCACTTTTGGCTTCTTTGGATCAGGAGGGCAAGTTGGTGTGTCCACGATGAGAGTTGCTGCTGGTGAATTCATGACTTCAAATTGTATGCTATAAACTTGATTTCTTAGTGCTTAAGTACAAGTAAGCTGCCAATCAAATGAATAGCCAATGAATGGCGAGTATGAGAGTACATAAAGGGGGAAACAGACTTATTTTCATTCTATATTTGAGACATTTTACCGCAAAGTGAACTTTTCTCTCCACTCAAATATATTCTAACATTGTTGACGTATCCTATTTTGGTTTGAGTCAATTACTTCATTCTGACATTAAAGAATCATACTTAAACTTGATTTCGTTGAAATGGTAAGTTGAAGATTTCCTCACTTATCTCCCTCAAAAGCTTGACTAATAGCATCTTTCTCAATTTCAGACATCTGCTTCATCACCAAAACGCTCCCTTCTCGAGGAAACTTTAGAGCTGTTAAGTGAAGGTAGGTTGTAACAGTAAACTATAACTTTAATAGAGATGATAGAATGATTCAGGTGATGTTAGTACCAGCTCAAACGGTCAATCGCGGGAATCTAATGAGCGGGAATGTGCTGATTGTGGTCACATCTTTACGAGGAAGCGTGATCTCGCCCGACACATCAGACAACGTGTATGTCAACCCAAGACATCATCAATCTCCCGAGGTGAGGATGATTCTATTCAACATGTCTCCTTTACTTGCGACTTTTGCACTCAATCTTTTGAAACACGTTTTGAATTATCTTCACATAGACTTCACCACACGCATACAAATGATATTTATAGCAACAGCACCTCCTCTATTCGACTAACTGAAATGTCGCTCAATAATGTAGTGAGAAATTAACATATGGAATTCTCAGAAACCATTGCTGATTTTCCGGAGTGGTTTCATCAAAATTCAATATTGATAGATGCGCTCTTTAGAAATTTAGACAACTTAAGAATAAAAGCACTCATCTATCTTAAAATAAAACATGTTGAAGTTGACCATCATACTGGCGAAATGGTGCAGAGGTTGGAGTTTCACATACCTTCCTCTCCGGCTACAGAGATAGTAGATAAAGAAGTATGGTTAAATTTTCACATTCAAGGACTAAAATCAAATATTGATAGATTTAACAAGCTCGATAGTGGTCTGATTTTTGAAGGTGTAGAATCTGCCATGTTTAAAATTACTCTATTAGAAAATTACAGTGGACGAGGCTCCTTCAATCTTCAAAAAACGTTAAAAGATAAGAAACTATGCGGTTTTATCCATTCTCCACTATCATGATGTACAGAACAACCGTTTCCGTAAAATCAAATATCATCAATGGGAGAATAAATTGAAGTTTGATGACTGCAATAGCGAAGACATGAAATTCAAAGATAAAGAGAAATTTAAAAAATCAAATGAAGTTAAAATAGTTGTTCACGTCTGGCAAAAAGGACTTAAAGGTGTACGCTACGACAAACGTTCATCAACTTATGATCGTGTTGTCAACCTCTTGTTGTTATATGAGGATAACAGTCAACAATGGCATTGCTGCGGTATTCCAAGTATTCATCGACTATATTCCAACTATTCATCGACTCTACCTTCTTAACCTATGTTCTAGATGCCTACTGTGCGGTCGGAAATTTGATTGCTCCCGCGAACTATTTCTTCGGTCAGTTTTTGCGGTTTCCATGGTCCGTTTCTCGTTATTTTTGGTTCTCACCATATCAAGTCCGGACCTGAGAGTCAAGTGGTGGAGTCAATTTATCATATTTCGTGGTGGATCATCCCCAATTTCGAGGATTACTCCCACTCATCGCTGTTTCCTGTTGCTGCTTGTGCTGTCGTGACATAACACGCCATTGGTGACCTAGAATTCCGTAGTGGTTCCTGTAGTGATCCTTTTGTCCTTTTTTTCTGTTATCTCTTCTTCTCATCATCTTGTGCTTAACCCTTTCGTTATTTTTTGTGTTAAGTAATTTTGTGGTTCCTAATTACCCTTACCTTATCTTCCTAGGATCTATTTCAAGGTCAATATTATTGAGCATTAATGACCTTAGTTTTCCCATATTTCTATCTTATTTTGACTAGTTTCTGTAGCATACTCCTTATTACACATGTGATTATTGAGCCTGTTGGATCTACACTATCAGACAGCAACCCACGCACGGCGTTGACGTGAAGTGTCGCTCTATTGTACTGCATCCTGACATCCCACGCTCTATCGGTGTGACGGTCCAGTGGATTGGTGCGCGGTTTCTACTTTCAGGGTCCGTAGTTCGAGAGCGCCGGCAACCTTCTTTTTTTTACCAATTCTAGAATAATCATTTCTTGTCGTCACTGCGGTGTGCGGTCTGTCGGTTAAGTGCGTCTCGTCTGGTTGAAGTTTATCGCAAATAGTTGGTGCAATACCCTTATAGAATTTGTGTAACAGGTGCTTACCAATACATCCACGTTTCGAATCGAAACTAGATTCGAACTTCGCGCAAGAAATCAGCTGCGCCGTGGTTATCAAAGTTTACCACTAACTATTTGTGTATGACTTTATTTTCTACAATAAAGTGTTTCTGCCGCAAAACATTTGTAATTGGATTTTGTGGTTTAAATAACCTAAAGTGAGCGCTTTAGAGCTGACAATAATGAGACCTCACATTTTGCTATATAAACGCAGTATTTCATTCAATAAATCATCAATTGGAATACCTAGTTGTTTTACTTGATTTAAACAACGGACTACTACAATTGGCGTTATCGAGCAGGATCGGTTCCTGGCTACTGCAACTTCTTCTACTGTCGCTCTACTGCATCCTACTGCTGCTACTGGTTAACAGTGCGACCCTACTACTGCTGTCGCGTATCTACGAGCCTTCAACAAACTAAAGCTAAACACGCACTCTTACTTTCCGGCCAAACCCGCTATCTCTCTTTCTTCATTCTCCTTCAGTACTACGGTACGGCTAGTTGTTAATTTGTTCACTCAGCCACCATCCTGAGTCCCTCTGACCCCGCACACACTTACATTCAAAAACACATAGGTGTAGCGAGGTTTAGGTTCTCTACTCTAGACAGCACTCTTAAGGCCTTATTAACGAGCTTAAGGCTGTAAGGCTATAAGGTTTAGCTGTAAGTTATAGGTCTCCTACTAACCTGAGGTTGCACAGAGCATTTGCTAAGGACCTAAGGGTTGATAAACTTCAGGGACCTAGGGACTTAAAGAACCTAAGGAACTTTAGGGACCAGAAGAAAGAAAACTAAAGTTTACGGAGCAAATTCGACATGAACTACGCCCCAATCGAGCCTTTGGACGTCAACGTCGTGAACGGTGTCGCCGACTGGCACATAAGGTTTGGTGAATATGTCAAGACCAACACGGCTATCGACACAACAAACCAAACAGCCCATTACATTACCTATATTGGCAAGCACGCGTTCGCGCTACTTAAGGACTTGGCGTTTCCAGCGGACGTAGCGACTATGGATGTTAAAAGTCTTCAAGCCTTATTGCAGAAGCACATCTCACCAGTAAACTTTCAAGTTGCCGAGAGAGAGAGATAGATTTCACAATCTTACGAGGAGGTCCGACGAGTCAAACAAGGCGTTCATACTTCGCGTTCAACGTCAAGCGGCCAAGTGTGGGCTCACTGACCTGGAGATTCAGATGAGGTATCGACTCGTAGCCGGCATCCGGGATCCGGAGTTGAAGTGAAAACTCTTAAAGGAAACCAAGTTGGATTTTAAGCTAGCGAAAGCTATCTTGGAGGACTGGGACGCGGTCAACCAGGCAATGCCACAAGCCAGCTCGGATGCTTTGGTTGCAAATCGACATCACCACAAACCGCCAAATAGAAACAAGAGTTTCAAGCCACATAAGCCATCCTACCAGTTGCCTTCAACAGCTAATCAACATGCTTCTAATCATAGGCAAAAGGCCCAACAATCCCGCATATCAGGCAAATGCGATTCCTGCGGTGGCAATCATTTACGTTCTGCTTGTAGATTCAAGGAAGCCGAATGGCATTCATGTCGCAAAATAGGACACATAGCCAAAGTCTGCCGCTCCAAACCGGTCAACTCTACCGTCAAGGCTGTCGCTACTGCCAACCCTCCGTCAGACTCAGAGCTGGATCCACCGGAGATCTTCGCATTCACTCTCGAATCCAATGGGCATCTCTACCATTCAGTTTCCTTCTCCAACGGTCGATCAACTAAATTTATTATCGACACCGGTAGTCCCGTAACGTTCATGCCAACGACTGAGCTGAGGCGTCTCGAACTACAGGCTCCACTACTACGAACCTCAACGTCAATCACCGGGGTTTCTGGTCATCGGCTACCAGTCATGGGAAAGATTACGGCACAGGTCAAGACAAGTAACGGTTCGGTTCAACTGCCTATGCTTATTACACGAGAAGGTCCTAAGGTACTAGGACTTGATGGTCTACGTGCATTGAAAATCCAAGTCGTCCTCAATTCAACCATCAGCCCCATCATTCCGCTTTCCTCAACAATCCGAGATCTCATACAACAGTGCAGTAGCCATACTGGTGGTATGAATATTCAGCCTATAACACTGGATTTCGTCGGCGAGCCAAAGTTTTACCGATCTCGACCATTGTCGTATGGTCTTCGCGGTCCAGTTCAAGATAATTTGAAGCAAATGGTTACTGATGGTATCCTTAAGCCTGTTGAATCATCTGCCTCGGCTACTCCGATTGTGACCCCAATTAAACCAAATGGACAACCCAGGATTTGCGGCGATTATCGCGTGACCGTCAATAAGCAACCACGGCAAACTGCAACAACAACACCACCTGTGGATGATATGTTTAATGGCCTCGCAGGCAAGCTATTCACGAAGATCGATCTCACGCACGCATTTCTCCAAATTCCGCTGGATCAAAAGGCCAAGGAATTGACAACCATTAATACACCATGGGGCCTGTTCCAATACCAGAACTTACCTTTTGGCTTGAATGTCTCTCCAGGCATATTTCAAAGGGTTATGGACATGGTGATCAACGGATTGGAGGGTGTACGAGCTTACCAAGACGATCTTATAGTGTCGGGCAACAACAAAGAAGAACACGATCAACGACTGTACTCGCTACTGCAAACATTGAAAAGTTTCAATGTTGGAATCAATGCAAGCAAGTCCGAATTCTCAGTCAAGAAGTTAAAATACCTCGGGTATATACTGGACGGCGACGGCATCTCCGCGGATACAAACCGAATCAAATCTCTAAAAGACGCGCCAAGACCTGGCACTGCAGCAAAGTTGAGATCCTTCTTGGGCTTCGCCCAGTTTTATTCAAGATTTGTGCCCAACTTCGCCCACATCACACAACCACTGTACCAGATGCTGAACGACTTTCAATGGACAGTCCAATCCAACAAAGCGTACAACCATCTCATGAATCAACTCTTACATGGTCAAGTTTTGCGACCTTTCACGCTGGGACGTTCAACAGAGTTGATGGTGAATGTTTCCGAATACGCCTTGGGAGCTGTATTAGATCAAGAAGGACATCCAGTCATTTGCGTGTCGAGAAAGCTGAAAACCGCCGAGCTAAGTTACAGCCAGACGATGAAGGAAGCCTTAGCCATCCACTGGCCAGTTCAAAGGTTGCACAAGTATCTCTACGGTCAGCGTTTCACGATCGTCACCGACCACCAGGCTCTCAGCTACATTTTTGACAGTCATGCGTCAATAAACAAGGCAACCTCCCGAATGTTGCAGAGATGGGCTCTGGACTTGAGCGGCTACTCGTACAGCATAAGGCATCAACCCGGAACGAAGATACCTAACGCCGATTACCTTTCCAGACACTCTGGTTTGAAGAACCACCTTCAGAAACCGTTAACTTCGTACAAAGCCTGCCAGTATCAAGAAACAGGCTGATTCAGGAAACTTCTGCATTCTACGGTCCTGTCATCGCTGCACTAAAAGGAGGATGGTCTTTGTCTGCCAAACGACGATTTCCTGTACTTCACGCGAATCGTGAATATTTGCACATTACTGCAGATGGCGTCATCGTTTTTCAAGAAAGGCCTGTCATACCTCCAATTCTACGCCAAAGCTTCCTTGAGCATCTGCATTCGTCTCACTTGGGGAGAGACAAGATGGTTTCCCTATCTCGTCTTGTCTGTTGGTGGCCGAAGATAAATGCTGATATCCGAATCTTCGTCAAGTGCTGTCAACGATGTGCAAAAAAACCAAGGACTCATACCAACAAGGTACCTTGGCCATCACCGTTCCAACCTATGCAGCGCTTACATGCCGATTATTGCGGACCATTTTTGGGTACCTATTATGCGCTCATATTGGAGGACGCCTATTCCAAATTCCCCGAAGTGTTCTTAACAACGACAGCAAATGCAGAGTTTACCCGGAAGGCGTTGCAAAGTTTCTTCGCGAGGGAAGGTATCGCTCACGTACTAGTCACGGACAACGGCACACATTTTGTATCTTCGGACTTGCAAGCCTGGCTCCGCTCCATTGGCTGCCATCCCATTCAAGCGGCACCCAGACATCCGCAGTCCAAAGGCCTCGCTGAGAATTTTGTGCGCACTTTAAAGCAAGCAATCAAGGCGGTTTCACCAACTACATTCAAGAACCTCGTCCAAACAATCGACACCTTCCTCCTGCATTACCGAAATGCGATACACTCTACCACTGCCAAGCCTCCGGCTCTACTTTTCAAAGGGAGACTTTTAAGGATGAATAGAATGGATACCACTGAAATTCCGTTCTATCGAGGCAATACTTCTCGAGTTTGCGAGGGTATTATATTAATAAATTAGGAGATCAGATGTTCAATATAATTGATGGTTCAGACGGTTATGTCCACAGACGTCATAGAGATCAAATCACCATTTCCTCCTCACATCAACATACTTCTTCCGATCTTCCCTCTTTGGAGCCAAGTCATAATTCCCATACACCACAAACACACACAGATGCTGCTATGCGTGATGACCCTCCTGCTGACGAGCCGAATCAAGCCGAACTTCCAATTGATCATCCAACTCCTGCTGCGTCCATGGATCTTTCTGCAACTTCTCCATCCGCTGGTGACTCGACTACTGCTGAGCCTTCTACTGCGACTCCAACTCCAAGACGAAGCACTCGGATCCGAAGACGTCCTGGCCGATACAAGGACTTCATTTGTGACGGGGAGGAGTTGTAACAGGTGCTTACCAATTCATCCACGTTTCGAATCGAAACTAGATTCGAACTTCGCGCAAGAAATCAGCTGCGCCGTGGTTATCAAAGTTTACCACTAACTATTTGTGTATGACTTTATTTTCTACAATAAAGTGTTTCTGCCGCAAAACATTTGTAATTGGATTTTGTGGTTTAAATAACCTAAAGTGAGCGCTTTAGAGCTGACAATAATGAGACCTCACATTTTGCTATATAAACGCAGTATTTCATTCAATAAATCATCAATTGGAATACCTTGTTGTTTTACTTGATTTAGACAACGGACTACTACAATTTGTCAAAAATTATATCACAAGAACTGCTTTTTCTTGTTCTTTCTCCTAATACGTCTGATAACAAACTGTAAACAGTGCTGCCTGGCAAGCATGTCGAAGAAAACTACGAAGGATTTAAAAGATCTACTGCAACTTACTGACAGTGAAATTCGACGGACAACGCTCACTAAGGCAGATCTCCTTGAAGCATTGCTACTCGCAAAGAATAAACCCCACGCTCAATCCAATGTGGTTATTGATCATTCGCCTGTCGGACATTCAGCATTACTTTCTGAGATAAATTCCAAACTCGATTTCCTTATTTCGGAGAATAATTCATTGAAGAAAGAAGTTGACCAACTAAAGGAAACTGTGAAAACACAGAATGCAGTTATTGAACGGCATGAAAGAGAAATCCGTAGGTCCAACATCATAATATCAGGAATTGATGCAAATGTGGACGTCAAAACGGCAGTTACAAATGTGAGTAATGCGATCAACGTCTCTTTGGATGTTTCCAAAGATTGTGAAAGTGTCTATCACCTTGGCAAACCTAATTTTGCCACCGGTCATCGTAAGATTCCTATCAAAGTGGTTCTTCGAAATGTGTCAAAGAAATGGGAGATTTTAAAGGCTGCTAAGTTGTTGAAGCAATGAGACGATACGAAGAACATTTATATCAATTGTGACCTGACACCCATTCAACGGGAGATGGAGAAAGAATTGAGAAAGAGGCGTGATATTGAGAAGGCGAAACCGGAAAATTCTGGAAAAATCATTCGAATTCATAGAAGCATCTTATATGTTGATGATGTCAAAATTTATGAAGCAGAACAGGATTTTCGGTATTGATTTTTAACCAGTGCTATAAACCCTCATCAAATCGTCATTTACCATCATTCATCCTTGCGAATGTACAATCTTTGTTGCCGAAAATTGACGATGTTCGAATAACTGCATGTACTTTAAAACCTGATCTCTTTATGTTTACTGAAACCTGGCTTTGTGATACTATATCAAGCTCTCTCGTCGGCATTCCTGGTTATACAGCTATTAGAGACGATCGTTTATCTGCTCATCGAGGTGGAGGTGCGGCAATATTTGTTCGTAATTCCTTGTCTTTTAAAACATTTCTGCCCGCCTCAAAGATTGATCATGTGAATACTGTATGGACTATTTTGACTTACTTGAACTTAATAGTTTTATGTATTTATATAACCCTAATATTGCGTGTTCATCAAAAGGTGACATCAACAATTTCATTGTTGAAAATTTTGATTCATTATGTGACATTTATCCTAATTACAATATTGTCATTGCTGGCGATTTCAACCGCTTTCGATGTGATTTCTCTGTTGATCTCAGTGTAAAGAATATGGTTTAATCTCCTACACTCAAAGACGCAACTCTTGATCTGATTTTTGTGAGCCATGATATTTCCTCTCAATATTGTGTCAATGTGACTGTTTCTATCGGTAATTGTGATCATTGTAGCATCACATCTCGACCTAGAAATGAATCTGCATGTTATCATGTTCGGAAAAAGGATTATGATTTACGTGAATCAAACTTGGCGATCCTTGTTTCTCGGTTTAGAGGAATAAACTGGCGCGATTTTTACCTTGCCCACATGTCCTGTGAAGATAAATGCAATATGTTTCAAGATTTATTGAATGACATAGTCAAAGAGTGTATTCCTCAGTACATCGTATACTTCACTGAAGGGGATAAACCATGGATCACCCCTTTGTTGAAGCTGTATATTCAACGTCGTTGGAACGCATATCGAGAAGGAAACTTCGCATCATACAACTATTGGAAGCTTAAAGTTCAAGAAGAGATTAAAGTCGCAAAGTTGAAATGGAGCCATAATGCAGAGAAAAACTCGAAGAAAATGTGGAAGGTTGTTGGCAGTATCCGTGGCACTAAATCCGTTGACCCTTTGTTACGTCTATGCACTCAACATGGAGGCCCTTCTTCTACCGTAGAACTCATCAATAAGACATTATATGAATTCTTCGTTCCCAGTAGTGTTCCTGTAATAGATGAGGACGATGACTTGTGGTCAATGGATATATCCCCATACGACGTTGAGAAGCGACTCATGAAGATTCCAACCAATAAGGCTGCAGGCAGTGATGGCATCTCTACAGCGGTTTACAAAGCTGCTGCACCATTCATCTCAGGGCCTCTGTGTCACATATTCAACATCTGCGTACGTGAACGTATTTTTCCAACAAGATGGAAATTTAGCCACATTGCCCCAATACCAAAATCAGGGAAATTCGATATGAGCAATATTCGGCCGATATCACTCTTGCCGCTTCCAGGTAAGCTGCTTGAGTATTTTGTCCTGAGTGGAACAGTAAAGAGTAATCTCATCAATTCTTTTGGCAATGATCAGTTTGGTGGAAGACCAGGCTCATCAACTACTGCCGCACTAATCAAACTCATGGATGATGCAGCGCTACTTCTTGACCGAGATGATATTGGTGGTTTGCATATTATTTCATATGATTTCAAAAAAGCGTTTAACAAATTGAGACATGACATCATTATCCAGAAATTGTCAGAGACCAACGTTCCTCGAGGTTTTCTACATCTTACTTACAGCTAGCTACTTGGAAGATCGTAAACAAGCCGTAAGGATTGGCGATAACATCAGCACAACCACGAACATTCTGTCAGGTGTACCTCAAGGATCTCTTATTGGCTCTTACTTGTATTGTGTGGTCGCAGCATCTCTAACACCTGTTCATCACTCAACCCGGATGATCAAGTATATTGATGACGTGACTTTATGCATCCCGATTTTTAAAACTCAAGTTTGTTCCAATGTATCTGAAGAACATGCGAACATAAGCAGCTGGTCACTGGCAAACGGACTCTCTCTGAACTATGACAAATGCAAGTCCCTCTTCATTCGTAAAGTGCCTAGTTGTTTGCCTACACTATTGAATAATGTCAAGGATGTCGATGAACTGCGTATCTTGGGAGTTATACTCAACAGCCAATTGAGATGGGACAGCCACATTACCAAGCAGATTAGGACCGCAAGTCAGCGTATGTATGGGTTGAGAATTCTGAAGCCTCTGGTACCACCTTCTTCCCTCGCAGCTATCTACCATTCTCTCATCCGAAGTTTGTTCGAATATGCATCGAGTGTCTTTATTCAATTGCCTGCCCATCTCGAATCTCGTTTGAATCGTTTTCAAAACCGAATCCATAAAATGGTATGTTCGCTGCCGAAAGACTTTCGAGCTACAGATTGCCCTTCCGGCAAGTTTCCACCACTCAAGCGTCGACGTGAAGAAGCTGCTGTCAAACTCTTCCATCTCTCTTCGAAGAACGAGAATCATATTCTCCACGGCATTATGCCAGACATCTCATGTCGATCCGGTCGTTATCTTCAACCCTACAGTGCAACATCTAGACGTTTTAATTCGTTTGTACCTTTTATATGTGCATTATTTGAAGGCATTCTTGTTCAGTAGAACTTTGCTTTCTTATTTCTATTTTTTGATATTTTATTGAAGTATACCCAAGTACCCAAGTGTACTATATGCCTGTAGGACTAAGTACTCTTTCATACTATACTCGTACATGTAATATATCAATCGTACATTGTTTCCAAAGTGTATTCATCAAGTGTTTTGTCAATGATTTTCATTCTCAATATAAATCATCTACTTCTACTTCTATATTCCCACTTAACATCCAAAATGGGGGAGCATTTTATTGCGATCGCTGTATGCGATCCTTCTGGTCAAAAGATAAATTTCAAGCACATTATGAATGGTGTAAGCGAGGTAAATTGCAAATGGAGCGCATGCCCAAAGATAAAGAGTTTTCATACCGAGATAATGGTGATGAATTTAGTCCTCTTCGTGTCATCTATGCTGACATCGAATGCTATATTGATGATAACACCCATACAGCGGCAGCCATATCATGTTATGAGGTATGGCATAATCATTTCCAAAATAAAAATAATAAAATGCACGTCTGGCAAGGTGAGGATTGTATACACAAATTCTTGCAATTCCTGGAAAGTGCTAGTAAATTTCAACAAAAATATGATAGTGAACTCTATCACAGATCATTAAATATGACACCAGATGATCAGGTAAAATTTGAAAGTTATAAAGTCTGCTCAAAATGTAATAAAACGTTTGATGACAGTAAAATTAAGAAAGTGCGCGACCATGATCACATCACTGGTAAATTTTGAAACGCACTGTGTTCAAGATGCAATTTTTCTCTAAGAATGAAACGGCGCACTCTACCCGTAATTTTTCATAACTCCAAAGGCTATGACAGCCATATGATCATAAAAGGGGGTTAGGAAAAATGAAGGGGTGGTTGCTGAATGTTATAGCTCAAACGAGAGAAAAGTTTGTGTCCATGACAGCAAAAGTACCAGTTGATAACACTAAAGAAAATAAGACAGTCTACTTTGATATAAAATTTTTAGATTCTTATCAATTCATGACTTCATCACTAGCATCTCTCGTCCGAAATCTTAAGTCTCTTTCACTAACTCAAAATTTGAAGAAACAGTATCCTAACGTGACAGATGAAGTCATCACACGCAAAGGAGTGTTTCCGTATGCAATTATGCATACTATGACAACATTTCTAAACTTAGTGAGACTTCTCTTCCATCAATAGATAAATTTAAAAATGATTTGACTGGTATAGAATGTAAGGTAGAAGATTACAATCATGCTCAAGTTGCATGGACAAAATTTGACTGTCAAACGTTTACCCATTATATGATCGCCTATCTAAAAGAAGATGTATTTTTGCTGGCTGATGTATTTCAGGAGTTTCGACGAGTGGTATGCTTTTTTTCCAGTCTTACCATAAAAGATTGATTCATTATTTGCTGTGCGATGAATTAATAATTTAAATTTTAATTGACATGATATTTTGTCATATTCTAAATATCCGAATAATGGAGACAATGACCAATTTACTGTCTGTTTACTTTTCTTGTTAAACTCACGTCTTTCTTTATATGCAGTATTGTTTGTTTTATTTAAATGATTTGCAATATTTTCTACATCTTTCGCAATTCCTGCTGCATCTGTTCCAGCGTGAGTTAAATCATCAACAATTATACCATCATTAGTATCAGGAAACCAACCTTCGATTTCATACTTTTTATTATTTTCACCAATTGTTACAAATCTAAGCATTGTATCAATTACACCTGGAGAATCATTTATTGTTTCTATATTTTGTGTTGCAACATCTAAACGCATTTGTGTAAATAATATTGGAAAGAAATTATTCTCTAATGCAATATTATCGCTATCTGGTAATGGTGTTGTAAAATTGGCATCACTATATAAAGAATATTCACAGTGTAAAAAGGAATCAGGTAAATATAAATAACTTTGTTGATTATCAACTTCAAAGATTAAATCTCCTCCAGTATTTACTCTACTAGAAGATCCGGGATTCATAGCAATTCTTATATAGTCATTCTTCTTTTGATTGTAACTGACGAACGGAGGATCGTCTAATCTAAATTTATTTTTGATAAGAAAAGACATTTTTATAAAAAATAATTTGACTTTTTTTTCTAACACACAAAAAAAATTCTCACACACAGAAAAAATATTTTCTAAGGTTTCCTTTTCGAATATATTTTAGGATTTTGCTAAACCAGTGCCCAACTGCGTTCCATTACCTCTTATTTCTATAATTGATTTCTTCTCCTGTTTATTCTCTACTGCTATGTTAGCAATTTTGTTTTTTGTTTCCTCTGAAATTTTTTCTCATTTTTTTAGTTCTTCAGAATCATTCTTAAGTTAACGAATAGTTTCTAGTTGTTTTAATTCGTTTTGAGACTTAACAGCATTTGATATTGCACTAGCTGTACTACCTATAGCAGCTGCTCCTTTTGCAGCAGATGTAATCAAATCTTTTTTATTTTTAATAACATTAACGATACTTCTTATACCAGAAAATATCCCAGCTCCGCGGTTACACCATCTCCTTCTTTTTGAATAGTTTCTACAGTGTTATAATGGTAAACAGATTTCATAGATGGTTCATGTGCTATTTTTTGATTTGAAGCAAAATGTTTAAGATTGTGTTTATAAATTATAGGCATTTTTTAGGATTAAATTTGACTTTTGGGAAAAATGTTTATGTTAAGATTACGGGTGTGAATGTACAACAACCGCGTGATAACTTTATTAATTTTCTGTTGCACTTTATCTATTGCGTCAAGCAGCGTGTGATGTATATTAATTTCTTTTCTATTAACTTGCATTTTCTGCTGATTAATCTTCAACGCCGTTTTAAGAGCATTCAATTGAACTTTAAGAACATCTAACTGATTTTTAACAGCATCTAACTGCTCTTTATTTCCTTTATAATTTTTCTTTAATTCATTTTCTAAATTGATTTTAAGAGTTTTCAATTTATCAGCTTTTTGATTAAGTGAGTTTACTTCATTTATTATTCTATTCATCTTTTTCATTTGTTGAGTAATTTTAGAACTCAATTCATCAAAACTTTTTTGGAATGTAGCTTGTAACTTATTTAATTTTTTAAAAAATTTTTTTGGAAGTTTTTCTAATTCATTTTCTAATTGTTCTTTCAATAGTTGTATCTGATGTTTATTTCTAATGACTGCAGATTTTAACTTTATAGAAAGTAAAATTAAAATTTTTGATTGTTCTGAAATTTTTTTAAAAAGTTTTTCTATATTTACTTCTAACTCTCTATCCTTTTTATCAAGTTTTAATAATTTTTTGTTCAATGATTTGTCATTATGTTTAAGCAACTTTAATTCGTTCATCAGTGGAACCAAAACATCGTTTATATATTTTTCTTTTAAATCATTGATTTGTGTATCAACATATTGTTTATTCGTTAACTCTGTATTTTGTTGCGGAAAAATAGAAAGATGCAATGGACCAGATAAAACGTCTCCAGTTTTCATGATATAATTTTCTATTTCTATTTCTGATTCACGAATATTCGGGATATATGCACCTCCACCAACATTTGGTAACATCATTTTTTAACAATAAAAGATATATATGTCATGGAAATGAAAATAACAATTGTTTTCTCATGAAAATAAAAATAAATTTTTCTCACATGAAAATAAAAATGGAAATGACTCAAATTTGTCAAGTTTGTAATATGCGTCTTACAAATCAATCGTTCTTATATTCATATATGAAATATACACCATGTGGTCAACTTATAGAACAATCTCAACAAAATATGCAACCTATGTGAAGTATGCAACAATTAACACCTATGACATATAAGCAATACATTCGTCAATCACAACAATTGAAAAATTTGTTTATACCTCAACAAGGTCAGAATATGCAACCTGTTCAAGAAATTCAACCTATGTCAAATATTCAACCTGTTCAAGTAATTCAACCTATGTCAAATGTTCAACCTGTTCAAGAAATTCAAACTATGTCAAATATCCAACCTGTTCAAGAAATTCAATCTATGTCAAATATTCAACAATTACAACATTTGGTATAGCAATACCTAACAGATTTACAAATAATGATACATTAAAATGTTTAAAATCTGGAATTGATGATGAAAGAAATGCTTTGAAAAAAAAGTAACACCAATAATATCTGATGCCAAATCTACATTAGATGAAGCAAAACAAATAATTAAAGATAAAAACCAATAATAAACGGTGTGAGTGCTATAATTAATTAATTATATTTTTAGATATAAATTTTTTAGATACAAATTTTAGATATAAATTTTTTAGATATAAATTTTAGGTGTAAAATAATTTTTTTAGATATAATAAAAAATATTAATCCCACGCAACATCATCATCATCAAATAAATTGCTCTCAGCGAAGATTGTTTGAAATGTTTCAGCTTGAATATCTTCTCCGTTATAAGGTAACATAATTTCATTTTCATCAGATGCTTGACGTTTAAGAATATTTATTTGACCAGAAAATTTTTTTTCTTCAGTATTATTATTTTTATCATGAATACTAATTCCAGTTTCTAAAGATCTTTTCCATGGTTTTTAACTGTAGTCGATAATGTTTTACCCGAATATTAGTTTAGAAAATCTTCTACTTTTACTTTATCTTGTGAATATCCTTTCGCTAATATTCTTTTCGCTAAGTCTTCCTTGTTCATCTACAGTAATACAATATTTTACTTTAGGTGCAATAAACATTGCAAAAATAATTCCACCATTTCCAAAATCATTTTTCCCTTGACACAATTCTCCCCCAACATATCCAGCAGCATCTAATTTATTGAAGAGTTCATTAGAAATGTATATTGAATTAGTGTAAATGCCCCATCTTCTGTTTCAACATCATAAACATATTGTGGTTTATTATTTAAATATCTTACAGTAGTGACATCTTTGGTAATATTATTTTTAACTTGACACGCATTAAAGCCCAATGGTTTATCATTTCTTTCGCTTACTACTAAATTAATACCTAGTGATGATGCTAAATTGTATAAACCACTAAAGGTTTCTTTATCTTTCTGTGTAAAACGAATAATTGCATATTTTCTTGTAAAAAAAAGATTTCTTGTCCCCATCTGCTGCATAAAATCCAACAAAGAACCAATATCTAATATTATATTCAGCATTTAGAAAATAATAAGAAACATGTTTTTCTTTAAACTGATTATAATAATTTTCACCAAAGTATATAGCATATTGTTTTAAATTTTGAAAATTAAGTTTGTATACACTAGATGATCTCATTGTATTATATTTTACAATCATTGTTATAAGCTTCATTAATATATGTTTCTAATTTACTTAAGAGGCTAAGGTTTTGGTTATTTAAAGTACAACAATATCTGACTCCTGATTCATGATTATAGATTCCAGCAGAATCATCTCCTAAAAAGAACCCTTCTATAAATGCTTGCTTACATCTTAAATTAGGTAGATCATTAAAAGAAATATCACTTAAAATTTGTTCTAATATGATTGTATTGTCGAGTAAAAATAATTTATTATGTAGTAAATTTGAGTAATGGTATAAAGACCGGGCCAGGACACATTAAAAAATTATTAAATTAGAGTCCTCCTGAAATTTATAAGAAAGAAGCTAAAATTAGACCCCCTTGATAATAAGATCCGGCGCACTAGGTAGATACAAAAATGAAAAAAAATGCAAGAATAGGGGTCTTCTGAAATTTAACAAATCAAAATACAAAAACTAGGGACGCTCCTGAAATTTAGCAAATCAAAATACAAAATAGGGGCCTTCTGAAATTTAGCAAACCAAAATGTAAATTAAATGAATATGGATAAAAATGCAATAAAAATATTCATTTAAAAAATGGAAGCTGAGAATGAAGACCCAGAAGAACCATCAGCCCCTTTATATCCGTTCTTGTCAGATGACATGGATCAAATAAAACACAATGATAGAGTCAGGTACATGAAAAATAAGGAAGCGCAACTATTGTTAAGATTAGAACATTATGATAGATTAAGAAGAAGATGGACGATAGTTAAGAATGTAATGTAGCACAATTCCGCTGAAAACCTAAAAGTGATGAAAGGCGAAAACCCGACCGCTACACCATCAGCCCCTTTATATCCGATATGTAAGATCAGCCATTTTTGCTCAAAATTGTTTCTTATTCAACAAAATTGACACGAAATTACATACACAATATTTGCACATTTAAACAGTAATTTCCAAAATGTAAAGAAATGTCTCCTGGGTAGGAGACATTCTATTCTGTAATTAAATTTTGAAAAGTCTCCTACCCAGATGACATTTACATTACTGCATAATGATATAAGTAGTAGTGTGTATGAGTTGAATTGACACACTTACAAAATGTAAAGAAATATCTCATGGGTAGGAGACATTTTACTCTGTAATTAAATTTTGAAAAGTCTCCTACCCAGAACACATTTACATTACTGCATAATGATATAAGTAGTAGTGTGTATGAATTGAATTGACACACTTACAAAATGAAAAGAAATGTCTCATGGGTAGGAGACATTTTACTCTGTAATTAAATTTTGAAAAGTCTCCTACCCAGAAGACATGTTGAGAATGTTACATTTTAGAATGTCAGAACTCCATTGGGCTTTCCATTCTTGGGGTTTGCATTATTTCTTCAAATGTTTTCTGCCGTCGTCCATTTTTGATGTGCGATGAAATTATTCGAAAATTGATTTTAAAAATATTGCGGATTCATGAGAATCGGCGATGAACGGATACTGTAAATAAAAGTTATAAAGTCTTCTTAAAAACGCGACATAACTCCGGGAATATTGGAAATAGTCACTAAATGTATTTCCCGCACGTAGAATTTTGAATGCACGTCCCTTCAAGATATTGAAGCTGGGACATTCCCATAACGACGTCTACATGTTTCATAATTTTAATAAACTTATATTTAATAAGACTTAAGGTCTGTCCTTAAGAGGACTATATAGCTAGTTTCAGGCTACTGTTCTCATGATGATTTTCGTAGTTTTCAATTCTTTGTAAGAAAACACGTAGCGTCGGCAGAGTTACTTCTTTATTTAATTCCTCGTTAAAATTAAATAATGACGTCGATTCACAAGACGCAGTTAAAGATCTTTCAAAAGTTTCTATGATTCTCCATTCTTTGTATAAATAATCTTCCTCTTCTTTTGTCTTAATATTCCTCCTTCTGTACTCTTGGAAGACTTCTTCACATCGTCTCTTCTCCTCTTCGTTTGTAATGATTTTCAAAATGTCCATCCTCAAATTGTTAAATTCAGCAAGTCGAGACATAATATTAAAGTTTTGCAGATGAATCGTGGAAGGCACGGTCACGTAGAACGCTCACAGAGTGAATGCACGCAGTGAATGAATGAAATTGTCAATACGTGGCAGCATCTGCTCCTAATGGCAACCGCTGCTGCTTGTGGCAGACAATGGTCTCAAGCATAATGCGCTAGAGGTAACAAAGCTCTGAGTCATACAGATTGTGCAATTCTTTTGTGTCATTTCTGAAATAGAATTTATTTCATGTAAAATGACTGGCCTGACTGAGTTCTTAAAATTATATTGAAAGCAAACAACTACGAATTTCGACCTAAAGAAAATCGCTAATCAATGAGGAATAAAAAACTTTTACGTCCTAATGAGAGTTGAATTACTATTGATAAAAGATGTGCGAAGCACTAGCTCTTCTAATGTACCTGAAGTGAATTTTGTAACAAATCTTCACACATCAGATCAAAAAGGAGTACATTGGTCTGCGGGGAGAAATAATACTAGTGTAGAAAACTATTGGTTTGACTCATACGGACTTTCCTCTACAAATGAAGTAAAAGAAATACTGGGAAATGGAATTTATAATAAATTTCAAATTCAAAAACCAGGAACAACTTACTGTGGTCAATTATGTATTTATGTTTTATATAAATTGCAAGAAGGAGTACCATTTCTAGATATTATTATGTTAGAATTGAATAAGGGAATTTAATTCCCGAAACATTAGTTCCAATGGCTACCTAAAAAATACTTGTAATTAAAGTTCAAGTGAAGCTAAAGCTCAGTTATTTGTAATTCATTTTCATAGAATATACCTGTGACTTCCTCATTATCTAAATCTTTTATTTCATAAGTAATCGGATAAGTTTGATTTATTTTATAAACTTCAAATATATTTTTAGTCCAATAACCAACAAAACCTTTCTCGAATTTATTTATTTTTATACTTGAATATTCTCACTCTATCTCCCATCTTAAATTTCGGCTTACGTTTCTGTAAATTCGGATTACTCTCATTCGAATAATTATTTTCGAATATTTTCTTTCGTATTAAATCAGGATCGTGAGAAGCCTTCTTTGGAGTTTCATCAATACCTGAATGAATCTTATTGTTATAATCCCCAACAATTCCTGGTAATATCTTCAACCATTTCTGATTACTTTGTTCAGTAAATTTCTTACATAATTTACTTTTTAACGTTCTATTAAACCTTTCTATTACTACGGCTTTTTCAGCATTTTCTGTGGAATAAATTGAGCCTTGGCGATGACTTTCGTCTGATTCAGATAGTGATTTAACATTTTTTATTATAAAATTGAGATCCTTTATCAACGAATAGCTTCTTTGGCTTTCTATTACTTTCCTTACAGATTTCTTCAAACGCATATTTAACTGACAGACCACTTTTGTTTTTTAAAGGCTTCACCCAAGCATATCTAGTATATAAATCTATAACGGTCAATGCGTGCTTATAACCTCTTTCATTCGGCATATGAATAAGATCAGCACTCCAAATATCATCTTTATTAAATACTTTTACTTTTAATAGATATTTTGGTTTTCTAATTTCCTTATGAATTTCAGAGGCATAAATTTCATCTATACCCTGACCAAAAAGCATTTTAGCTTGTAATGCTTTCTTAACAAACATTCTTTCAATTGTTTCTCTACAGATTGCGACATTTTATTAGGCTCACCCATATTTTTTAAGTTTTTTACACCTAGCTACTTGTTGATGTCATATTATCTTTCACCCTTGTCAATACATTAAATAGGCATGTATGCCAACAATATACCACAACATAGCCATCTACTGATTAGTAACACAGACACCAGACACTCAAACATAAAAATTGACCGCGACATATTATTAGGACCACCTTTGGCATTTAGATAAGAAGCTTTCTTTTAGACATGACAACGCTAGATAAAGATCTATTATCAGTTATTTACTTATATGCCGATTTCTTAGCAATACAAATTGTGTTCTGGTTGCCTTATTTGTGCATTGTCGGCTTGCTGTGAGAAAGCCACATGTGAGAAACTATCATTAATGTGTGGTGTGTGTCTTCGCCTGCGCACGCACACCGTTGTCTGTCAACAATAAAGATATTAATATTCATTATCAAATCGATCCTTGATTTGCTTTGCATCATCGAGACCAGATATCTGAACTATTGAGATAACATGGATATCTACCAATACGATTTATGTTTAGGTCTAACGTGGAAAGTCTAAATCTCACTCATGAGTAAAAACGGATCTAACAACAAGCATAAGTGGCTCGTAGATGGAAGCTTTGTCTCGCGAAGAGTTTTCTCAGCGTGAAATCGCTACTCGTTGTTATGTTTCAAAGTCGTCGGCACTACTTGTTTAACGGAATATGACTTCTGGAAATCCTTATGCAGCAAACCGACGATGACGTTGTGGAGCATGATGAAAATCTACGACACAAGATGGCCGATTCCAAGAGCGCAGGCCTACTGTTTGAAAAGGGTGGCTAATAACGTCGTCCCAGCTACGAAGACCATGGTAGAAGCGTTACATCAACAAAGCGGCACACACTGTTCAACGAGGGATGCATAAAATGATTGCCACCGGGATTGCGTTCAAGGAAAGTGTCGTAACTGACCCCATGCATGAAGATCTAATAGGCTTAATTTTGCCACTCGCCATGTCAATTGGAGCGTCAATGACTGTTGAATGGTGGCATTCTGCGTAGAGCCGAGCCTTGAGTGTCACCAGACTACTCGTCAGCGAATTTGGCAGTCACGTGGATCACTTGCTCCTGCGTTTCAGCCCGTCAAACACCAAGCAAAGGTCATGCTGTAGGCCTGTTTTCTTGCGACGAAACTGGTAGGCTTCATGTTTGTGAGTGCTCTATTAACTCGATTCGACTTCATCCTTACAAGTGCTTCAGAGAAAGGTGATTCCATAGTTCGTGACTGCTGGTTTCCGGAAAACAACGGACTGCTTATGCAAGAGGGAGCTCCCTGCCACACTGTCAGTATTGTGAAGCGACGTTTTGATGACATCAGCGCCACCTTGTTGGAAAGACCATCTCCGATGTAAACCATTCAGAGCATTAATGCGTAATCATGAAGCATCGGCTGCATAAGATTTATATAAGATGTTTGGGTTGCTAATTACAAAACAAAAACGCAGCGTTGTCATGTCCAAAGGAAAACTTTTTATGTAAATGTCGAAGGTGGTCCTAATAATATGTCGCGGTCAATTTTTGTATTTGATTGTCTAGTGTCTATGTTATTAATCAGTAGATGGCTATGTTGTGGTATATTGTTGGCATACATGCCTATTTAATGTATTGACAAGAGTGAAAGATAATATGACATCAACAAGTAGCTAGGTGTAAAAAACTAAAAAAATATGGGTGAGCCTAATAAAATGTCGCAGACTGTAAAAGTAGGATTTTCAATATTATGTAATTCTTGTATCATTTTCTTATCAGCTACGTCTAGAAGCTATATCATCTTCGCTGTGTGCTAAATCATGTCTATAAGCTGCTGCATCTACTCTATTTTTAGGTTCTTCACCTGGTTTCGGATTCTGATCTAGTCTTATGTCTAATCGAGTTCCTGGTTCAGTATATGAATGACCAAGAAGATGTTTTTCTCCTTTATATTTTGCCCAAATAAATCCCGGAAGATTTGATAATGTTTTTTGTATGTCGCCACGGTAGGTGGTGGCCAAACTTCGTTTGACATCATTACCTTCATATCTACCTTTATATCTACCATAAAAAAATCCACTAGATCTAGATTTGAAATTCTTAAGTTATTCAAATTCATGTTTAAAGATTAAATATTAACGCACCATACTAGGACTTAGATATATTCCAGAACAATCTTTTGTTTGAAACAATTGTGCCTGTTTGTAATTTTATAAATAAAAAGCGCACAGAATGCTTTCGAAGTCATAATAAAGTTATTGAAATTAGGAAGAAAAATGTAAACCTGACATGTGAAATTACATTGAAAGATAGACATTTTTTAAGAAGGAGAAAGTTGAGATACAGGTCAACACGCGATAGCAGCGGCAGACTGTGAGTCACCCGATTACCATGGCAAGCGAAGATTAATCACATGGTCCTTTTGCTTGCACAGGTTGGGATGCATCTGAAATTCCTCACAACGTATGTGTTTGTGTAATTCATGAAAACCTTCGACTGAAGTTATCTGTCTTGACAGACTTCTTACCAGACTTCGAGGGACCTCCAAGGGCTTCAGATTACGTCAGATTGATTACCTGTTCTCGTACATCGGAATCTTGTATGAGTCGGACATGCAAGGCATGTAGCGCCAGGGAACTGATGGCATCTGAGGAGGATGAACAACATCAAATATCTTTCTACCAGTGGAAGAAAGCTGATGGTACCAGGAATACCCGCATTGAGAAACTGAAATGTGAAGCATCGGTCAAAGATGTTTGTGCATCCGTGAACGAGAATTCAAAGACTTTATTGTGGCACATCTTTATCAAGGATCAGCAGCACTCAGCGTTCGAAAAGCAACGATCAGGTGAAGAGAAGATGCTTCAGGTTGACTTTTCAGAAAATTATTCTTTTTCCCAACAAAATGAAATCCAATCAGCACATTGGAATAAGAAACAAATTACTATCTTCACAGCAGTGTTCTGGTTCGGCGATACGGTCAAGTCATATGCGATACTCAGTGACGACCTTGATCACTGCAAATTTGCTGTCTATGCGTTCCTCAAGACAATTATTCGAGATCTAAAGTGCAGTGGACTGATTTCGTCCGGCGACAAAGTTCAGATATGGAGCGATGGAGCTGCGAGCCAGTTTCAGAACAGGTATACGCTCTCTACAATCGAGGTTTTTAACAAGGCCTTTGGTATTGACGTTATATGGAACTTCTTAGCATCTTATCACGGCAAGGGTGCTGTGGATGGAATCGGAGGCCGCATGAAGCAGGCAGCGCATTCCAGTATGCGTCGTGGAAAAGTAACAAACGATCTGAAATCATTCGCCGACGCAAATACAGGTGGTTGGATTACGGTCAAAATAATTCCGACTGATTTCATTTTGAGACGGAAAAAGGAAGTAGAGGTTCGCTTTCAAAATGTTAACTGTATTTCAGGTGTTCAAAAATTTCATCATTTTTCATCTGTTGAGGACGGATGTGTGGTAGATAAGGTTTATAGTGATTCTGATGAGCATACAGGTATAAAGCATCGCATCATCAACAATTGATTGCACTAGGTCTTCTTGGAGAAATTCGTGTTTTTCATTCAACTTTGTTGGGAATGTTTTTACTAGATTATTCCCTTCTTAATTGTATGAGTAATGTACATGTACATGTATAATGATCTTAAGTGTATTTGCTGGAATAATCACATACAGTATATGTTAACTTAATAATACTTTTGACTGTCTTGATTCATTTTCTTGGCTTGATCACCTTATTATTCTTTGATTTCGATACTAAAAAATCGATAACGAAAAGGTCTGTGAAGTCTAACAATGTATGACAGATGTAACAAAATATATAATTATATCCAATTATTCAAAATCTAGCATCCTCAGCCGCAGAATATATTGAGGAAAAAAAGTGTCGCGAGCCTTACCTATCATCTAGAAGTTGCTGAGCTTTAAAAGAAACATTTGGTTGAAAAGCATTATTTTCGCATTAGCTAATACTCCCTAAAATCTGAAAATGAATAGAAGAATAGCACAGAAAAAAATGTTCGATAGAATATTGAAAATTACACATGTATCGAGAGTTAGGTGATTTTTTTCATGTCGCGAGCGTTACCAACTTTAAGAGATTGGCAAGTCATGACACAATCATTCAAAGTTCTTTAAATGACGTGATCCGAAAGACAGAGGTATGAAATTAATTTTCCATACATTAAAAGATCACTAGAGTGTATAAATGTCTTGTACCAACTTATAATTCAACTAAATGACCATTAATTTGTCGCGAGCGTTACCGTGTTTTGGTCCTGTAATATTATTCAATTCGAAATATCTGTGTCTGCAGTGTATTTTTAGACATCATAAGAGTAATGCAGTGCAACAATCGCAGATCTATTAAACACGTGTCTTATTCATGATGAAAACTCAGAGGAATTACCATTTTTATTGAACTGAATATCGAAGTTTTGCACAAATAAAACGAAATAAAAGACAAATGAAACACAGACCGAGGCAGCGTCGTCTTCAGCTTTAAATTTGATCACAAGAATGGAATCATAATACGGTGGAATCATAATAGTTAATAATAAGTGAAAATTTCAAGATAGGATGTGCATTTTGAAAGAAATATTTTCTTGTGATTTGTTGCTGTAGATCGGGATTCTTTCCACGAATCTGTTTTACACAGATCTTTCCAATATCCTTTATTTCCATTAATGTCACATACATCAAGCCTGTAAACACTCGCATACAGTTTCCCGTCAACTGATCTACAGACATACTGAGAAATAGCTTCTATTTTTTTGCCGTCTTTAAAATAGTTTTTAAAATGGTCCATCAGCATGTCTTTCACTGCGCTGAATGAATGATTACCTGGCGACAGGGGGGCATTGTCTATTTTCTTATCTTTATCGTACACATGTGAACGATCTCCATGGCCTTTAAAGAAACGCATTTCTAACTTCGTTGTTCCTGAAAGAAAGATGGAAAATGACATGTCTGTCCAGAGACCACGGGTTAAAGAATTGAAGAACTTCGACAACAAGCAAAAATTTATCACATAATTCTGATGAATTTCAACGATTTATTTTGGAAGATTTTAAGGCATAATTCATTCATTTCAGAAATTTATTCAATATCGAGCGCAGTATGAATGACGGCGTGTCAAACATTGACCAAACAGATGATTCATTGATCACATTTGATTTCATTCATTTACGGAACTTTTTAATAGCGGCACTGTATCCCTAATAGTGATGTGCGATTAGATAAATTTCTCAACCGCAACCAACCGTAAAGAAAACTTCCCTAACTGTTACCAACCTCAACCGTTAGATTGTGTATCCGACTGTTAATCGTTTGAACGTAGGCTCGCTGAATCAATACACTACATCAGTTACCTACTGGTCATCGCAATAGACTACAACTTGCATAATGCATGGCATACTTCACTTATCGACAAAATACTGACAGCAGCCTAAAAAGTCTGCTTGTCTTCCCTAACTGTTACTATAAAAACCTTTATTTCTAAAAGAAATCGTGGTTAAACAAGTTTATCAAATACATGCACACATGTAGTCAAAGACAGCGGCTTTGCATACGCTACAAATGCGAATCATATAGGCGCATGGGCGCATGTTCTATTGGTCTGTGGTACACTGCATGATCAAGCCATTCTTTCTTTCATTTGAAAGCTGCTTCAATCACAATCGGCTAGCTAATAATTATACCTTTATATCGTGTAAGCTGCGTTACTGCACACGATGACCTAAAAGAGGCCTACATGCCATGGTTTATCCTCGTAATTATAGCTCGCAGTAGCAAGGAATCCTCCACTTTAAACACAGCGCCCCCCTCTGGAGCGCGAGTCGGTGATGGTGGCTCACCTGAGTGTGAGTTCTGGACCCCGCAAATCCCCCTCGGCAGTGACGTCTTCTGTGAGTGGAGATGGGTGAGGGTTGACTCTCGTGGTATGTCTTGGTCGACCATCCGGGTGGGTCTAGGTCGGCCGTCTATGGCGAACGAAGCATCGCACGAGAAAACTGAGAGTAGATTCGGACTCTACGTGAAATTTTGGGTTCGGAAAGTGATCTCCAGCGCAATCAGAGAGAAAAAGTGCTGACCCCCTCTGGACAGCGACTTCAATCTTGGCTTGTAGGGATTGTAGAAAGTCGTGCAATAGCTCGTTTAAAAAATAAGAGTTAGACAGATTCACTGGAGGAAACGGCTTGTCTCTACGTTCCTTCGTTTAGTTTGAAAGTGACTTTAAGATTTTAAGAATCTCCGAAAAGACTACAGAGTTAGAATTTTAAGAAAATGTCTCTAGCTGCTAACGAAGCATCGTATGAGAATTCTGCAACCAGATTTGGAATCCTCGTGGCAATTTATACCCGGCTAGATGAGTTTTGAGGGTTGTGAGTGATACAAAATTTCGAATTTTTTATGCATCGAATTTTTCGATTTTGATGATGAATAGCGGAGGATTTGAAGTGAGTAAAGACGTCGGATTTCTTTTAGTGGAGCTCTAGAACCGGAGATATACGAATCAGCTGATGTACGAATCCTATATAAGCTGGGAACCGAATGAGAAATTTCATTAAGACGAGAGATTGTCAGAGGTAGGTTGTCTCTACGGAGCTCTGATGATAGCATCAGAAATTCCAAAATCAGGTTTCCGTAGGAAAACGACTTAGAAAATTTCATTGCTGATATCACCTAAGGTGTCAGACTTATAGGTTAGCCAGTATGTGGCTAGTGATCACTTTGATCAAGTAGGTCAAATACTTATAAACGGTGTATCGTCGGTTCTAGTGCACCGATTGAGTTGATTCGAATTGCTTGTGATAGACTACTTATAAAATTTAATAAGAAGTACTAAATGCCGAAAAAATTAAATTTGCTATTTTTCGATGTTTTATAAGGTTTTCAAACCTTCTGATTTGAATAAAGACATTCATAAAGTTGTCAGAGGCGAGTTTCGGCTCGAGACTTGTTTCCTGATGTAAATAACTCCACCGGTTTTCATGTCAAAATCGGGGTCCGAATACCAACACAGTGATATGACACACGCTCTGTCCTCAAGAAATTGGATCTGAGGGCGGAGGCCTTGGAGTCGGGATAAGATGCCCTCTGAGCAATGCCTGTAATGGATTCATCAGCTTAACTTGTCTATCCTCAAGCACTGACAACATTGTTGCATGAATTTAAAGTCAATTTAAAGTCCTTTTTTCGCTTCAGAAATATGGTTGATTACAATAACGCCAAGACGGCTTTCAAACTTTGCGTACATAACCTCTCGCGAGTTACTCAGGAACTCAAGAAGGCTCAATCGCGAGAGGTTCTCGCACCTCGCTCGTAAGGCCAGAGAAGAACAGTTCTTGGTCGAGAGAGAAAGTCAGGAGAAGGAGTTATGAAGGATGAGTTAGGAGATAGAAGGGTTGCGAAAGCAGTAAGGGAAGGTGGTGACGACTAACCAGGAGCTGCACAAGCAAGTTCAGAGTAGCAGTACTCAACGGTCAAGTCGTCTCCACATTCCCCTAGATAGAAAATGAGGTGTGCCCGCACGACCGCTCCTCTGTGACCATGGCAGAGGGGAGATGTGTTATAGCAGAGATAAAAAAGGTATCGAATGCCTCCATTTCACCTTCGAGTACAAGGAGGCTATCACAGGGTTCCTGTTCGAACCACGCGCTGAAAAGATCTGTAAGTTAAAAATAAATAAATTAAAATTTACGATGATAACTAACTACTTCTTTCTTTACAAACATCCATGAGAAGCATCCACCAGGTCCTATTTCCGAGCCGAAGAAAAAGCGCCAGCCATAATCCCGCCTCATCCAACGTCCCGTGAAAGCCACAAACGGCTCTCTTAAGGGCCAATTTTAACGTTGCATGGCACGGAGAATTTCGGTATGACACTTCCAGCTGATGGGCGTTCTTTCGAGACAGCGGTGAAACCCGTAGTGACGAGTGTAGCAGGGGGCTGAGACTTCATTAATCCGACCCTCCAACACTCGTAGTGGTCTTATTCCTCAAAGTAGCACTCTAAATGTCATGGGCGACATTTAGCTATCTGCCACAGGTTACCTTTTTAAATTCTCCATTGTATGCGTTATCTGAGAATGAATCATGAGTTCTCTTAAGAACTGCCTCTATCATTGGGGCTAAATGATGAAAGGATGAAACGGGGAGTCACTCTTACGCCACACGTATACAAAATCACTTTCTATCTTCTCTAATGGTACGATCTCTTTTGATAGAAAAGAAAACCGATAATAAATATGATGATATTCACAACCATGTATGCAATTAACCCCATACCTAAATTCTTCCATTTATTTCCATTTCTATATCAATACATTGCAAAACAAAGACATGTAGTATGTAGATCATTTGCAAGTCACTAAATACTTTATAGCATCTTAGACGTTTGGGAGCATCCAACACTCTCCTTATACACGTTGCGCGGCGTCCACGTCTCGTCAGTCCAAACAATCCCCCTTATCTTCCCTTACTCCTTCTCATACTCCTTGCTTTCGCACTCCTTCACTTCTTCCTCATCCCACTCGTCGACGATAATGGAGTCGGAAATTTCCATGGCGGGAGGTGCAGCTTCCATTATGAGATAAATGAAAATGAGAAGTGTTTCAATTTTCTAACTTTTATATGTTTTTCAACAATGAATTCCTCAACAGCCAATCAGAACCATTCCCATTTAGACAAGGAATAACCAAGAATTGAGTAAAAATAGGCAGATGAAATAAATGAACATTTATTAATCAATTTACAAATAATTTAAAAGTTCTTCGGAAGTCACATTGTCCCATAGGCTCTCACAGTCAGTGCAGTTACACTTAAACTGCGCTCCTCCGCTGCAGTCAACACACCAAAGACGTAGTTCCATTCTACTTTATTTGGGGGTTGGAATGATGGACTATACCATCTCCGTATTTTATGGAGATGGTTAATGTCTGTTTCCATTTTCACATCCCTTGTTTTGTATTGTACGTATTTCCACCGCACATTTAGCCACACCTGCGCGTCCTCTTCATCCATCAACGACAATTCTTCTTCCTTTTCATCCGTCGGTAATTCCAACTTTGGAATATCATCCAGCCTTCTCTGTTTCTCCACCTTTGCCTTTTTCGGAGCGGAGGGCAAGTTGGCATGCTTGATGCAGACACTGGCGAATGCATGACTTTGAAATGTATGCCATAAACTTGATTTTTAGTGTTTAAGTATAAGCAAGGAACCAATCAAAATGAATAGCTAATAAATGGTGAGTACGGGAGTATATAAACGGAGAAAATAGACTAAATTTCATTCAATATTTGAGACGTATTACCACCAAGTGAACTTTTCTCTCCACTCAAACATATTCCAACGTTGCTGACGTATCCTATTTTGGTTTGACTCAATTACTACATTCTGACTATCAAAGTATCAGATTTTGGCTTAGTCTCTTTGAAATGGTAAGTTAAAAATTTCATCACTCCTCTCCCTTTAACGTTAGGTTAATAACATTTCTCTCAATTTCAGGCATCTACTTCATCATCAAGTCGCTCCCTTCTCGAAGAAGCTTCACAACTGTTGAGTGAAGGTAGGTTGTAACAATAAACTAGGACTTCAATAGATGACAGAATGATTTCTCCTCCAGGTGATGACAGTTCCATCTCAAGTGGCCAGTCACGGGAAGCATCCAAAGCGTGCGCTGATTGTGGGCATATCTTTACGAGGAAGCGTGATCTCGCCCGACACATCAGACAACGTGTATGTCAACCCAAGCCATCATCATTCTCCCGAGGTGAGGATGATTCTATTCAACATGTATCCTTTACTTGCGACTTTTGTTTCCAATCTTTTGAAACAGGTTTTGAGTTATCTTCACATAGACTTCACCACACACATACAAATGATAGTTATAGCAACAGCACCTCCTCTATTCGACTAACTGAAGTGTCGCTCAATAATGTAGTGAGAAATTTCCATATGGAATCCTTAGAAACTATTGTTGATTTTCCGGAGTGGTTCCATCAAAATTCAACATTGATAGATGCGCTCCTTCATAATTTAGAGCAGTTTAGAATAAAAGCGCTCATCTATCTTAAAATAAAATATGTTAAAGTTGACCATCATACTGGCGAAATAGTACAGAGGTTGGAGTTTTACATACCCTCCTCTCCTGCTACAGAGGTAGACGATAAAGAAGCATGGTTAAATTTTCACATTCAAGGACTAAAATCAAATATTGATAAATTTAACGAGCGCGATAGTGGTCAAATGTCTGATGGTATAGAATCTGCCAAGTTTAAAATCGCTCTATTAGAAAATTACAGTGGACGAGGCTCTTTCAATCTTCCAAAAACGTTAAGAGATAAGAAAGCAGTCATTTCTGTAGATTGTGAATCACATTGTTTTAAGTATGCGGTATTATCCATTCTCCACTATCATGATGTACAGAACAACCGCTTCCGTAGAATCAAATATCATCAATGGGAGAATGAATTGAAGTTTGATGACTGCAGTAGCGAAGACATGAAGTTGAAAGATTTAGAGAAATTTGAAAAATTAAATGAAATTAAAATAGTTGTCCACATCTGGCAAGAGGGGCTTAAGGGTGTGCATTACAACAACCGTTCATCAACTTTTGATAGGGTAGTCAATCTCCTATTAGTATATTAAACTAATAGTGAAAATTAATATAATAAAATAATAATGAAAAAACTGAAGAGTTCAAAAAAGAAATAAATTTAATTGAAAAAGAAGAATGAAGAATTAAAAAAGGAATAAAGAAAAAAGAATATAAAAAGAAAGAAACGCTATAAAAATCTTTTTACATCAATTTTTCTTCTCTTTAAAATGAGCAAAAAAATCAGAATAAATTTCAAGGGATTCAAAGGATTCACTCCGTTCATGACTTAGTTCATCACTCCGTTCATAACTCCGCTCATCACTCCGTTCTTCAATGTACAAAATGTAAATGTAAAACTATTAATAATTTTATGAAAGATAGAACAAAGAAATATGGTTATCGTTCAAGTTGTAAAGATTGCAATATACCATATAAAAAACAACATTATCAAAATAATAAGGAAAAATATAAAGAGGCATTTGATAACTTTCTTAATCGAAATCCTAATTATTATAAGCAGTATAGAAATGAAATGTCTAACGCAAAATATCTAATGAAATGATAAACTATAATCAAATTTATTCTATATAAAATGAGCGAATACAAAAAGAAAAATCTTCTTCAAAAACGTGAAGCTCTTAAAAGCAATAAACGTTTACCATCATTAAAATATTTCAAACTTCATGAACTAGCGAAACAACATGAGTACAAAATCCTTCATGCAAAAAATATTAATACACAATATAATAATAATAATAATATTGCGTTTATTGAAATGAATGGAAATCAAGCAGAGACAAAGAAAATTACAAGGTACTATTACACAGCTTGGTACAAAAAGGAACGAAACAAAGGGCACGACGTTGAGTTCTACACAGAGGCATTTCAAGATGCCGTGAGTAAGAAAGCCAACGAGGAACGAGTTCGTGTAAAACGTTATCAGGGTTGAACATTTCAGTGAAAGTCTTTAGGGTTTTTCGTTGTCTATGAGCTTCTAGATCTTCGAGGCAGGTGTTATGGCAATCATTCACCGCAAATGACCCGATGACAAAGCCTTTGAAGTTTGACCAGACGTTGACTGCACTTTTTGTTAATACCGATAAACACTGGTGAATTGAATGAACTCTATAATTGAGCGGATGTAGGCATTGTACACAGCCATTACCCCCATTTTGAAATGCCACAGGCTTTCGACCGCCGAAGAGCGTAGACACTTTTAGAAGCACGCTTGTAGATATCATATACATGATCGTTCCAATCAAAAAATTGATTGAAAATAATACCCAAAAATTTCAGCTGGGAGCAAGACTTAATATGAAGCAAGCTACTCTGATAGCTGAAGCGGGAGCATCGCCAAATAAACATGCTTTTAGTTTTAGCCTTATTAAGGATTAGTCCGTGGGATAGGCACCAGGAGTTCACATTCTCCTCTTCCATTGATATGTTATGATCAACATCGGAAATACTTGTAATGGGAATCATGACTAAGATGTCATCAGCGTGCTTGATTAATCTAACAGAGTCAGATTTCGGTTAAAGGGATCCCATATGGACCGCAAATAACAGAGGGGCGATGATTGATCCTTGCGGCACGCCAGACGATACATCCCGAAAGTAGCTGTACACGATGTCTTGAAGGCTAACACGGTACTTTCTGTCTTGAAGAAATGATACGAGCCACCTTATAAATCCATTTGGAAAATTACCAGAGACGAGAAACTGGATGACAGCTCTGTGCGGCAAGGAATCGAACGCACTTTGGAGATCGAACGAAAGTATAACAAGACCAACAAGGTCCGTAGAGTCGAGAACAGAGGTAGCGAAATCATGGACTTGAATATGAGCATGCAGTGTTCCAGTTTTAGGCTTATAGGCAAATTGGTTTGAACCAAACAACTTGATAAGATCGGATGAAATTGATCGAGCGACAAATCTTCCCAGCATTTCAGAAAGGATAGGCAGTACGGAGATCGGACGAAAACATTCGCTGTTAAATTTACCAGATTTAGGAATCGGCACAATATTGGCGGTCTTCCAAATAGAAGGTACATACCCAAAAGAAATAGATTCACAGAACAAATACGTCACAGGTACACACAAAACATGAGCAGATGGTTTAATCAGAGTGGAACATCATGAGTCAATACCAGGAGCCTTCGATTTCAGATTGAGCATATCACGGAAAACCATCTCCGACGATATATCAACTGACCAGAGAGTTTCATTTGAATCTGGAAGATGGAAGTTTGACCAGTCGGCATTCGACGTGAATTGAGATCTGACCTTTCGAGAGAAGGATTCCGCTGCATGCACCGGACTGGGATGACCATTTACCATTGGGTCAGAAAAGGAACATGACCTAGACTGTTGCCGTATCTTGTACTCCATCTAACAGGCAAGTATTACTTGCCTGTAAGTATTACTTGTAGGTATTTATGGTTAGTCTTATCGTGTATTACGGCCGAAGTGTAAGTATTACTATCTCGTAAGTACTACTTCGTAAGGTGAGTCTCGACCTCCCTAACAAGACATTATGATACATAAAGTGGTGATAGACTTTTACAGTTCACTCATTTCTTCTGACGCTTTGAACAACAACAATGTCAAGACAAATTCTGTTGTATGATATGCGGCGGTCGATCTCAAGAGAACGAGTTTTCCGAGATCGTAATAATCCCTTTGACCTCTACAACGATCATGAATTCTATCAACGATTTAGATTTGATAAACATTCAGTGAAGTTTCTTTGTGAACGCTTCGGCAAATTTTGCGAATCCAAAGCATACTGTCATCCGATCCCAACAGAAATCAAAATTCTCCTGACTCTGAGATTTATGGCTAGCAATTCGTTACAGCAAGTCATCGGTGATATTTTTGGATGTTCTCAATCAACGGTATGTGCTGTGACATGGAAAGTTTTGAAAGTTATCGCAAATGATTTGAATTCATTTATTGTCCTACCGTCCGGTATCGATTTACAACGTACTCAAAGTGCCTTCAAGCATTTGACAAGAATTTCTGGAATAGCTGGGGCTTTGGACTGTACACATGTTCACACATTCGTTTCAGACAGCCAGGAACATTCATTCATGAACCGCAAAGGATTTACGTCTTTCAATATTCAAGCAGTGTGTGACCAAAATTACAAGTTTATTCATTTGTATTTATTTTGGCCTGGTAGCACACATGATTCTTTTATACTGAAACAGAGTCAACTTTATTTTGATATGGAATCGGGACGAAATAATTTTATACATCTTGGAGATAGTGGTTATGGTAATGGCAAAACGTGGTTATTGGTACCTTTCCTTCGTCCCGAGACGGCAGGTCAGAGAAGTGTTAACTATCACCAAAGGAGAGGAAGAGTTGTTAAAGAGCAAGCCTTTGGCCAGTGTAAGCGGTGTTTCCGAGGTCTTTCAGAAGGGTATAGAACAACTCCTGAACGTGCCAAAATAGCAATAACTGCTTCATTTATTTTGCATAATATTGCAAAAGATCGACACCAGCCCGACTCATTTGATGATTCCCGACCTGAAGAGTTTTTACCCGAAAGTGATTCATCCTTTGTGAATCAGTCAGAAACGCTATCTCATTTTAGAGATGGAAAACATTCTAGAGATCGCGTGGTTCAGTTATTCTTTGAACAACGATAATTATTGTAATATAAGTCTTTAAAAGATAGAAAATGCTTATCAATGTCTATGTTGTTTAATAAAGACCATAGGCCTAATAAAGCGAATGTGAATAAACAATCAATCAATAATGTTTCTGTTTTATCTTTTCAATGTGTGTTAAGAGATTCTGATGTGATCACATAATATTATTTAGTTCAAAACAAAACAAATATTAATGCTAACAAATATTAACATTTGTTTTATTAAAACGAACTATAAAACTAATAGAAAGTATGAAAATCACATACTTCTGCGCTCATTGGTTGAATCATAGAACACGACCGTATCAGTATCCATATTAATAAAACTTGTAACATCGGGGTTTACTTCCTGTTGAGTTGAGCGCAGACGTTTGGTTTCCAAGTAGCTTATTTCCAATCGCAACTTCTTGACCTCCAGCCCAAGCTTTTCCTTCTCTAGATTGAGAACATCCTTATGCAGGTTTTCTACAGTATTTTCATCTCTCCTTCGATTCAGGACTCGCTTTTGGCGCTTATCCGAGATTTCAACAAAATTAGTATCACACTTAGGGGATGAAGATTTTGTCGGAAATTCATCGAGGTGAACTGATGAATCTGTTGGTTCGACTATTTGATCGTCTGTCACTGGTTCAGTTGCGCTCTCGATAGGAGCCCCAACTCCTGTGAAAGCCTCACTACCTCCCAACATATCTGAGATGGCTTTGATGTACGATGGAGGATCAGGAATAGGTGGACCGCCGCCAGTTTGTTTACGGGATCTTCGAACATTTGATGACCATTTCTTTGCAATTGAGACCATATTTTCCCATTTCTTCTTCACTCCTAGCCAGTCACGATGATTCAGAGGAAATTTTGTTATTAAATTCCTCCGCTATTTCTGTCCATGCAGTCCTTTTCAACTTCGATGCATTAGCTCGATTGCTCTTATTGTAGAAAATATCCTTGCGACGTTCAAAGCTTTCAACTATAAATAAACACTGTTGGTCATTCATGGGCGGTTGTTTCGCAGTTGAAGTAGACATCATGTACAGAATCATAAGACTTCCAAACGTGACGAACAACTAAGTTTTACGCCGTAATCTACGTATTTAATCAATATCGCTACAAGTTGCTCTTGCATGAGATGTATGTAGACATAAGTATCCGATTGGTCGAACACTGTTGAAGTCACACACAGTTACCAGTGACTACGGTGCTTGCTATTTCCATTTAGGGAATTCCACTCTTAAAGTTCGACTCACGTTGGTGTTTGTTGTTCGATACGACTTGACAAGTGAGTTTCAAGTGACACTTCCGTAAGTTGTACTTGCCATGTAAGTAATACTTGAATGTAATTTGCACAACACGATACGGCAACTAGACTTGAGGTTGCACATTTCACGCACAATCGTCCAGATACTCTTATCCGTGTTGGCACAATTAGAGCATTTTGAGACCGAGCGTTTCTTTGCTTTTGCAACTTCTGCTTTGATTTTGTCCCTGTAGTGCACGTATAAGGGCATGTTGCCTTCCCTGTATGCCTTGTATTTAAGATTGATTAATTGTTTAAGGATGGGTGTGATCCAAGGCTTGTCTTTGGATGACATCTCGACGTAATGCAGAGGAATTTCTTGAAGTGCCACATCAAAGAAGGAATAGAAAAGAGAGCATTTATCTTTTAAAGTAAAATCAGAGTTGTACATGTGATGCCACGGGGCTTGTTGTAAACAGGAGAGAAAATTGTCGACGTAGTTCTTACGGAAATCATAGATCTTTCGTATGTGTGAAACTTGAACAGAGACATGACATGGGTTCATTAAAACAGAATTGTGATCAGACAACCCAAATGGTGGACATAAAATCCCGTTTAAGTACTTAGAACAGGATCAACAAAAATTTTGTCCAAGGTAGCGGTCCCTCGAGTGGGGAAATCAACAACTTGTTTGAGACCAAATTGATTTTCGACATCATTACAAGGGAAATTGTTGAAATCACCAACTAGCATAACATGGGTGGTTGGGTATGCATCAAAAACACTTTGTAAACTGAGAACAAGAAAGTCAGAAATACTGTGTAACTCATTTACGGACAGGTTCGGTGGTATATACGCGCACATAAAACAAATCAAAGGATCTTTTATCACGATACACACACATTCAATAGACTTAAGGAAATCTGACAGATCAAACCTACACGAAGTGAAGATGTCATTGACAAAGATACAAACACCCCCGCCCTTCTTGCCGTTACTTCTATCACACCGGTAAGGCTGAAAATAACCACTCAAAAGAATTTCATCATTAGACACATTATCACTGACCCAGCTCTCGGTAATAGCGATGACATCAGGTTTAGAGGCTTGAGTAAAAACGAGAAGCTCGTCTATTTTCGGCCTCAGCGAGCAAATGCTAGAGAGTAGAAGAGAGGGAAAAGAAGACTTAAAATTCCTTAATGAAAATTTTCATACGTAGGAGCCGAATTGCTAACTGCATTTTTGGGACAAATTTGACCTTTCCTGATCACGTATGAAGCATTCCCGTCTTCATTTAAACTCTCAACTGTGCTCTCATAATTTTGTCATTCTCCTGCTGCGCTCTCGTTAGGTCATTGCTGATGAAAATCCTCTTAGTTGCATCATTGTACCGCAGTTTCTTGGAATGTTTGATGATATACAATTTCTCCTGAAAGGAACTACATTTGACCAACAAAAGTCTGACACCTTGCCGATTTGGGCAGCCAATCCCCTTAACAGATACTGGCGAGAAGTCGTCATTAGCAGGCCCTGTGATGTCGTCCACAATAAGTTGCACCTAAGACATGTCATGCGATTGACGTTCCTCAACCGTACCATCAGTTGCCTCAGGAACACCGTGAAAAATGAGATTTTCACGCCTGGACAATCTATCGAACATTTCATTATACATAGCCTCAGAATTTACTTTCATTTCATTCTTAAGATACTCATTTTCTGATTTCAAGCCATCGCACAACAAGGACAGATTGTTGCACGTGACTGTCAGCTGATCTAGTCTGCTTAATACAGGCTTCAACGTGCAATCGATCTTCTCTGACGCTAATCTAGCAACTGTAACTGACACGCTTTCCACGTGCAACGGGTCATTGTCTTTGGTCGATTGCTTCACGTGAATCAGGGCATTGATCAGAGATTGATTTGTGATGCTACCCTTTCTGTGTTCACGTTCAGCACTTGATAACTGAAGTATATCATCCACATTCATTTTCTGGAATTAAGTTGTGTTCATTAAATTTACAGGGCGATGAGGGTTGTACTGTCTATGCAAAATCGCAAAATGTTTACAAGGACAGACAATACAACCGCTTGAAGCGCCACCTCTGAACACGGACCGTTGCTTAGTGCAGAGACAAAGTTGTGACGTCAAAACACACGTGACTTGAATGGGCCAACCAGAACAGGATGAACACGATAAATACGGACGTAGGATGATGAACGACGCAATAAGTCCAGAGGAAAGGATAACTTGGGAACCAGACGACGGATAACGATGAAACCAACGTAGAACCACTCAGATGACGACGAGAATTGGGATGAAGCCAAAATTCACAAAAATTGGAGCACAGGAACCGGAGAACGATGCATCAGGAACCAAACACAGTCACACCGATCACAGAGACACAGCCGTCGCGTTGATGCTATATCTTGGTCAATAAATATGGTCAATCAATCTTAGTAATATTTGAACTTCCCGATAACGATGAGTATAACGGTTCTCTATTTCTCCCAAAAAGATATTCAAAATTTCTAACAGCATCAGATATTAAAGAATTAATAAATTATTCATTTATCATAAACAATAGTGATGAATTAGAATTTATCTAAAGAGTATTTTATTTTATTAAGGAAAATGAACTCTCAGTGATTGTTTAGTTGCAACAATTTACTTCGTAACCTTGTGTTGCCATGCACACCACGATTTCATTCTGCGTCAACATCTGTGTTTTCCCTATTTCCCTGTCACAATCGGTGAAATTCTCTCTCTCTCTCTTCTCTTAATTACAAAATGTCAAAACGTACTGCTGTGGAATAATCTTCATTTTACACTACGGAAATATTGAAACTAATTCAAGAAGAAAATATACTAAAAGCAGAAGATTTTATTTCTGAACTGGTAAATAAGCGAATATTTCTTGTGAACGTGAAGGTGAGTAAATTTGACAAGTTAAGTGTTGTAGAGCAAATTCAAAATATCTTATTGTGGAAGTAATACCATCACTTACCGTTGATCAAGCTAGTAACCTTTCTACATATATTTACAATGTATATACATATATATATATATATATATATGTATTGTACCAAAGAGAAAATAAAGCCTAAGTGAAATACAGGGTCATACAAAGGTTTAGGATTCTACAACGTTTGTAGTGTTGATATGAATGTTTTTCGACAGATTGGAACCGCTAAATGATCTGCTGATATGATTTACACTAAACAAGAAAATCAGTACGAGGAGTGATAGGAAAACCTCTTCACAAATGCAGACAAGTAAAAACTCTACTAGATGACTAAATCCATAGGGTAGGTATCCCTGTGTTAAGACTTAGGGATTTGTCGTTTTAAAAGTGCAAGTTACATTGATTAAATCACTAAGTCCATAGCATAGTGAACCCTATGACAAGACTTAGCGTTTTATGTGATCCATGTTAGCAATATCTGCTCGTGTAGAATGTGACTCAATGAGTTTAGTCAGATAATAATGTATCATCAACTTTGTTCACTTGGTTATATGATGAAGAAAGTGTGAGATAAAAGTGAAAGCAATCTCATAAAGTTTAGAACACATAGTAGTAACATTGTAGGAATATGTAAAGTGAAAAGTTGTATCGTATGAAATGAGTGATGCAAGATTAGCTCGCATTGAAATGAATTTGATAATGTAACAAACAAACTGTGTGGGATTCATCATATGTTTGAAGACAAGTGCTGTTAAAAGGTTTTGAGATTACATGATTTTCATCACGTCATGTTCATTAATGTAACAGACTGAAAGTCTCTACTTGTTGAGTGTATAAGATAGAACACATAACATAGTTGTTGTATGTAAATTAGAGGTTCATATTCGACGAAAGCTAGGTATGAGAGAAGCTTGCATTTCAAAGTCCAATGAATAGGTAGTGTACTTAACTGTTTGAATCAGTGACATAGGTAGAATAAACAACAGTAGCATTTCCAAATGTAATCACACAATATTAGGACTGTTGGTTTATGAACGCAATTCATGTAAAAGTTATATAAAAGTAGCCTGTTGATGCAGGCAAGGCACTATGTGTGCGAAAGTAGGAATAGCATGTAATGACTGGAGCATGGGTTGAAATTGATTCTATGCCAACTGTACATGAAAAGCTATTTCCCAAAGCAACTAAGTGACACGAGTATATTAAGAGTTAAGTAAATGCAAGCCTTTGATATTGATTAGTATGTAGTAACATATGATAGAAGAATAACTGATGACATGATTGTGGGAATCAGGACAAGTTTTAAGTCAGCTACTGCTAAAAGTTTTATGATAGTATTTGATATCGAAGATTGAATCTAATGCATCACATCATATCTACTGATTCAAGGTGTAATAGAATAAATGTCGTTGCAGGTTTTGAGTGTATAGGATAGAACACATGAAATAGTTGTTATATGTAAGTGTAAGTTAAAGTATCACAGTTGATTTACATCTCAAAGCTTATGTAAGTAAGACTTGATCATTGATAGACTTCACACTGTATGTTATGTTGAATGAATACTTGAATTGATGTTCATAAATGGAATTCAACGTAGCAAAGTGCGTCAAGGTAACAAAGTTTAAAGTTTAAAACTTTAAGGTCTTTAACGACTAGGTGCAAATTATGATTTAGAAGAAAATTTTGTATCCTAAAATGTCTGAAAATTTAAAATACTTACTAGAAGGACAAACTCCGGTTCTCCTCTCCTCATGTGTAATGAGTTGGCGAGGAAGTCGTTCACTTCAAAATTACTTATATATTGAAAAGATTCTATTCAACAGTGTGCCCATTCAGATGATAAGAGGACAGGTCTGCTTCCAATCAAAAGACCAGATCAAGCTAACACAGCGGGATTACGCTATCTATAATCTACCAGGTGTGCAAGAGAATTAATATTAGTTCTCCAAGCTAAACCGTGAAAAAAACTTCTACAAAATATGCATACAAATTATGATATATCGAGAAATGATGTTAAGCCTCGGTGTATTTGTCGTAAATGTTTTCATAATGCGCATGAAGCAGCACACTTATCAATCTGGTCAGTTGGTCTTTGCCATCTGATATTTTTTTAATATTTTCTTTCACTCTGTATGCCGGTGTCTGTTATTTTCTTCTTGCACAAGGTTGGCTGTTATGTAGGGCTTTTAGTTGCTTGGTAATGGGTAGTGTAATATAGGATGCACATTGTAAAGAATAAGTTGAGTGTATGTTTACATCATGTCTTGATAGAGCACTTGTCTTCAAACATATGATGAATCCCACACAGTTTGTTTGTTACATTACCAAATTCATTTCAGTGCGAGCTAATCTTGCATCACTCATTTCATACGATACAACTTTTCACTTTACATATTCCTACAATGTTACTACTATGTGTTCTAAACGCTATGAGATTGCTTTCACTTTTATCTCACACTTTCTTCATCGTATAACCAAGTGAACAAAGTTGATGATACATTATCTGACTAAACTCATTGAGTCACATTCTACACGAGCAGATATTGCTAACATGGATCACATAAAACGCTAAGTCTTGTCATAGGGTTCACTATGCTATGGACTTAGTGATTTAATCAATGTAACTTGCACTTTTAAAACGACAAATCCCTAAGTCTTAACACAGGGATACCTACCCTATGGATTTAGTCATCTAGTAGAGTTTTTACTTGTCTGCATTTGTGAAGAGGTTTTCCTATCACTCCTCGTACTGATTTTCTTGTTTAGTGTAAATCATATCAGCAGATCATTTAGCGGTTCCAATCTGTCGAACAACATTCATATCAACACTACAAACGTTGTAGAATCCTAAACCTTTGTATGACCCTGTATTTCACTTAGGCTTTATTTTCTCTTTGGTCATTGTCTACCTAGAGTCCCAAGATGCTTCACATTGGAAAATTCCTACTGGCAAGATTTACAGTTTTATCGCCATGATAATTACAGCAAACATACTACCCACACTCTGAGTCTGTCTACATTAACATATCATAAATTGTGTATCATGATAAAACTTTCTACTGCTGTCCAGATGGATGTACAACATTTTCTTACCAACATTGACAAGGTACTGTAGAAACATTTTGCTCATACTCTAACTGCAAAAACATTTCATAAAACTTTTTTTAACGTTTTAATGATCGCCAAAACTTTACCTTCACAAAATCAATTCAACGTTTTTAACTATATAGCTTAACTTCTTACATTACAAATTTATTTCAACTTTTACGTTTAAACTTTTATAAAAATCGTTTCAATGCTCACTTGACATCTAAAAATTTCCACTGTTATAAAAAATTATTTATTCTTCTTACTGATGACAACACTTTAACGTTTCTGCTCTACCAAAAATCACTTAAGCTGATGACAACACTCACTATACTTTACGTTTAAAATTATGTGAAAGCAATTTCAACTTCTGCGTTTAGACTTTTAAGCGAACATATGCATCATGTATTCTACACTAAAAGAGGTCGTTAATTTGTGTTATGAAAAACGCTAAATCCCTAAATCCCTAAATCCAACGGTAGGTAACCCTACCCCTTAGATAATGGACTTAAGCAATTTATCTAAGTCATTCATAAATGGTTAAGTTAATATGCGTACTATACACTAAAGGTTAACATTAACTCGTGTTATATAAAACGCTAAATTCCTAAATCCAACCATAGGTAAGCCTACCCCTTAGATTGTGGACTTCAGCAATTTATAGGTAAAATATTAAATAATGTTAGAATCATTTCACTGTTTGTAAGATAGGTGAAGTATAAAATAAAGTCTCATGCATTTCACTGCTTGTAAAGTTAGAGATAAAGCTGTTTGTATTGTTAGGAATAATGTCAGAATCATTTCACTGTTTGTAAAGTTAGAAATAAAGTTGATGTTTGTAAAGTTTGAAATAATGTTAGAATCATCTCAGAGTTTGTAAGATCGGTAAAGTATAAAATAAAGTCACAAGTATTTCACTGTTTGTAAAGTTAGAAATAAAGTTGATGTTCGTAAAGTTTGAATTAATGTTTGAATCACTTCAGTGTTTGTAAGATAGGTAAAATATAAAATAAAGTTAAAAAAGTTTACGAAAATCATTTAGACTTTTTACTGATGACAACACTTTAACCTTTCTGCTCTACCAAAAATCATTTAATCGTATAACTATACGTTTAGAATTTTATGAAAGTCAACGTTGCGTTTCACAAACATCATCTGTCAGTGGCGGATGTTTTAACAAGCACTACAAAAATGATTGTTACTTTTCAATACTGAACTTTTATTCTATACACTTTTTCCACGTTTCATGATGACTCTATGACTATCATGCCTGTTCAATGTTTCAATGCGTTCTCCATCCTCTATTTGATTTTATAAAACATTCCTACCATGTTGAAGTGCGGATGACATAGCGATTTATTCTTCCTATCAACAACTTTTCACTTACATGTATATGTTAAGATATTGCTTGCTACAGAAGAGAAAAGCATGTTTTGTGTTGCATGAGGTGCAAGGATGGCCTCCCGTTTCATCTCATCATCTGATTTTACCTCCGTGAGAGAGGTCGCTCTTAAAAGAACGGATGGTTCATTTTCCACTCAGTGCAACAGAGATGTTATAAAGTTACCTTCGACAGATGGCTAAATGTTACCCTGACGGTCAAAGTATCACATTGAGACATAAAAGGCAACCACTTAGAAACATGACGCAGAGAGGTTTCATAAAGATTGCAATTGCCAGTGTCCCTTGCCATACTCATCGCTACGGATAAACACCGCCGTCCAAAAGGAACGCCCATCGAAAGGATATTACACCGAACTCCTTAGCATGCACCTTTTGAGTCTGTTCAGACTTTGCAAAATAACTTGAAAGCAGTTAAATGTGTTGTGTGAGACTTTAACTTAGACTTGATAGCAAGTCTGTTCCTTATTTTGATACTCGACCTACAGAAACCTTTGACTTGAGAAACCTTAGACTTAGTCAGTTCCTTCTTTTGGAAGTCATCACACTTTCACTCGATAGCAAGTCAGATGTTTGAGTTGATCATCACTAGGTACAATGGAGAATTTATAAGGAAACTTGTGACACATAGCTAAATGTCGGCCATGACGTTTAGAGTGTTACTTTGAGGAATAAGACCACAACGACTGTTGGAGAGTCGGATTAATGAAGTCTCAGCCCTGTGTTACACTCCTCACTACGGATTTCTCCGCTGTCCCTAAAGAACGCCCGTCAGCAGGAAGTATCATATCGAACTTCTCCGTGCCATGCACCGTTAAAGTTGTCTGATAACAGATACAACTTGATGCTTTATTTTATATGATAGATTCAGTCAGGCCGAAGTCTACCCAGGACAAACCACGTGGAGGTACTATCACATTTTGCCCCATGGTGGCCCTTAAGAGGACCGATGGTTCGTTCTCGGGATGATGTGGGAATATGGAACTCGAGCTTGCCGCTTCGTCTCCGGCTCGTTGACGGAAGCAGGTGGGCGCTTTTCATTAATATTATGAAATACATAATATTTCATATAATATATCATCGAATCATATAATATAAAAATATATCTGAAGAGAAAATGCATAACAATGATTTTAAGTCCGTGAACGCTTGATAGCAAACGATTGATTCCTAGTTTATAAAATTCCTAATTTACAAAACTCTAAAGCTTGTTCGCAATCGTTTGATAGCAAACGATTGATTCCTAGTTTATGAAACTCTAAAGCTTCTTAACAAACTTTGTCAGAGCACTCACCGTTCGTCTTGCAACTTGAAACAGGAGTGAAGACTAGAGAGAAGACGCGTTATATATACCCAGTGAGCACAAAGCCATGATTCAGACCTTCCGTATTTGGTCATGCGTTTGACATGACAACAGCAGTTTTACCAAATACGGGCATCGGCAGTAACCATGCTTTTAGTAACCAACTCCCAACAGACAGACTGGTTACCATATGATACGAAAAGTTCTGATGTCAATGCCTGCAGTAACCCTCTAATTTTTACCAAGTTACAATGACAAACGATAGACGTTGTCAACCCTGAGTTACTGAGGCTAGACGAGATTTCACAAAGGCCTGATTTGACGGCCGTGATAGCAACCGTTTAGGCGTTAAGCTCTTGAATCCATTGACCATCATTTCTAAAATGCAACTCACATGTCAGTGAGGATAGAAAAGTTAAGCTGATAAATCCGTTACAGGCATTACTCAGAGGGGATCTTATCCCGACTCCAAGGCCTCGACCCTCAAATCCAACCTCCCGCGGACAGAGCGTGCGTCATATCATTGTGTTAGTATTCGGACCCCGATTTTAACATGAAAACCGGTGGAGTTATTTACATCAGGAAACAGGTCTCGAACCGAAGCTCGCCTCTGACAACTTTATAAATGTCTTTATTGAAATCAGAAGGTTTGAAAACCTTGCAAAACATCAAAAAATAGCAAATCTAAATTTTTCGGCATTTAGTACTTCTGATTAAATTTTATAAGTAGTCTGTACATATAGCTCTGATCAATAACTGTCGAACAGTTTCCGAATCAACTCAATCGGTGCACTAGAACCGAAGATACACTGTTTATAAGTATTTGACCCACTTGATCAAAGTGATCACAAGCCATAGTCTGCATGGCGTACCTATAAATCTGACACCTTAGCTGATATCAGCAATGAAATTTTCTAAGTCGGCTTCCTAAGGCAACCTGATTTTGGAATTTCCGATGTTATCATCAGAGCTCCGGAGAGACGACCTACCTCTGACAATCTCTCTCGTCTAAATGAAATTTCTCATTCGGTTCCCAGCTTATACGTATAGTATGTGGCGATCAGCTGATGACGTAATCTCAATCATCCAAAACTTTAAAAACTTCTATCTCCGGTTCTAGAGTTCCGATTGACTTCAAATCATGACAGTCACGTTTTCTCACTCTCACAATTCATTTAAGATACTACTCAACCTTCTCCGATCATCAGAAGCCGAGTTGAAAAAACTCAAACTATCCAAAATCTTGGAAAATGCGTAAAAATTCGATTTTAAACAAGCTCTCATTTGGAAACGAAACCTTCCTCAGATCTGAAAAGGTAGGATCCTAGACAACAAAGTGCGGTCTTTCCACTAAAAGAAACCCGACGTCTTTACTCATTTCCAATCCTCCGCTATTCATCATCAAACATCAAAAAATTAGAACCATGAAAAATTCGAAAATTTTATGTCACTCCCACTACCATCAAATTCCATCTAGTCGGCTATGAAATGTCACGAGGATTCCAAATCTGATCTCAGAATTTTCATACGATGCTTCGTTCAAAAGTTTGAGACATTTTTGTAAAATTCTAACTCTGTCGTTTTTTCGACGATGATCAAAAATCAACATGACACTCTCACACCTAAACGAAGGAACCTAGAAAGAAGCCGTTTCGTCTAGTGATTTAGTCTCACTGTTAGCTTTTAAACGAGCTATTGCACGACTCTCTACCATCCCTACAAGCCAATTTGGAAGTTTGACAGGAGGGAGGGGGGGTCAGCACTTTTTCCTCCTCTCGGTCCGAGCAACCCTAATACATCCTTGGCAGACTTCCTTCCAGAGGGGGGGGGCTGCGCTGCACAATTTGCGCTTCGGTCTGCAATGGTAAGTAATGAGTGTAAGACTGTTCCAGGACAGACGAAAAATCAGAAAAAAATTAGGTCCCCTAAATTGACGATATTTTTATAAAAATGAATGTAATATTAATAATTATTAACGAAATTTATTCATTTTAGCGTTTCGAAAACGTCAATTTTTCAAAAATTTCGAATTTTAGATTGCCCCCAAATCAGTTATTTTTGAGTTAAATCATCAATTTACGGACCAAAATCAGCAATTCTGTCTAACAAATAGACGCAAAATAAATTTAAAAGAAAGTATAAATTATTTTCATACACAAAAAATATGGAATGTAATGTAATATGAAATATAAACGGAAGGATCATTATTCAAAACATCTCGAGATTTCATCATAAAACAGCGAATCACAGATAGAATAGTTCGCATCGCTGCATACTAATCACATACGAAAGTAAGTAAGATTTCGTATGAAAGACATACCAGATCTCTGTAAACATACCAGAATCTCGTATGAAATCTTATTTTCAAGTTGTATATGAATTTGGGATATGTTTGTATGTAATATTCGTATCCAGCAATTTGCAGTGTAAGGACATAAGTATCTCACAATTATTATTACTGTAGTCTCTCTGCAGGATTTATCACTGACATATCAGACTGTGCGTAATTTAGATCACATAAAATACGAGTTGTTGCTATATTTTATATACGAGACCCGATGCAAATTCGTCCTTATTGGCATGCCTTTCGTATGTAGAGCTTTAAGTCACCTAGCAAAAAATTATATGTGCATTACATACTACTTTCAGATAACCTCTGTCAGTAGTATCAGTCATACATTCTTATGGATGGCGTGGTATTTGGAGTATTTGATATAGACTCGATTTACTATGAAATTAATGCCGTATGTTATCGTTGCTACTTGCCTAATAATATTCACACGACTCTTAGTTAGCTCAACTCCATGCAGTAAGTTAATAAACATCATTTCTACAAAACGATAACTTCCGAGCTACCATGTTGACTTATATATCTCAAATATAGCTATATTTGCTTTCATCAATTATAATGTGTTTTTATTTCGGATTGATAAAATGTTTAATTTGAAAATTACATAATCCAGAAACGCTGATGGTTTTATACTAATTGATTATTTATGGAATGTCTTAGACTTACGTGTATTAGAATCGAATTCAGTATTATAGGTTTGCATCTTAAATGTCATTATCTTGCTACTTACAAAACAGTAGTAAGTGCCACGCAACCTTCAAGCGATCTTTATTGACAAAAGGCCCTACATCATGCGGAAAGCATTTAAATAGATGTAAAAATTTGCCAAAGAAATATTCTGGTATCGTTCCTCTCTGATGACTCCGTACATAGCGATCTTATTTTGGCTTCTTATGTTTCCTGATTTTCATCATTTAGGGGGCGAAGCCCGAGATCGACAAACGAGTGTTGCAACCGAATTGTTACACTCTGTTTTTTTGGACAGAGTAATGTAAGCGATTTATCATCACACTTAGCCGATTTCTATGTAATTGCTGGAACTATTAGGGAATTTGTACTTTATTGTTCCTCAATGAATGGCATAGAAGTCGTTTTTCAACCATAGATATCTATAACTATCAATTTTGGCTGGTCAACAGTTTGCAGATGTGCTTTGGAACGCTATCTTAGCGCTATGATAGCGTTATCCGACAAACTAAGTATTTCAGAACGCGCTATTCTTTATCATGAAGCGCCAATCTATGCGCTATTTATTGAAGTTCTGAGAAACGCTACTTAACACAATAGGAAATTGGTTGTTGTCTGTAATTGTAAATGAAAGCTATCTTATTTTTTGCACCTTTTTGGCGGAATGTTTTTGCATGTTTACTACTTGTCAAGTTAAAAGAGTTCCAACATCAGTATTAAAACTTATTCAGCTTTTCATATCAATGTAGCCTACTGTCACAATTTCAGATTTGTAGAAAACAATTAACCAGATCTAATTTATTAATTTAGAAAGACACATTTATACTGAAATCAAAATCAATTTGATCAATGGATGTATGAAAGCAATTACATAATTTAGTCTTTGGTTTAGGCGGGTCTAGAAGGCTGCTAAGCATCACTTCTTGCTCCGGTCCTTTTCTTTTGTATGCTTCAACAGCATTGCTTTGATGCCCAGTTCTTGATTTTATTAACTGCTCGTCTACATTTTCTCGGAATAGCCTTGTCGCACATGTTACTTTGCCAGAATGTGCCGTGATGTATCCTTTGATATCGGCTATGGATGCGGCCTCCGGCAACAATTTTCTGATGGAATTGACTACAACGGGAGAAGTGGCGAATCTGGGCTGGTCTGGGATAATGTTTCGTAGTGGTCGACGGTAAAATGCTCCCGTAAAAACACCCATGCTTCGCAGCCGGTTCACGTAAAGTTTCAATATCTTATATACCGATCGATTGTTATCGCTATCGTATTGTCGAACACACTTGTTTTGTATCTTGCGATCTTGTTGCCATAACTTTGTTGCCGCGACCCGTGTACTCAACAAATTTCCCATGGTCGTCTTCTGAAAACGTGAATTGCTCCAGTTGCATCTGGCGATGCTCGTCGCACGCTCTGAGCCCGAAAACTTTACAGTTGTAGAAGTAAACGGCCCGCAATAGTCCATTTCCATCATGTAAGGAAAATGCATTGGTATCCCATAGTTTCGCCTCACTATCCTCTGATATCGGATCAGCTCTCTTGTGATGGGATCCGATGCCCGAGAAGTGAAATTTCTCATGCAGGCATCTAAAGCACGGACAAATTGCACAAAATTGAAATCTTCCTTATCCATTATATTGCAGTCGGGTCTTTCTTCTCGGATAAATCGGGCCAATCCGCAAACAATATTGTAAATAGTATTGGGAGGATACTCGGTTCCATCCTGCCGCCGGATCTCGAATATAAAATGTTTCAAGGCTCTTGAAATGTCAGCCTTTGGAGCCGTCCACAAATCTGTTAGTTGGGGAACCAAGTAATCATTTTCTTGTGTTGTGGAAGATTGTTGGTTTCTCCAAGTGACCCAATCTTCATATAACTTTGTGCAGCAGGAACTATTTCTAACGGTGTTCTTTGACCGTGAACATGAAACAACGCCATCAATGTCCTGAGACGACGCAATGGAAAATCGACTAGCGTCAAAGCTGTGGTCTGCCATTGTGATCAGATGTGCTTAGGGTAAAATTCAGAAATCCTATTTATATATTAGTGATGAGAATTATTAACAAGTCAATCATTAAAGAATAGATTTCATATCAAATACAATCAGCAACTGCTTTATCAAAAGAAGACACTTATGAAAGAGTAACAATACAACGCTATGAATTTGTATGGGCATTCGTTCTGTCTATTCCCTTATTCCAACGCAACTAGGTGTGAAAGTCTTGACTGGCAACAGAATCTATTGTGTTCGCTGTTGTACAAAGAGATTATCAGCTATGTTATAAAGAAACGCTATCTTAGCGTATCTGGATAACAGAACAAGTTGAAATTACGGTTACATTCACAATGTGCAATTACGAGCCATAGCAATCTTGGGTCAGATAATCAACAGATCAATCTATGCAGGCGGGCAGTGTTATTTTACTATAGCGCTAGAAAACGCTATCTTAGCGCTGTCATAGCGTTCGAAGTAAGAATAGCGTCGCAAAATTGTGTTGAGACAGAGCCTTTCATACAAACTTCAGCGTGTTCAAAATGTCGAAATACCTTGTCAGACAGTCTGACGCTATCTGTGTTTCATACAACTTACACAAGCTGTGAGGAGCTCGAACGCTATCTAAGAAAGTGATATCTATGGTATTTCTTTATTCAGCAGTTGAAACAAGTGAAATTGCATCAACTGCACTTACATGAGGACGCAATGCAAGTGATTTAGAACTTCATGTTGATGTAACTGAAACTACCACAGTTAATGCATATGCATGGCCAGAGTGTAACAATTTTGTTTATCTTCTCACCAGGATTTATGCCGAGCTCCCATCTTTAGTCTATAAATATAAATTAAGATTGACTATAAGTTATGATTTATTTCCCGTCCACGTGATCCTCTGTACTGGGGTAGTGATGTGTTTTAAGTATTAGCAATATATATTTATGAACTCTGGACTTTAAGTATCCTAATTTATCAACAATTTTCCACTAGGGTAGTTGTTTCAGCTCTGTTTTCTTCCGCATCCTGCATTCTTCGAATTTTTAACCCTCCTGTGATTTAATTTAATTAACTGTCCTTCAAACATACTACAGTAGTCCCTGCCTATAACGACCCTGTCTATAACGACTACGAAAATTTGCACCGAGATAAAATTCCTATCCATCATGTATAATTAAACCTGTGTATAACGACTTCCTGTCTAACGCGAGTAACGACCTCAATAATTTGGCAAATTCTATATTTTACCTGTTTATAACGACCGTCGGCCGATAATTTATTCAGATGAGAATATAAGATATTTTGACATTAACGATGTGTAGAAATTGCAGAAATTGTAGACCAGTTGAAACATGATAAGGTGTCATAATTGATGCTAGAACTTGATAAAGTGGCAGAAAGGAATTCCTAATACATTACTGGGATAGGAAAAAAAGTCGTGCGTCGCTTGCGGATGAATGTGGATTCCATCAAATTGCTCCGATCGCCAAGATTCCTTCAGATTCGAAGAATTCAGATCATTGCGCACAAGTTTTCTCGATAATGTTGGTGGTTCAGGTCATTTTTAAAGAAGTTGACAGGCGTGCGAAAATTAGTTCACCTGATATTCCGCCATCGTCTTCTCACTGTAAACTGTCAATGCAGCTACACGCGATGTGTGTTTTCGTGCGCGCGTCCTTGGTCGATATGATATCACAACCACAGATACGCACGCACTCATCACACTCGGCAGCTGATGTATAGAACTTATTGTTCCCAGTCTCGTTGTTCCAATGATGAAGCTATTGGAGCAAGTGTGTCTAATTCTGTCATGTGCCATTTCGATATCAAGAACAGATACGACTCTTCCATTCTAGGAAACCCTAAGCGCGCGCAGATGAATCTAATTCTGTGGACTGGCCATTCATTTTCAAGGGATGGGCATCCAATCATAAATTCAAACATTGAGCGTGCGTGCACACATCGTTTTAGGATAATGTATGAATAAAGTGTGTGTTTCGGTTACTCGGTGTGTCTCTCTAAAGCAAAGTAGGCTACACAAAGCTACATTTCTTAATACAGTAGAATTCGCATATATCGGCTTCGGCTATATCGGCGATTCGCCTATATCGGCGCATTTTTGCTGTCCCTGACAGAAAAAAATTCGTTTATAACGGCGGATTTCCTGGAAATCCTCAAGCGATGTGTTTTGCCTAGAGGAGTCACTAGAATCACAGTATATGTGGACGCGGATGGCTGTAGATTCTGTTAGGACTATCCGATTCTAACTATTCTAGTGGCATGTGAAAATTTAGATCTTCTACAATTCATCTCGATCATGTTTGGGGGTTTGATCAAAATTGTAGAATCTAGCAGCCGAGGAAAGATAAGTAGGCTTGCCACTGTATCTCACTGATAATTCACACATAATTAGTCTTTAATTCGACGTGATGATTGAATTGTTAACGCTTTCACCTACGATGCTATTGTCAGACCTGACTTAGTGACTGTTGCGTCATCAAAGGAGTACAAGCTACCGTCGAAAACATTGTTGAGTTCGATGCATGTCCTCTCTCTAGACAGAAAGCGGCTCGCCACCCCATCCATCTCTATCGCTTCGCCTGCACGTGACTCTTAGCAGCGTCTTGATTGACTTAGATTGGCTGGCTGGACGGCATGGGAAATTGTTGACGGTTATGAATTCACCGCATTGCCAGGGAAAGGCGACGTGTTGCAAAGTAGGGCTATGGCGCCGAAACGCAAAAACATCACCTTACAAGATACTTACGTTGCGAGCATCAGTTCAGAAAGGCACAATTTTTAGATATCTATTGAATACACAGACACAATTACATGTACGTATGTACTGTAGATGTTGGACAATAAGTCAATATGTAGGCCTACATGTATTTAAGTATAGCAACGGAATAATTCATGAGTCAATACACGTATATACATTGTATGATGCATGGCATGATCTCAGAGCTCGTGTAGATTTCACAAAACTTCAAAATTCAGGGAGTTCGCATATATCGGCGGTTCGCATATATCGGCGGTTTTCGTCTGTCCCTTAAGGCGCCGATATATGCGAATTCTACTGTATTAGAGTTGCGAACGTCCCAGCCATGTCAAAGAGAAAGTGTCTGAGTTTGGAAGATCGCGTGAAAGTTGTTCATAGACACGAGAAAGGTGAAACTGCAATATCTATCGCGTATGCATTGTGTGTTGGAAAAACACAAATACAATCAATAATTACAAATAAAGCAGAAGTCCTCCAGAGATGGAACAATAGAGAAAATGGCAATACGAAGAGGAGAAAGCAAAGTTTGTACGACGATATCGATGAATCTGTATGGGAATGGTTCAAAGATGCTCCAGTAAGAAACCTACCAATAAGTGGCACAATGATACAGGAAAAGGCTAAGATTCTCTCAGCTCAAAATGGGCACTTGAACTTCTCAGGAAATAATGGCTGGTTGGAATCATTGCAGAAGCGACATAATGTAAAGTGCTCAGTTCTTTGTGGGGAAAGTGGAGAAGCTTCCGAAGAAAGCATTGCAGACTGGAGCAAACGACTGCCAGCAATTTGCGCCGGCTACAGTGACTCAGACATTTTTAATGCAGATGAGACGGGGCTGTACTACCGCATGCTGCCCTCGCGATCAATGGTAAAGAAAGGCGAAAGTACATCTGGTGTGAAGTCTTCGAAGGAAAGCTTAACAGTTCTTTTGGCCTCGGAGAAAAGCTCCGTCCGCTTATTATCGGAAAAACGGAAAATCCTAGATGTTTTCGTGGAACGAATATCTCTCAACTAGGCATTGACTATCACTTCAATAAAAAGACATGGATGACTTCAAAAATATTCCATGTCTGGCTTCAAAAATTGAACAACAAGTTCCGGATTCAAGGTAGAAATATCCTTCTTTTCCTAGACAATTGCTCACCTCATTTAGATCTGACACTCTCTAACATAAAACTACAGTTTTTGCCACCCAACACAACATCCAGGCTGCAACCATGCGACGAAGTTGCACTATCGAAAGATCTTTTTACGACGGATGATCTGCAAAATGGAACAGGACAAAACGTCAACCTCTGCTCAACTGGCGAAATCGGTAACACTTCTGGATGCCATTACCTGGATTCGAGTTTCCTGGCTTCCAGTTCAGCCGGAAACAATAACGAAATGTTTCAAGAAATGTGGCTTCACTCCTTCCTCGAACAATGATGAAATTGAGTGAAACGAAGTTGAATCCAATTCATATTCAGAAGACTTTAAGAGCATCCTTGATGGAATTACCCTTCAACATTTCGTTGGTTGTGATGATGATGTTGAAGTACATTGCAGTCTCGAACAGTGCCGTGACGGAAACTCTGACAACATCGCAACAATAAGTGACGACGATGAAGGTGATGACGGTGCTTCAACTGCATGTGCTGACAAAGTCATTGACTTAAAAACAGCTTTGAATTATCACGATGAATTGATGAAATTTGCACTGTCACAAAACAACAACGGCATGGTTGAATCATTAGTGAGTTTTGCCAGTGAAATGTTCAACGTCAAAGTAAGTCAAGCGAAACAAACTAAGATTAGCGACTTTTTCTGCAGAAACTAATTAAAATGTGCATTAAGATGCATGTCTTCCCAAAAAGGATATTTTTCGTGGAGTGAAGAGTAGTTTTTTTATCCTCATAACATGTACGATTGCATCGGTATTGGGCAGTAGAGGTATACAAAAAATTTAATTGCCTATCTACGATGTAAAAAATTCATTTACAGTAATGCTAATACAAATAATAACGCGTCTATACTATCTACATCAATCTGATACGAATTTTTTTTACTGTAGCTTCTGTAGGAATGCTTATCAATCCATATTATCAAAATATAATTAAAAATGTGATATTGAAATATGTACCTGTATATAACGACTTTTTTTACTTGGCAGAAAGCAGGTCTTTATAGACAGGGACTACTGTACCAACAGTGTCTTAAGATGTTTTCATACGATTACTGATCGCAGCAGGTTGTTCATCAATGTTCGAATGTTCGCTGCCATCATTTTCCAACAAATGATCAAAACATCAATTTCTTGACAATTGTTGAATTCAAATTATAAATCACTATTTGTTGTAGACTATCTTTTCTATGACTCCAAAGTGTAGAACTTCAAGGCAGGGTTCAGCCAGAAGTTATTTCATGCATACCGGCTCAGATTCATACAACAATGATCACTGTCTATTCCCCTTCTATCGTGATGACGTCATCGATTCAGAGAAAGCAACACGCCTTCGAATCCAGTATCGTCTGTTTCTATTAACAAAATAACAAAATGATGATAGTAAGTCCATGGAAAATACCATGGGGCGCAGACTACAATTATACAGTGTAAACAAGAACAGTAATTTCCAGAAATCATAAGGTTAAGTCCAAGTAGATCAAAACTCACTTTCTGCAATAACACTTCAAGTACAATAACATTTCGCTTAACATTATCAATATAATTTGCTGCACTGACCCCCTTATTCATTAACTTTAAAGACAAATTGCTCGAGCTAAATGCTTAACAAAATTACTCTGCAAATTGTGAATTGCAATCTTACTGCAAATTGTGAGAAAAACGGCCTTAAAGTGAAATCTAAATTATACAGACCGTTTCATTGCACAAAAATGTTAATCCATTTTCAAATGTAATTTTAGTGTTAAAGTTTTGCTTCAATTTTAATAAACGATATATCATATGAAACCTTATATTCTACAGATTATATTGACACACACTTTGCTTTCTGAAGTGGTTAGTTGTGGTCAGTAGGCTATTCGAGAGAAAATTAAGCGGTTTCTTTGATGCAGGATTTTAATATGAAGACGACAAAACTTCTTAATGAAAATTGACAGATAGTGTGAGCTATCATTCAGCTTCATTATGTTGTAAAGATTTTAAGATTCCTTGAATGTACAAAGTGATACGGCATCAATAAGTTTTACCAAAAACTTGCTGCTAAAAGAACATCTGACACAACTTTTCAATGATGACGATGCTCAATTTCAATAAACTTTATAACTTTAAGTAAGAGCTTATGTCCAGTACTTTAAATTGGCAGAGCATTTAGGTTGTGTCTTGGCAAGTCAGCAGAGTTAAAAGTATGAATTTTTGGTCAATTCATTCCCCGGTGCCTACAGACATATTATCCGGAATGCAGAAAATTAAGATTATCACTATTGAATCAGACTTGATGAAAATTTGATTCATGCTGAGTTATGATGAGTACAACACAGATAGAGATTATGAAAATGTATGTGATCTAAATTACGCACAGTCTGATATGTCAGTGATAAATCCTGCAGAGAGATTACAGTAACTCCATACAAATGAGTGAATGTACTGAAAACATCATGAATCATGATAATTGTGAGATATTTATGGCCTTAGGAACACAGAATCTAAACATCGAATACAGAAGCTTCTATCATTTACCCGTCAGTGGCATGGCGTATAGGCTACCTTAGATTACAAATAGATTTGTTCGAAAATTTCAAACTCAGGATTAGTATAAATATAGGCTACTCAGGAATTCAACAACAAGTAAAATTGAACTTTACCGGTTGGTTCTGCTTTTGACTCGCATACATGCGCGGCATTAAAAATGAAAATGCAGATTATAAGGAATCTGAAAAGAAAATAGACACATTCGAAGTTGTTGACAGACATCGTTCCATGCACGAAACACTTCTCAAATTTATAAAAGGTCATTTGATTTAGAAAGCAAGGTAAGAGAGCTGTAGCGTACATAGTTGTCATACGGTGATGAAAATCATCTCAGCATTCACATAAAGGAACATAATTCTCAGTAATTTGAATAAGAATTGATGTAGTCATATTGTGCACTAATGACGCTTCCCAATCCATAGATTTCCAAATGCAATGTTGTTTTAACCATTTCATTAACCATATTAGACGTAGCTGACCGAGCGACAAGAGACGCTAGCCATGCTTCAAATACCGGAATAAAAGTTATGAATTCTCTCGATAAATATTTATTGGCCAAAGAAGCGGCAAGTTGCGCAAAAATCTGACAGGGCCTTCGGCGTCCAAGGCCTTCCTTGTCCCGGTCGATGTAAAGTGCTAAACGGCAGCCTGTTTGAAGGTTTACAAAGAGGTGAGTGATATTAAGAAGTGTGTTGTGCGTCAAATGTGAGGTGATTGGAGTGTGAAGACAGACTGTATTGCGGTAGTTCATGTTTTCTATTGATTTTGGGCTGAAGCTGTGTGATTGCCTTTCATTCACTATAGTCTCGAGTGTTGTCGAGTTTAGCAATGAAAAAGACCTAAAAATTCCCGATGACGCGTCGTTGTGTTTATTTCTAATGTTATTGTTATCTACCCCCTCAAGAGCGAGGATCTAGAAAGCAGATTCAACTGTTTCCAATACAGCAAAGCAAAGAAGTTAAAGAGATCCCAAACTGCTGTATATCCCAAAACCGTGATTTATCCGTAAAAGTTGAATGTTAAAAGTATATACAGGAGTATATACGTTTGGGGACGCAGGTTAAAACGTGCAGATTGAACGTTGACATTCTGCACGTTTTCACCAGACACTGAGACTGCGCATACTGTGTCTCATAGCACTACTTACCCTTCAATGAATTCCTTTTTTACCCTGGCTATCATACTGATACTAGTATAACAGGGGCTAATAGCTGAAAAGTATTTCATTGAATGTATTTTACTCAATGGTTATTCATTTATATTCACATCACAACATCATGAATTTGAGTAGGTCAAGAATAGGCGTACTTCAAATAATTAACCAGATTAGTATGAATGTCAAATAGAGGGCGCACAGCTGTCTCCACTGGTCTCATTCCCTACGCCGATTTATGCTGGTATGCATGCATGTATTTATGCTTGACAGTGAATTTGTAGTGCATATTCAATTAATTATATTAAAATGATTTGCGGAAGTTGTCGTACCGGTAGACTATATGAAATTCCTTTGATTTTATGAGTTTTTTTATATTTTTTGAAGTTTGAGCTTTAAAGTTTTACGCTTCTGCAGATTTTAGCTTAAAATGAGTATGGCTATCAATGAATAAGTGCTATGACAAAGATATAGGTGAGATCCATTTAGGCCAAAACCACCTAGAATTTACAACAGATCTACATGTACATGTAAGTTTGCTTAAAACAATACAGTAGCTTTGGATTTTGTGATATTCAGACAGAGATGGTTGCACGTCAGCCACAATTGCAGTTCGCTGATATCTATTTCAATTCCTCGAATCGAATGTAAAATGTCATCACTGTCAGAGACTGAATATAAAGATCGTCAATTGATGGTCAAGAACAGGAGGCTGTTGGTTATTGTCATGATGAAAAAATCCACTTCTCTCCTTCAGAGTTTATTGACCGAGTTGACATTATTTACAATGAAAATAATTAAAAGGCCAACGCTTCGTGCCACTGACACTTCGATGGGCTGACTTCTGCAAAACAGCATTTGATGACACGCATTAAATATGGAAGCAGCGAAACAGAGTTCAGGTGGCCTACTGCGTAGTTAGAAATTTGGGAGCTCGTATTTGTGGTTAATGGCTGGGGCAAGAGATTTGATCAATCGAGCTTCGGTCAGCCTGCAGTCCACTGCTACTGCGTAGTTAGAAATTTGGGAGCTCGTATTTGTGGTTAATGGCTGGGGCAAGAGATTTGATCAATCGAGCTTCGGTCAGCCTGCAGTCCACTGCTACTGCGTAGTTAGAAATTTGGGAGCTCGTATTTGTGGTTAATGGCTGGGGCAAGAGATTTGATCAATCGAGCTTCGGTCAGTCTGCAGTGCACTGCGCTATGACTTTTGTCCAAGATATCGAAGTGAGATTGAGATGTCACTGAACTGGTGCACTTTCATACCGTGTTCGTAAAGGGCATTTCTTTTGTTTTTATTGATCAAATCTCTTCTATGCTCATTATAGCGTTTAATAAACGGATGGTTGGTTTGACCTATATAAAAATCATCACATAAATTACATTTCAGCTTATAAACTAAAAACCGGTCCCCACAAGAATTGTTTTGTGGTAAAAGAGAGCAGAGATGACAGGAATTGTGTTTCTTATTAATCCGATTTCTTTTATTAATTACTGTCTCTAGAGTGGGACCAGGTTTGCTGATGATTTTGATAGGAAGATCACATTGTTTAGCGAGTTTACTTAATTTTCTGTTACAGCTATCACTAACAAAATTTATAGTGCAGGGAACAAATGCTTCGTTAATTTTATTATTTTTATATTTGGTTTTTCTACATGTATTTATGTCTTTATGGCTTTATCAGCTTTATGCCCGATACATTGATGATATCACCATTGGCCCGTTTCACAAAAATGATAGCTATAACATCAATACCATAACTGAAGTTTTTAACTCTGTCTCGGAAGACATAAAATTCACCACAGAAGTGCCCAAAGAAGACTATCTAAACTTTTTAGATACTAGTATTCGAATAAAGAACAATAAGATAGAATACAAATGGTACACCAAAGAAATGCACTCTGGTATTTCTCTCAATAAACACAGCTGGGTCCCACATCATGTTAAATCGAACTACATCAAGAATAGCCAAACTAATGCAGCTAGTAGATGTTCGGACCAAAATAAAACGCTGCCGATATATCCAAAATTACAAGAACTGTAATCCTATGTTCATCGCAACTCGTCAGAACATCGTTCATAATGCAATTTACTGCAGTTTCCGCACTGTGGTGACTCCGATGAGCAAACCGGTAAATTGGGAGCAAACCTCGTGGTGAACATGAAGTTGATTTAGCACGACACGCAACAATTTCGATAAAAAGGGCAAATTTGAAATTGTCGGTAGCTACAGAGCTCGTCAGGATTTAACTTCGCAAGGATTTTTCACCTTTCAGTTTTACAAGAGTTGTTCTTATACCTAAAGGAACATCACCTGCATATAACGACGCATTGATAATGTTCAATAACACGGGTGAGAACAAGTCAAAGAAACGTAGAAAAACATCACTTTGAATTGAGTCAATGTCACAACACTTGGTGCTACACATCTTTATTGTTTCAAGAGGACACTCATTTGAGATACACGAAAAGCGCTCCAGTGCAATATCTACAGCAAAAATGAGAGCATCGAGATTTACTCAATGGTGCCACTAACCCATGTTCAGTGATCTATACTTCTCTAAATTGTGAAAGATTTTAGTTTAAGATTTATATTTTTTGCAATACTCGTATACCCTTGGTTTTTGATATCCAGTCAAAAGCATCGATGTTTTGTTATTGTCTTGAAATACTTGTTTATATTCATCTGAACAAACCAATGCCAATTATTTTTCAATATGCCATCTAGTTGTCTGCTAAATCAAAAAGAAAAAGATAGAAGGTCATTTGATTCTATCACATTGCTTGCTGGAAAGCTTCGTCAAAAATCGTCATTCCCACGACGTTATTTAATTATTTCGGTCATAACAAAAACAATTACTTCATACTGTGGGTTATTCAAAAAGAATGACCCTATTTCAAACCGCTATATCCTCGCAACGAAAAGGAGTATTGCATTCAAACAAAAACTCGATTGTTCCGCAAATCATGAACTTTTATTTGTTGCATTACAAGTTTTCAATATGGCCACCATGGGTGGCACGGACAAGATCTAAACGAAAAGACATTTCATCCCATACGCTATTCAACATTACTGCTGTCACTGAGTCGATCGCTGTCCTTATCCGTTGCTTCAGATCTTGCAAATTGGTTGGCAATGGTGGAACGTACACTCGATCCTTGATGCAACCCCGTAAGAAGAAGTCGCATACAGAAAGATCTGGGGATCTGGCAGGCCAAGAGTTCAGTGCATAGTCCCGGTCACTGATTCTCCCAATCCATCTATCCGGCAAGTTTTTATTCAGGAAAGCGCGGACTTGCAGATGCCAGTGAGGGGGCGCTCCATCCTGTTGGAAAATGTACTCATCCGAATCTGCATTCAATAATGGAAATAGCCATGTCTGCAGCATTTCCAGATAGCTTTTCCCAGTTACGGTTTTACCTTCAAAGAAGAAGGGACCGTAAACTTTGTCCTGGGACACAGCGCAGAAGACATTCACTTTTGGGGAATCTCTGATGTGTTCCAACGTCTCATGAGGAGGCTCTGTTCCCCATATACGGGCATTGTGGCGGTTGACATGACCACTGAGATGAAAAGTGGCTTCATCATTGAAAATAGCGCTCGAAAGGAATGACTCGTCTTCCTCTACCATTTCCATTATCCACTCACAAAATTGTTCCCTGTACCTCTTGTCATCGTCGCTTATTGCTTGGACCAATCTCAGCTTGTATGGCTTGAAATTAAAGCGTCTTCTAAGCACTCTCCTGACCGTAGGTTGTGAAATTTCAAGTTCACGACTGCTTTGATTTGTTGATTGTCGCGGGTTTCTCAAATAAGCAGCATGGATTCCAGCTACTTGCTCGTCTGACACTGTTGGTCTCCCCGGACTCTTCCCTTTGCAGAGACAGTCGGTGTCTATGAATTTCTTACACCACCGACGCACGGTCTTCGAAGATGGGGGTTTTGTCTTGAATTCCTTACGAAAGGCACGTTGGACCATAATCACTGAGTTCGATTTCGCGAACTCGATAACATAGAAGGCCTTTTGCTGGGGAGTCACCATTTCATAACAAAACAAAAGTCTGCAATTGAAGAGCGTTTTTGCAAAACTCACTCAGTCCATCTTCCTTATTTTTGGTAAAAGCTGATTTTTTGTTTCTATTCATTATAATCACTTTTAGTTCTGAACTAAGGTTTTTTATTTGATTCGAATGCTAGATGAAGCAGTATGTAGTCTTAAAACAAATATTCTATGTAAAGAGGAGGATATATACCGATATCAAAACGAATCAACTCTGCAAAACTCACTCAGTCCTGGACTGAGTGAGTTTTGAAAAAATGGCAAAACAAACCTAATACAGACAAGCCTTTCAAAATATTAAAATCAGTTATATGGTTCATCAGTGAAGTAACGATCAATAACATGGTCATCAGTATTCGACGTATCATTAACAATCGAATCATAAAACCATGCGCAGTCGTCTGGAATCGTAAAATATTTCATCAACTTTAGCACGTCATTTCTTTTCGCCGGTTTCACGTGAGCTTCCAATGTTTTGATTGCGGCTCTCCCCATTTCCAAGACGTTTCTCCCAACCTTGATGATAGAGGTGCCTGATGATGTTGCATAATACGCTCGTTGAGTAGAAAAATCAGTTTTTGTATGCGTAAAGACTCATTTTGAGTGGGAGTCGAGGCTTGGTTATATTCACGCATACAGATTTGTAATCACGGAGATTCCAATCGTCGCCGACTTTGTGGACATGACTATGGTTACTGTAGATGTCATAATATTCCTTAGGAGAAATGATATTCTCTTGAAGACGTAAGTCTTTCTCGATTCGACCAAATACTCGATCTGGTGGCATGTAGCTATGTCCACGAACAGGAAAATAATGAACTACAGATTCGATTACTTTGCTGCCTCTTAAAAAGTATTGAATGCAGTTAATCAGAATTGTGTTCGTATTTTGCGAGGCACAAGCATCAGAAAATAGTCGCAACTTCGTTGGAGGAGCAGGTGAACTTTCTAAATCCTTGTCAAGATTAGTCAAGTAATCTAATAATGCACTTGATACCTCATGTCTTAGATTCTAGTTCTAACAACCGCAGATAGTCGGAAGAGAGAACAACCTTCTTGCTGCACGTATGTTATTGTTGTGAAACTGAACTGGCAACATGCGCAGTCCGCGGAATGAGTGCCAGTTCACGCCACGCAATACGACAATAGAATTACACCACAATAGAACAAAGGGCATAACAAATAACATTTCACGACACTCCCCCTTTTTTCTTGCATAGAAAAAACTCAAAATTTTACAAAATACTCAATTTAAAAGTTCACAAAAATTCACAGAATTCACACAATGCACGAAAATTTGAAGTTTGAATAAATCAGCCACCAATGTCATTAACTGTTCAAATGCACTATCACTGATAAGGATATAATCACGAGCACTAGATGTGCTACACAGGCAAAAAATATAATGCAAGTTCATCAGAAAATACAAACTTGGAAGTCCATAGTCGGTAAATGAAAAGTTCAAAAGTTCGTGTACAGTAAATACAAGTTCAGGAGTTACTTATGTCACTCGACTCAAGAGGTATTAATAAACGAGTAGGCCTGCGGATTATGACGGGGGACTGCCTACTGCCCATAACCCTAACAGTCGCAGAACGAGTAGCTCCATCACGGCCGGCTTTGCAAGATACGATCTGCCCCAGCTTCCATTGTAATCTAGGCTTTTCCTCCTTCACCAATACAACATCTCCCACCTTCGGCGAAATATCTGAGCTTCTTGTTCCGTTTGAATAGAATCTCTCTCTAAGGGCCTTCACATAGTTATCATACCAGATTCTCCAAAATTGTCTTAACAATTGCCTTGACATTTTCAAGCTTGTTATCAGGTTTGGTTCAGGCACACACTCACTTGGAGACGAATTAAGTCTCTTCAATATCAGGAAGTGGGACGGTGTAATAACTTCTTCATTGTCCGCAGAAACATAGCAAAGTGGTCTCGAATTTATAATGGCTTCGACTTCTGTTACAACGGTCTGCAGCTCTTCGAAATCAACCAATGCAAATTTCAAGCATTTTTTTAAGCTGTCCTTGATTTCCTTCACCAGACGCTCGTAAAATCCACCTTGCCATGGGCTACGCTCAACTATAAAGTCCCATTGAATTCTCTTATCGGACACGAATCGCTTTACGTTAGAACTCATTGAAACTGCATCAATGTCTGAAAAGGCTTTCTTAAATGATGAGAAATTGTCACTAATAATCGCTGGAATACCTCTTCTAGATGTAAATCTTCGCAGTGCTCGAAGAAATCCCTCGGTGCTCAAGTTTGGAGGTAGCTCTAAATGGACAGCTCGAGTTGAAGCACATGTGAACAGACATACATAACTTTTTGCAGTGTGACCACTCTCCTCCTTGCCGTACCTAACAGGGCCGCAATAATCGAGGCCGACTGTTTGAAAAGCTCGATATTGATCGAGACGGAATGCAGGTAAGTCAGGCACCGGAGTCACTTGGTACGGCAATCCACTTATCCTTTTGCACCACACGCACTTCTTCAAAACTTTTTTTATTACCTGCCGACCACCTAAAAGCCAAAATTTATCTCGCAATTTAGCTAAAGTTGACGAAACACCGCCGTGCAAAATCTGTTGATGAATGTCATTAATTAAAATAGCGCAAAAATACTCATTTCGTGGCAAAAGTATCGGACAGTTGGCTTCTAGAGTCAAACAGGATGAAAAGCGACCACGCGAACGCAACAACCCATCTTCATCGATAAACAAACGCAAATCTCTTGTCAAATTGGTACCAGCTGTACGGTCTCTCAAATGCGATATTTCTTTACGAAAGTCTTGAGCCTGAAGAGCAAGAAGGAGACGCGTTTCGGCATGCTTTAATTCTTCGGAGGAAAGATCTAGAGTGTCGAGCGTAGAATGTTCAGCTTTAAACGAAGGCAAAGTTCTGAATACGTATGCGCAAACTCTGATAAGAAAACGATAGGAACTATATCTTGATACATCAATTACATTCAATAACGAGGTACTCGACCAAAGTAAGTATATAAGAGAAGTATGCAATCAAAGCATGATTTGTGGGGACATCTCTGATATTACTTTTTCGCCAGCTCTTATAAGCAGTTTTATTTGATATCTCAATTGATAACAGAAGACAATTGAATTATTAAATGGAAGGGACTGAATAGCTATGTCAAAGCTATGAATAAGCGAAAAATCACATAGTTATCCGTAGACGTTTGGAAGACAAAAACATAGATGAAGTTCCATTTCTATGGTTAGAATGTCAGAGTTGATTTGGCATAGAAATTAATTGATTGTTAAGGTACGAACGTAAACCACTCATTTATCTACACATTGATGTGGGTGTTATATGATTGTTTTTCTATATTAATGCATTTGCCAACTTTTGCCCACTGAACATATTGTAATCTTTGTCTGGAATCTATAAATACTTCATCTTCTTGTTGATAACCAGTTGTGCATGCATTCATTGATCAGTTTTAGATTTCAATTCACTAAAATAATCACTAAAATATTGATTGTTAGTAAGTGACAGGTCTGATGAAAATAAGGAAAAATGATGAATGGTGATCCTGCCTTAAGCTGCAGATACTTTGTATTAATTGCATTTGAATATATTGAGCAATCAACACAATAGTTCCTCGGCTTCCGGCAAATCGCTGAAAAATAAAACTATATTCACAACAGAAAAAAAGGAAATCAACACGAAACATTCAGATGATGAATGATGCTCCTGCCTTAAGCTGCAGATACTTTGTATTAATTGCATTTGAATATATTCAGCAATCAACACAATAGTTCCTCGGCTTCCGGCAAATCGCTGAAAAATAAAACTATATTCACAACAGAAAAAAAGGAAATCAACACGAAACATTCAGAAGCAAGTTAAAGCATTTAGGACATCTGACACTTGAATTAAGCAAACGTAGATTTGATTTTATCGGTTAGAATATTATAGGCTGTATCAATTCACAAAAGGTCTTCCAACGAAATTTATATTATAAAGTTATATAAAATAAACCAACGTTTCTCATTTGTTAATAAACACTTAACTAGTGCGGCGGCGTAATAAGTTTCCAATCCTACATTCAACAGTGTATAATTTTATCCCAAACATATTGTTGTTGCTAACTGGTGCTAACTACATGTACAATCACTTTACTTCAGTTGGTTGACTAGTTGCGGTCTCACTACCATCTAACCCGAAATTAACACTTACATTCTTCATTCAACGAGTGCCAGGACTAGAAATAAATACTTCCATTTTTTCGCCAAATAATCGACTTGATTGATTATTTTCTATTTGACGGAAGCCGAAAACCGTGATATTTCGGTAAAAATGTCTATTTAGGCGAGACCTTTCGAACGGCACAGACTGTCATCGTCAGGCGAATGAGACTCATGTCACAAATGCAGAACACAAATAAAAAACGGTACTTATGGGTTATCCCCAACGTTTTCAAATTTGTCCAAAAGTCGTAGAAATGAATCAATCGTCACAAAACTTTAAACACACGTAGGTGAGGATATCTCTAGCCACATACCAAATTTTGGCAAATCGGATATGTTCTTTTTGAATTAGAAGCGATGACTTGAAGTGCAGCGATACCGGCAGCTTCATCTGAGTTGTCAGTGACCTCAACGTCTGAGCAGAAGGCTCTTGAGGTCAACAAATGTCATTTCTCTACAACTCGTGAAGCGATGATGACTGCGCCACATCCCTCAAATGGCAGTGAATGAGACGAAGAAGTAGAGAGAACAATGCATACACGAGTAGCAATGATGCGTCGAACAGACGAAGTTAGATCAAGCTGTTGACATCGCTACACTTTACGTTATCGTCTCTAATGCACGAAGTACTTTCCGATCTGCATAGAATTTTGCATGTATGTAGAAAATATGCTTAAGTACGTGTATTCGAAGTTTGGTGACGATTCTTGCAGATTCTAAATAAATTTGGGAGAGATAACCCATAAGTACCAAAGAAACTTATGTATTGCATCAGATTGTAGGAAATGATCCATTTAGATTAGTGCGTTAACTTTACATTTTGATGATTTGTAGGCACTCATAATGAAGAATTTAAAATAGTATTTTAAGGCTTCATATTTTTCACTTGCCATTTTTTTCAGCTTTATGAGAGATCTTTGTTTCATCCTAGCACACACTCATGCTTTATTCTATAAATGTATAGTGTACACAAAATAAGATGTATGGTGGTTATTTTGTAAACTTGCAGTTCATATAGTATATTTTTTGGTAGAAGGAAGACCTTTTCTAAATTAATAATAATTTGATTATTAAGCTTCGGCTATAAGCTTAGATAAAAAATAAAATAACAAGCAATAGCGAACAACGTCATTACAAGTAGATGTTAGATTCGCTATGATAGGTGGACGATTAACTTGACGATCGATATAGTACAATATATTATGATGAAGTCAACTAGATATGTAAGTCTGTCATTTTTTTGGTGTGTTGTGGAACTTCACGTTGTCTATCTGTAGGCCTACATTAATACCCACTAACCTATGATACAAGTGCATATACATATGTATAGACCTACATTAATAATCACTGACATAAATCATCATGTTGTAGTGCCCATCATTGAGCAGATAAATAGATTTCGCACCATCAGTGTCTGATTCGTTCTATTTTACCTGATGTCAAAAAGCATCACCCGAACTACGAAGCAAGGTAATCAATGCCCGCTTGAAATTTTTGAATATGACTACTCACAGAGATTATATAAGGTCATCAATTTGTACCTTCTGATATGCCAAAAAAATGTTCTCAAACATACCGATTTTATTTAAAATTGAAGGCTGTATAATTGCTAAAGAGACATATTCAGCAGATAATGATGTGCAAAATACATAACTCTGAAATTTCCGGTGAATTCGATTAGGCAAGCTGTACTATATGAATAAGATAGCCCTACTGTGAATGAATGATGGGTAACTTGTTCAACAGATATCCACTTCTAAGAAATAGGTGCTCAATTCTAGCGATTATTGCTAAAAAATATTTTGCAGAATATTTGGCAGTAATCATGATGTCATACAAAAATTTAACCATTCAAAATAATTCGTATTTCGAAGAATTGTCTCGTCTAAATAACCTCCCTGCATAGTTTCGGCTGTTGGTACACACTTTCACGGGGGAGTAACTGGGCCTCAGTTATCCGGTTATTTACACGCAACATTGCGTGCGAATAATACGTCATTTAATGTCTGATCAATCATCATCAAATCAGGTCATGAGTTGGTAATACAAAATCAACTTTATATTAGCTGATTGAATTAGGCTGCAGAACCGCTTATTTTCTTAAAATGAAAGTACCAACTCCCATAATGCACCACCTTTCGTCAGCTGCCATTCCTTTTTCTTAAATAGGTCTACTGAAACTGTTCTTAAAGAACGCTCACTATTCAACATCGCAACTTGGAAGAATCTATTCTTCTGACATTCATGTGGTAAACTGGGTTGAACCGGATCATTTTTGCGAAATTACCGTAGTTGCTCATGTATAGTTCACGTGGTGAAAATTAACGCACTGTCTGCATTTATGGTGATTGCTTTTACTTTCATTATATGCCAAAAATTTGATCGACTTACTGATCCAGTTGAATGCGTCATAATGTTTTATACTACATCAACCACTAGATGAATGGGATGTACGTCAACAATGAACCTTGTCATAAATGAGTTTTAGTGGACTATGTAGTTGAACATAAATGAATTGGCACTGAAAAGTTATACTCTTGCTAACTGAGATGTAGAACCGTGTTCATGAGACATCAACTGCATTATATGCAGTGACCTTTCACTAGGTGTTGCGCAAATTTGACGATTTTAGTTGAATGAACCTACTATCATTAACAACAACTTACCAGACGCCATTTTACGCGGTCAGAATGATTCGTCTTCAGCAAAATTTATAACACCATGCGCCATTCAGCCTGTCGTTCACACAGTCTCACTGAGTCATTATCTGTCGCTGTCTGCTATGCTCTTTAATAACAACAGTCAGACAACGATTCAGTATGACGTCACAAGTGTAAACGTTGAGTTATTTGTGTGGGAGCATCTCGTTCAATTCTCATGATGACGGTAGAATTTCCATCAGCTGGTTACTCTGGTTACTCTAGTTACTCTGGGCACAGTGACTAAAGACATCGCTAAAATAAGGGCATGCTGTGATGTTTTAGGACACACACAAGGGTCACGTGCTTCAACCACGCAGAGTTGACCTTCACTGTGATGGGAAGCGTAGCATATCCATCATAGGCAAAAAATGTTGCTGAAAAAGCAAGCAAGGATTCTTTTCTTCTCTTTCCAGGAAATATTTGTATTAGATGCAATCTTAAATATGTAGATAAACAATATCTAAGCGCAAAATGAAGCAATTTCTCCACTGTTTCATCTGTAAAACCATACCATTCAGAAATGACACGTCCATCATCAAAATTGGCATGAAATATGAGAAGCCTGATGAATTTTGGGTAGGAATCAATTGGAAAATTGAGTTGTTGCCGTAAATTTTAGTCACAGTAACTTTTTGAAATTGGTAAATGTGAATTTCTGAAAATCATCTTGGCGAAAAAAGATGGCGGACATGTCGCCAAAAAAAATACATTAGAGCAATGAGTTGATTGCACACTTAACATATTTAAACACTTTGTACTCGACGAATCGCTGCCTTGCACATACAGACTGGTTTCATGATCATTCTCTACCTCAACCACATTCATAAAGTCAGTTGAGTCAGATACCTGAGGCCAATTGCATTCCTCCTCATAAAGCCAAGTGGGGCCGCAGAACCATATGGATTGATTATCAAATTTTGAAGGATGTATCGGACGCGTTGCTATGTCACTTGGATTCATGACACCTGGTAATAAACGCCAGCAACTCGATGGAACCAAACTCGTAATCTCACGTACTCTGTTCTGAATAAATGTCTTCCAAAGTTTGTGCTCCCCAGTTATCCAGCAGATCACGTTACGACTATCACTCCAGCAATAGTATGATACTGAAGGAAAAATAGGCCTCAAGAAAGCGATTAGACGAGCAAGGATCAATGCACCCATCAATTCCAGCCTGGGAATTGTCTGAGGGTTGGATTTAGGAACTATCCTGGATTTGGCCATGAGAAGAAAGCATTCCACCTTACCACAAGCGTACGAAATTCGTAAATAGACTGCAGCAGAATAACATAATGTCGATGCATCCGAGAAGCCATGAACTGACATGGCATTGATAATCTTTGAGAAATCAATGACACATCTGCGAATTTTCAATGACAAATTGCTCACTTCTTGTAGCCAAACTTTCCATTCTGAAGCAATATTACCTTCCAAAAGCGAATCCCAATTTCCCTTTGAGACACAGCAAAGTTTCTGGAACAACTGCTTTGGAAGAATCATGATAGGACATAAAAAACCCATAGGATCATATATCCGACTAGTAATTTGAAGTAACTCGCGTTTCGTATAATCATCGGATTTCACAGTCTCTCGCAAAAACGACATATCAATGATAAATTTGTCATTCACATTGTCCATGGAACACCCAAGACCTTAAAAAGTGAAATCGAGACCTCTGGATTCAGCTCGTCCATGAATGATAACTCGTTGTATGATAAATCTGACTCGTCAATATGATCTTTTACGAATTGGTTGAAGTCTGCACTGTTAGATTTCCACTGTCATAGATTAAAATGCCCAGATTTGAAAATCTTGCGTGATTTGACAAAAATCTCTTTCGCTCCATCTATATTTCTAGCGCCTGAAATAAGATTATCCACATAAAATTCTGATTTCACACGCGAAATGAACTCTGAGTCAGTCGATACAAATCTGTCCAAATGAAGGCGAATTACATGTTCTAATACCGCCGGAGACGATTTCAGTCCAAAAATTAAGGCCTTGTAACGATACAGCCTCACCTCTGAGCGGGAATCAGACGGATCATCCACCCATAAAATTCGTAGTGCATCTCTGTCACTTTCATCGATTGCTATTTGCAGAAAAGCTTTTTCTATGTCTGCTAGAATCGCAATATTATTCAGGCGAAATTTGGTCAGTAAGATAGGGATCTGAGGCAAAAGGCATGGTCCCTTATCCATGCAGTCATTCAACGAGTAACTTTCTTGCTTCTTATTTTTAGATGATGCGTCTAGAACGACCCGAACTTTTGTTGATTCAGCCTCTGGCTTTACCACAGAATGATGCGGCAAATAATGAACTATTGATCCAGTCGGATGCTCTGGTACTGGCTCAATGATATTTTTTGCTAACTGATCTCGCAGTATACGATCATATTCCGACATTACTTGTGGACACGCTCTCAATCGTCTTAGAGTAAAATTCAATCTCCTCATGCAAAGATCGAAATTAGACCCCAATGAAATATCCTTTTTCGCTACTTTCCAAGGTAGTTTGACAGTATACATCTGTTTCTTCTCATCATAACGGACGAAAGGCAAAAAATCTTCAGACTGATTTTCTTCTGTGGTAGTAATACCAAGGTGCTCTAACGACCAAAAATCTCTAAGATCTTGCGAAACATCTTGTTGAGTCAATAAGTGGCAACAATTAATGGATTTCTCCATGTTATCATTTGAACATGTTAAAACTCCCGAGGCTAACCAGCCCAAGCGACTTGACATTGCTGTAGGGCCGCTATCCCCTCGAATCAATTTGTCGGTTACGATATCATGATAGAAATCAGCACCTACCAAGATTGATATAGGCAAATATCTATCACGTGGGTCGTATTCATCAGCTAAATCACCCTCAAGACCAGAAAAATGGCTTAAATTTGATAATTGATACGACGGCAGTGACGAACAAATAGAATCCACTACGTTGCCAGTCAAATGAATATCATCAGATCCTCCCAATTTCCTTATCTTGAATTGCACACGACCAGATAAACTGGGAGTTGGATTTTCTGAACCAAACGTATTGATAGTAAGTTCTTCATCAAAAGTAGACTTGATGCTTAATTCATCACAAATATCTTTGCGAATAAAAGTTCTCGTAGAACATTGGTCCAACAGAAGTCTGACTCTAGCCTCTCTACCATCCTGCGAACACAGAATAACTTTTGCGGATGGCAAAATTACTGCTCTATTGGCTTGAATAAATAATGAAATAGATGGGGCTTCTGTTGCATTCAACTGAACAGTTTCTGTAGTTTTCTTTCGGTAATCAGGACATATACTGATGTGATGAAATTTTGAGCACTGCTGGCATCTACGTCTATTCCTGCAATCTCTAGCATCGTGAAATTTGCGCAAACAAATGAAGCACCTTCGATTTTGCTTCAAAAAATCAACTCTTGATTCTATCTCATGCTTAATACAGCAGTCTGACGAAAAGTGCTCTCTTGACTCGCAATAAATGCAAAACTTTGAAAATTTATTTTTTTTGGATTTAATGCGCTTTTCAGCTGTATGACCCATAGTTGGTAGAGCGACTGCTGACCCATTTGACTGCGTAATAGCTTTAGGACAGTTTGGCGTTTCAATATTTTTTATACTGCCAGTGAATCTTTCTTTACACTCGTCGCGAATGGCTATCTCTTTATTGAGCAACTGAAGAAATCCACCAAGTGTGTAAATATTCTTGAAAAAATTATCGGAGGCTGACAGCATACGGAGACGGATATCATCAGCAATTTCTGTATAAGAATCGGCATTAACATCGCTTCGTAATTATCTGGCGAAACATTCAAATTATCCAAACATCGCGTATGCATAGTTATATCGCATTGGAATTGTTTCAGTGACCTTGGATCGTTATTAACGCATTTACAACTTTGAAGTTTCTTGAAGTGTTCTCGTTTTATCGAGTCTTTATTTCCAAATCGTTCGATAAGTAAATCAATGGCCAGATCAAAATTATGCTCGCTTAATGAAAGACCAGATAAACATGATTTTGCTCCACCGATTAGACTTGACATGAGATATGCAAATTTCTGTACCTTAGACAAACTCTCATTATTCAAAATTGATGTCACAAATATATCCCAGAAACCGTTAAACTCCAACTTATTACCAGAGAATTTCGGTAATTCTAACTTCGGCAACTTGATAGACGCAACATTCGATTTCAATTTCTCTTTACGACAGCTGTCATTGCTTTTGAAATACTCCTCGACCTTCTCTATTACCGCAATTATTCTTACATTATAATCCAATTAATTATTGATATCATCAGTAAGGTCATTTTCATCCATAATTTCATGAATGGATTCATTTAAAGAATCGAGGTGAGTACTTTTATCTCTCAAAGTTTTCTTCAAGTAATGTAACTTGTCATTTTCATGACTAATTAAAGTCTTTTCGGTCATATTGATATATCGAGTTACCACTGCTCGTAACCTGCTGCGTTTTTGAATGAGTTGCTTAAGTTCATCCTTAAGATCGGGGTCAAGTAATTCACTGTCACTCATGGCAAAAAAATGTCAGACTATAAGATCAGAGCAGTACGTTTACCCCGAAATAATCCCCAAGCCAAACGTTTAATAACAGTAATTCAAAAATAGTTGTGAATAGCTCAAAGAAATGATACCTCACAAACAGGAAACTGATACGAAATTAGCACGTATACAATGTCAAAACGTGCGTTATGCTATACTCGTAAAACTGCGAAATGAAAAATGAATACGATTGTGTGGCTAAATAGACAAACACGAATACGAGTTAAATCTACGTATACTGGTAAATACCACGACACGCTGAGAAAAAGATTATATAAATAATAGTATTCTTATCTCACTTTCTCCCAGGTCATAGGGAGTTTAGTCTGCAGGTATCAGGACACTTCTTTGGAGCAGCGATTGGCTGGAGACTGACTGAGGAACTTGAAACAGTCTTGCACTTTAAGGAAAGATAGTCAATTAGAGCAGTGAGCCAGAGGAACTGCCAACAACGGCAACGAGCAACCAGTCGAAGCAGGAACAAGGCGAGGAACTAGGCGAACGGACAGGAACAGCAACGAGTGACCAGTCGGAGTAGGAACAAGGCGAGGAACCAGGCGAACGGACAGGAACAGCAACGAGGGACCAGTCGGAGCAGGAACAAGGCGAGGAACCAGGCGAACGGACAGGAACTGCAACGAGGGACCAGTCGGAGCAGGAACAAGGCGAGGAACCAGGCGAACGGACAGGAACAGCAACGAGGGACCAGTCGGAGCAGGAACAAGGCGAGGAACCAGGCGAACGGACAGGAACAGCAACGAGCAACCAGTTGTTGTGAGACCCAGGTAAACAAACAGTTATGAGCTGTGGCGAATGATAAACTGGACCAGGAAACCAACCGAAAAACAATAACAGGCCAACACGAACAAGTAGCCGGTTGACAATCTGATTCCTCTGACAACAATTAACATGCAGCAACTACCACGTTGGGCGCCATGTCTTAGATTCTAGTTCTAACAACCGCAGATAGTCGGAAGAGAGAACAACCTTCTTGCTGCACGTATGTTATTGTTGTGAAACTGAACTGGCAACATGCGCAGTCCGCGGAAAGAGTGCCAGTTCACGCCACGCAATACGATAATAGAATTACACCACAATAGAACAAAGGGCATAACAAATAACATTTCACGACACCTCATTCGATCCACGCCCAGCTTGGGTCTCCAGCCACGTGTAGATATGTATGTCATCATTGTTTTGCTCTTTCTTATGCTTCATGATGGTCAAGTTATAAAGCCAAACCTGTCTTGAATAGAAAACCTCACCTACACTCAATTTTGGTAATGGTTGATTTTGTTGCATATCAAAGCATACTGTAAGGGTATTTTGAGGATCTTCGTTCAAGAACTTGTAAAATGTGCTGGCTTTTCTTTTGTGGAGACGAAACTCAGTTATATGCTCTTGCAATTTCTCTGAATTAGTTTCGGATTTAATACGCATTCTTAGTTGTTCGCAAAAGCTGCAAACATCTTGTCGAGGATTCCCGAAGCCAAGATTGAATCTTGAGTAGAATAATCTCTTGAATTTCGAGATTGAAGCTATGTGTTGCTCCTTGTCAGAACGATCTTTTTTCCACAGTCTCCACATTCTTGAAATACTAAGGGTTGGTGGGAGGTAGCTACGGATACTTTTATTACTACCATAGTGACTTTCACGGCATTTATAAATTTTGATCCACTCTATGATTGATGCATCAGTCTCTTTGTCTTTATTTGTCTTTCTTGATCCTCCTCGTTTTTCAACAAAATTTCGTCCTGTATTGTGGTAGGTACGAACAAGACGATTTACTCGAAAGCGACTTATGCATAATATCGAGAGGAAAGACTGCTGACACACTTTCACTACTTCTTTATCCAGTTTTCTGACTTTGTATTGAGCCTGTAGAGGCCGGCGTCGAGCAGAAGCTTGTACTTTTCTTCGCTGGCGTGTTGGCTGATGGACGTCAATGTATTTCATAATAAACATATCTTGCCGAACTTTTTCAACATTTTCGTAAAGAGGATCGAAGAAACCTGAAAAATAAAGTGGGGATCCTAAGAAAATGTATTAGCAAATGTATTGTATGTAGCAAAAGCCTATTGTTTCTATACTATTATTATTCCTTCACTCCCATATCTTCTCAATGTTTCCACGTTGTATTGTTACACATGGAATAATACGAAATAAATATATTTATCATGTAAGTAATAATGCTACATACCGTGTATACTTGCATTTAACCGAGATGCGTGGGCCTACCGATAGGCTTGCGATTAGGTGATTAGGTCATACAAACAATACAGCCACGATATGTAGGGTTTAGGCATAATTATCAATCTTGACCTAAACCTGAGCTAAATCGAATTATATCGTAACCCAACCTAAACTTGTTGTGTCTACGAGAAGTAAACATTTCTGAAAAATCAGGAAGCTGAGAATAGAAGGACGATTGCTTTTTGTGCACTGCAATAATTTTCCGGAAATGTATTTCATGATGCATACTTCTGAAGTACATGTAATATCTTTCAACTTTCAGCTGACTAGCCAATGGATCGGTCCTTCCTGGGTAACCCCATGATTACGGATATTCGAGCCTAAACACATTGGAGCCAGACAAACGAAGTAGGCCTACATGAGCTTATCCTACTATGTTTAGAGTCTGACTTTGCTTTAGACAAAAGAACAGAGCAGATGAATGTAACAAATGAAATAAAAATGCATACATATAAAGCAATTGAAAAGAAACTCTAATGGGAAAATACTAAAAGATTATAAATTATTCTGTCATACTCATATTCATTTCGTTACTGTACCTTTGTAATTCAAGATACTTCGTTTCACTTCAGTTTAAAATTAAAAAAGATATTTGTTAGTAGGTGAACTTACTTTGCACATCTTCCTCAGTTAGAAGGGACGCCTGGCATATCGAATAATTCTGGTTATTGTGGCTACACTTCACTTCAGGTAGCTTCAGTTGCGGTTTGTAACAATGTGATTTTCTTCGTGCCGCAGTATTTCCCGATGTGTGCCTTTTCCTGCCAAAAGGCTTTTCAGTAACCGAAATATGGTAATCTTCGACCAATTCATTAACAGACATTGCAAGTCATTCACTGAAGCCGTCACAATAACGTCTGAACTGAGAACATTAATGATGGATCATAGTGTCACGAATAAAAAGTATAACCAAGGATATCTATGATATCTCTTAAGAATAGCAAGCGATGAATGATAGACAACTGTCACGTATCTAATATGACTCATGGCGGCAACCAAAGACGGTAGACAAAGACAGTCGGCTGCGACTAGGGAGCGCAAAATGAAGTAAATCTAAATATAGTAGTTTATCATTGGACTGAGTGAGTTTTGCAGAGCTATTTGATGGACTGAGTGAGTTTTGCAAAAACGCTCTTCAATTTGTCGTGTCTCTCACCGCTATTTAACATTTGCATGTTGATGACCACTCAAATCACAGTGCGACTGAGCGAAAACGTACACAATTGTACACCAATTCACGCACCTCGATGCATCAACATGAACAATTGTGACATCGCATATAAAACTTCATGATATGCGGAACAATCGAGTCTTTGTTGGAATGCAATACTCCTTTTCGTTGCGAAGATATAGCGGTTTGAAATAGGGTCATTCTTTTTGAATAACCCTGTATATTATATAATGGTGAAATTATTGTTATTATTTATTCATTTTATATTATTATATGTCAGTCAGTCATTACATATATATTCGTAATATATATAATATACTACATATAATATATGTATGCAATTACATATATATTCGTGCGTATATGGTAAAATCCAGCAAAAACATTCTAGAAAATATGATTTCTTTTGATCCTGATACTTGTATTTGGTTCTTGTAAGATACAAACCGAGTTTCTGATATGATGGCGTCGATGTGTTGACCGAAAGTTAATTTATATTGCATATTTTTATTCATTTGACATTATGTATATAGTGAAAAGTGAAAAGTAAAGGCCCTGATTAGTCATGTTGTTTGATGTGATGTTATGAAGAATCAGGAATGTTTTGATGTTAAACGATTATAATGTATACAAAATATCTCGGTCAGCATCCACAGACCATCTTCAGGTAAAAAAGAAATTCATTAAAGGGCAAGTAGTGCTATGTAAGCAATTCAAACATAAAACATAGTTTAAACTTAATTCGAGTATGGGTTGGCAAGAAAGAATGCGGTAAATGATTTCCATCAATGATATATTAATAATAATAATAATATCACTTATTAAGATGAATGATGATGATGATATGCGACAGGTAGTATTGGGCTGCAAATTACCAATAGCAACAGAAATTGACCTGACTAGTAGTTCAGGTAAGAGTAAAAAATATAAAAGGAATAAAGGAGGTAACTGCATAAAAAAAGGTTAGTAGAAAAGGAAGTTTCGATAACTGTCGAGCTCATTTTTATTATTAATAGAGGACTACAATTTGTTGATAAAAAATGATTCACTCAAACGGATTATCATAGGCAAGAATTGAGCACGTAGGATTAAAGTTGTTGATGTGACAATTTTGAATATGTTTGTAAACTGAAGATGATTTTGTTGTTCAATGTTCCTTGTCGTGATGATGAAAAGATCTGATGGTACTACCGATAAAAAACTTATTACATTTGCTGCATGAGATTTGGTAGATGATATTTTTCTGATTACACAATTCGGTTTTGTTCCTGGAACAGTTGGTGAGAGTACAATTGTCTGATGAAGAAACGTTTTTCTGTTTGAAATATTGTCAAATGTCTTTATTTTTTCTTGTCAAACGGACATTTATGTTATTTGTTCGAAAAGTTCCTTTTATTCTTTTGTCCATTTTGTACGATATACATGTATATGGAAAAGGAAAGTATAGCAGTTGTTTGTTGAGCCAGTTCGGCTCAACAGAAAAACGTATAGGTGGGATCCATTTAGGCCACATTGACCTCGAATTGTTGCCTTCTTATGCGGTTTACGCGAAAATTAATTCAGAATCAAAATGAGTTTTTGTTATTAGTTTATAGAATACATACTCATTGACAGAATTAATGAAACAAAGTATCATTGGCTTGAATTGAAGTTTGCTTCATTTTTTCTCAGGTATGTTGCAATATCTCGCTTTCTATGTATTACCATTCAACACATTAGAGAATGTAGAAAGATCTATGGTGGTCAAATTTCAAATTTTGATATCGATACAACTGCTATTTTTTTGATTCACGATTATTCGGGATATATGCACCTCCACCAACATTTGGAAACATAATTTTTTAAAAAATAAAAAATTTTTTTTTCTAATAAAAATAAAAAAATGGAAATGAGTCAAATGTGCCAAATTATGAATCCTAAGTCAGTTTTCCATGATTGTAAATATCAGTGTACGGATTGTTTAAAGGAAAAAGTAATGTGTTTAGGTTGTCAAAGAATTATATAGAAGAAAAAAATGGAAAAAGGAAATTTAGAAAAATTATATTCCCCCGTATCATCCTGTTCTTCTTATTCGACGAGATCATCGGGATTTGAAAATAAATGTTTTGATAATAATGATAATAATCCATGTATAAATGTTAATCTTTTGTTTGAATTACAAGCTGAAATATTTAAACAACAGACTAAAGGTTTACTTTCTATTGAAACAAATTATTGTATATTTCCAGGTGATCCATTTATAAAATTTATGGGTATTGTAGGTAAATATTATGATGTGGCATATGTACAACTGAATAAAGAAAATATGGTCATAATTGGGCATAATAGTGTATATGGGTTTATTAGAGCGGTTTTACCAATTAGTAATACTGATTGGATTGAAACTAAAATTATCAATTATATCAACATTAGAGAATTAGTAAAAAAATTAAAATATTTCTCAAAATCAAAAATTAGATTATTTGTAGACGAATTAAATCAATATAATATTCATATTGAAAGTAAAAAACTTAATGAAGAATTATTATGTCAAGTATATTATAGAGATACAATTTATAAAAAAGAAACATCCGAAATGCCCGAAAGATATGATAATGACACATATGTGGGATTATATTTTAATTTAAACATTAATCTATTAAAATCATATATAAATGGTTTAGCGCAACAAGAAAAAATTTATATGTGGACATTACCTTATACTATTAATAATGACCATAATCATAATCATAATAATCCTGTGAATCATATTGAAGAATCTGATAATGATGATGACAATAATGATAATGATGATTCTAATACACTAAAACAAATAAATAATGAAAATACTAGTAATTATAAAAATTTAAGTGAAGAAAAATTTATATCTCAACATGATATTAATACTACATATAATCAAAAATTATTCAGATTTCATTTTTTAACAATTGAAAATAATAATGGAATAGTTGAAGATACTATTAGACAACTATGCGTTGGGTCTACAAAATTTTAATTAGGATTTACATCTAATCAATTAAAAATTTTATCATCTTTAATAAAAACTAAAAATGATTCAGATTATGGTGATGTTATTAAATTTTCCAATAGAGATCAAAAACCAATATTTTTGTCTATTATATTATTATCAGATAATAAATATAATTTGGAATTAGATATTCCTATCAGGGAATGGCATCCTATACCAAAAAGTGTAATTTATGATGTTGATGAAGAATCAATAGTTAGTGAAAATAAATTTAAATTATCTTTTAACAAGACATTATATGATAAAGAAAATAAAATAACTAAAGAACGTGATATTATACGTGAAATGTTTCATTATCTTCCTAATTATTATTCTAGTCATAAAAATAATGTAACAAATAAATGTATGCTGACCGTGATAAAGAAATACATTATTGTATTTCACATCATGATAAAGCGGTAATTCATTTTACATATTGAAATTTCGGAGAATATAAAAATACTATCCCTTATTTGAAAGAAATTAATAATATTAAAAAATTTGATGTTGAACTTTTAGAAATTGTAAAAAAACGATTAGAGACAAAATATTCTATAAATAAATTTTTAGATGTAATAAAATTTTCATATGTAATGAAATTTTAGATGTAATTATAAAATTATCATTCCCGCGTGTCATCATTTGATATTCTAATGTATATATCTCAAATTAAAACACAATTTTCTTCTTTAAAAAAAATAATGGAAAATTCAAAGTTTTATTGTGTCTTATGTAAAAGACAGTTACAAACAAAAAGAAGTTATCAATCTTATTTAAAAAGTAAAATGCATTTACAAAATGTAGATCGAGCTGATGAGGGAAATATATCAAAATTAAATAATCTAAAACTATCTAAAAACATTACCTACTGATATAAAAGTTAAAAGAATATTTGATGATTATTCACATTCGGAATATAAAAAAGTTTTTAATAGTGAAGATTTTTTTGGGGAAATCGAAGGTTCTAGTACTTCGCCCGAAACAGATAAAAGATATTTATTCAATGAAACTAACAAAACCGACGAAGCTGTAGCAGATATAAAATATTTATTTGATGAGTCTGTTGAACATAATGAAACCGATGGAACTTTTTATGATGTATTAACAAACTTCTATAATATATTTAAGAAATCTTTTAAATGTTATATGAATGTAGAAGTACTTTATACAAAAACTGGATCCGATGGAATAACTGAAGAAATAATACAAGGACATTTTACACAGACACAAGAAATTCATAATGTAAATGATATACAACCCATATTTGAAACAATGATAAATAAATTAAAAGATTCTATAACTGAAGCTCAGTTGCGTGAATCTGGTTGGAGATTTGTTGCAATACTATCTAAGAAAATAGTAATTGACAAATATAAAAATAATACTGGTGGTAGTTACATAACCCTTCCTTTCAGTTCTCCACAACTAATCAACATACAGAATGAAGATGAATATTGTTTTCTGTGGAGTGTTGTAGCACATTTACATCCTGCAAAATATCACAAAGAAAGACTAAATCATTGTAATAAAGAAGAATATATAAATGAACTTGATCTCTCTGATGACTTAGATGAAGGTCCGTGTAATTATAATAAATTAATGAAGTTTCATAAAAAGAATAAAAATTTAATAGAAGTAAATGTTTTTGAATTCAATGTGAAGTATGTTTCTATTGGTGATGTTACTCCCTTATATCCCGGAGATATTGAAGTTAATAACATTGTTTATAACAACTTAAAAGAATTTTATTTGAATAACAAAAATCTATGCCAAACAGAAATAGTATACAATAAAAGAGGAAATTACATGCACCATAACAATATTTACAAAGGAAATGTAATATGTACTGAAAAATATGAAATTATAAAAACATTATCACCAATAATGATTAATCATGATAATTATAAAGGACGTGGATTTCTCGATGAGTGTGAAACATAATATTGATCTCTATCATCAGAATATAGACATAAGTTAGAGATGTTACCGCAACTATATAAAAAACAATATCAACAAGAGTTACAAATGTTACATAATCAATATCTACAAGAATGTCAACAAGAAGAAGCTATATTATTTCACAAATATATTGAAGACGAAAGGAATCTTGAAGATGAAGAATATTTAAAATTATTGTACATAGTCAACCAACAATGTAATTCTCAATTCAATGAACTAGAATGCCATCCAAAAAATCTGCAGCAACATAAAAAATATTGTCACCAAAAAAATCTAAAAGAATATAATATGAGTAAAAAAATATTAAGTAAGGAATATCGTGAACAATATGAAGAACAATGTCGAAAACATTATGAAGAACAATTTCAAAAAATATGAAGAACAATATCAAGAACAGTTAGAAATATTACAACAGGAATATCAACAACAGTTAAAAATGTTAAAGCAGCAGTTAATGCAACCAGCACAAGCGAATATAGTATATTATCAAGGTCATTACATGTTGTGTAAAGATATTTTTATATTTACAAAAACTTCAGATAATGCTAATTTTCCTTGTCTCCAATGTATGACGAGCTTTAGAACTAAAGAAGAAATGAATAGACGTTTGGAGAATTGTCAACAAAATGAAGCAGTTATATATACTTTTACTAAAGAAGATTATTTAGTATATAGTAAATTGTATTACGAAAATAAAGTACCTTTATTATATATTGATATTTTGAAGCATATAATGTTAACATGACACAAAGTTCTGGTAGGCATTTGCTTCAACAAAAACCATCATGTTGGGGAATGTACATTAATTCAAATTATCCTGAATTATTTAAATCAAAATATTATCAATACTATGGTGAAGATAGTTCAGAAATGTTTACAAAGAAAATAGAAGAATTACAAAAATATTTTTCACATTTGCTTAAAACAAATAAACCAATGCTTCCATTAACGTATGACCAATTAGTACAATTTGATAATGAAGAAAATTGTTATTACTGTGGAAAAGAATTTACAAATTACAAAGTAAAAGATCATGATCATCTAAATGGATTATATAGAGGTGCAGCACATAATTCTTGTAATCTTAATGCTAATAAATTTAGATATAACTTTGTACCTTTGTATTTCTACAATGGCTCTAAATATGATTTCAATTTAATAATAAAAGATCTCTTCTCATCTGAAAAAGTACAACAACTAAGAACAAACGCACTATGTAAAACAGAAGAAGAATATTTTTTCAATGCAATTTGGTTGAATTAGAATTTTAGATGCATTTAGATTTTTTAATCCTTATTCATTAGAGTTCATGGGAAAAACTTTGAAACCTGAACAATGTAAAATATTAAATAAATATAATATAAAACCTTTAAAAGGTAGTTTTCCCTACGAATATTTAACTGGAGATACAGATAGAATAAATGAAATAATGCAAGAACATCAGCTTTCTTCAAGTGACAAATTTAAATCAACATTAGATGAGCATAAAAAACCTCGCAAGCATCATCCAAGGCCGAATTTTCAAAAACTGAAAACCAATCCATTTGCGTAAGATAAATCCAGGTTTCTCTGCACTTTGACTCTCGAAAGTCCATAACAGGAAAATAATCATCGCTATATAGAATCTGCTTCTTGGACTCCAAAACAATTACTCTATGATCACTAGTACTGAGCGGAGATAACAATGTCGGCGATTTGTAGTGGGAAACATAATGATCCGGAATAAGTATTAAGTCCAGAACAGCGTCAAATCTGGTTGGTTCAGTAATGACGTTTTCAAGTCCATAGGATATTTCAAAACAAGATATGTCAACCATATTAAAGTCTCCAGCGATATATACAACATGATCGACGAAGCGAGAGAGGAATCCGTCAATGGTAGAGCAAATATAAGTTTCTAAATGCTGTTTTGTTGCATTGCTCAACGTCCGTCCTCTTGGGAAGTACAATACGCACAAAATGCACTTGAAGTTTCGATGCACTATTCTTAAAACGAGCATTTCGACTTCAGAATGAATAGAATCACGGAACAGAGTAGAAGATGAGAAGTCGGACCTGATCCAGCACACAATACCACCTCCTTTCTGTCCAGTGTTTCGATCAGCACGATGTAGCATATAATTCGAAATAGAAATCGCAGCATCAGACACTGTTGAGTCCATCCAAGATTCTGTTGCACATATGAAGCTTGGAGTGAGGTCGGAGATTAGCAAATGCAATTCATCAAATTTATTGTTAATTGAGCGCGCATTAAAATAGCATAAAGAAGGTTATTGACGATGAGCCTTTTGCAGTACCTTTTCTTTTCACTGAGAATGTGGTCGAGCGAATTCTGGCAGATGTGAATCCTAAGAAAGCTTGTGGGTCGGATGGTATATCCTCGATAGTGTGGTCCAAGTTCTCAAAGGTCTTGGCAAAGCCGGTCACCTTGTTGTACAATAAATGCCTTGAAAATGCTACTGTCCCACAAAAGTGGAAAAAATGCCGACATTACGCCTTGCCCAAAGAAGACTCCACCTACTTTGACCAATATTCGTCCTATATCACTGCTTCCACTTCTCGAACGCCTTTTTGAGAAACATTTATTAAAGTTTATTGGTACCGAGTTTGTTGATAGGTATGATAAAAGACAATTTGGATACAGGAAAAAGAGTTCCACCGCATGTGCAGTCATTGATTTAGACAATTTCATTTCTTTGAGTTTACAGGATCGGGAAACTATAGCATGTCATCTCCTTGTTTTGGATCTTGAGAAAGGGTTTGATAAGTTGCCGCATCGTTTATTATTGGAGAAAATGAATTCTGATGGTTTTAGTAGCTTTACTTTGACTTTCATGAAAAATTATTTATGTTCTCGTCACCAACGAATTCGGTGGAAGGGATATCATAGTGATTACTTACCTGTTCGTAGTGGCATCCCACAGGGTTCTTGTATTGGTCCCATGGCTTTCAGCTATTTTTGTGCAGACATGCCCTTGCCTAATACGTCTGATGTTTTTATTGTCAAGTATGCCGATGACATTATAATTGCTGGGAAAGTGAATCGTGATGCTGTATTAAGCCCGGTTGTGCCTATTTACGAAGAAATTTTATGTTGGGCCGCGGACAACCGTATGTCAATTAAAGCTGAGAAAAGTCAACAAATGTTTCTTCGTGCTCGCGACTCCATTGATCTCAGTGATATATTGATTCCTAATATTCCGTTCGAGAGCTCTATTAAACTATTGGGTGTGACTTTTGATTCAAAGTTAAGCTACAATTCACACGTTTATAATGTCACAAAGAAGGCCTCCTCAAAACTTTATGTTCTTCGACAATTAAAACCATTTCTTCCATTTGACGGATTAATACAGGTCTACAACAACTGCATCCGCAGTATTCTGGAATATTGCGCACCGGTTTTGGTCAGTACAGGTGCTGCAAACACAATGGCTCTTGAGAGAATACAAAAAAGATCTCATAAAATTATATGTGGAGACTCTGATTGCTTGTGTGGTAATTTCATACCATTGAACTATCGCCGTGCTATTATAGGCTTCAATATGTTTTCATCATTGATTGAAGACAGTGATCATCCACTGCATCACCTGACTCCAAGACGTCTGCGATATTCTAAGAAATTCTGTGTGCCAGTGTGTAAAAGTGCCTTGAGAAGCAATTCATACATAGTGTCGATGATACGCCTCTACAACAGTGGTTTTGCATGTTGAATGTTTATAATCTGTGTTATTTTCTGACTTTTTTTCTTTTTATCTGTTGTTATGAAACTATTTTTGATTATCATATCTGTAAATGATTTGTAAAACGCCTCACGATTTTCAGTATTGAGGCTAGTCTGAAAATAAATGACTATTATTATTATTATTATTATTATTGAAACAATCACAACTATCTGAAGAAGATTATGCAGAAGCTGAAAAAAATTGGAAAGAGTTAAATTGTTGAACAATGTATGATTATACAATGAAATATCTTCAGATAGATGTGATAATCCTTGCTGATCTTTTTGAAAACTTTCGTGATATTCAGATTATCAAAAATCTTTAATTCCTAAGAAATACAAGCCAACAAAAAAAATATGTTAACACAAATTAATAAAGGAAAGTATGTTGTTGAAGGAAGAATGCTAGATTGGTATTTAGATCATGGAATGATTCTTGTTGAAAATCACCGGAAATTAGTGTATAGAAAATCTAGGTGGTTAAAAGATTATATAGAGTTCAATATTGAAAAACGTAAAATAGCTAAAAGAATTAAAGATGATTTTGGAAACGTGTTCTTCAAATTAATGAATAATGCATTTTATGGTGGGACTTTAGGAAATGTGCGTAATAGACAAAATATTGAAATAGTTTATGATACAGATAGGTTTCAAAATTTAACAAGGAAACCTACATATAAAAGAACTACTAGATTTAGTGATGAACTATGTGCAGTGCATCTAAGACGAAACATAATAAAACATGATAAGTTTAATTTTATAGGATTCACGATATTAGAATTAGCTGAACTATTTATGTATAGATTTATATATGATTATTTAGCACCTGCTTATGGCGAAAACTATAAATTACACTTTACGGATACTGATAGCGTTTTCTTAGAATTAACAATACCGTATAATTCTTCACTTGATGAAAAAATTAATAAAATAAAAGATATCATTCATCCTTCTGATTTATGTAAAGTAAAAAATGAACTAGAAGGAAATTAAGCGTACATAACAGAAGCTGTATTTTTAAAAGCGAAATGTTATTGTTTTAATACAAAGTCTAACACAAATTCTAGCACAAATTCAAAACTATCTAAAGCATTAAAAGGAATTTCAAAGGCATCAGTGGCTAACCAAATAATATTTTAAGATTAGAAGAATGCATTATTTAATAATGAAATAAAAACAGCATGTAATTATAGACTTAACTCAAAGAAACATAAAATGTATTTAAAAGAGGAACATAAATTAGCGTTAGATCCATTTGATGATAAAAGAAAAATTTTACCTGATGGAATAACTACTTTACCTTTTAAATTTTCTAATTTTCAAATTTCTAAAGATTAAGAAAAAAATATATTATTCGATCACTCCGCGAAAATATTTTCTATCGAGTTTCAGTCGGGGCTAAGCTTAGTCAGAGAACAATTGTTCGATAACTCAATCATGTATTTTTTTATCAATATTAATTGTAATGAAGCCATAATCTTTTGACCAAGCATCATTACGCGAATGCTTAAATTCATCTTTATTTCTTACACATAAATTTCTTAACAAATCACTTAAGTTACTTGCATTTATTTCAAATAGTATAAATATATTTGCATTCTTTCTAATAACACTTCCGTCTAATGAATACATACTTTGTGTTAAATAAAAAACACTACAGTTGTTATGTCTTTCTCTTGTGAAATAATTTCTCTGAACTGACTGATTTCTATCATTAACGCAATCATCAAAAATTACACAATGCTTCATTGTTTTATCTAGTTTACTAGGATCTAGCATATTACCACTATCATCTATTAATTGTATCTTTATATGCTTATTTTTATTGGATTCTACTAACTGATTATTTTTTTCTTATTTCCTCTTCATATTCAGATTTTTAATATCCTTCAAATAAGGAAGAAATTGCTGTTTTTTAAGATTATTTTCAAATCCATATTTTAAAAATTGATAAACAGGTTGTTCTGCTGTTGTTGTATAAATTATAAGATTGTCATAATCTAAAAAATTTGGAGTAGTTAGAATTTTAAATAATAGATATGTTTTACCACATCCTGATCTTCCACAGATAACTGATAAAACTTTATTGGATAGGTTTGGATGATGATTGAATTTAAGCTTTTTATTTAATGCTAGGTTTGTAGAAATTTCTTCTCTCATTTTTAGTAAAAGAATTTTTATTTTTAAGAAGAAGAAAATGAAACTTCTTTAACCAAAAGATCTATCATAATCTCTTCACCTCCAAAATTTATTTCTTGTCCTTTCTCATCCGTAATTCTAATGTTAATGCTGTTATTAGTTTTTCTTGTAATAGGGAAATATATTAATGTTTGTGGAATTACATTTAATCTATAACCAATTGGTACAGTAAAAGCTGGAAAACTGAATATTAAATTTGACAATTTACCATTTATATATCCTCCTTCAATAATGTCGCAGTGTACAACAATTGAATTTATTTCAGTTATTTTAGGAATCTTCTCACCTAAATGATAACCTTGACTATAGGTTTGTTTATTAAATCCCAATAGTTTCGATAATGATCTATCATTATTAAAATCAACTTGATGATTTTCGTCTAAAGTAAGAGAAAATTTATTAACTGCTGGTTCAACTGCGAAATGAAATTGTTTCTTATCTTTAATTGGTATACCTAAATGTCTCTTAATTTCATTTGATATTGATTCAACTTCGTAAGAACCATGAAGAAAAGTTAATACTTTCCTTGTTTTGCCTTTATCAGTAGAATATCTAAATTGATCATTCACATCTTTGATAACGTTTTGAATAGTGTTAAATGTGGAGAAACTAGTTAATGCAATTTGATAATTTTTATTTTGTTCCAAATGTAAAATGGGTTCTAAATTACAAGAGTGTGATGAAATAGTTGCTATAATTTTTAATGTCGTACTAAATTTTGATGAACCCAAAATCTCTGTTAGATTTTCTAAATGATTATTATTTTTCCTAAAATCTGCTGAACACATATTTTAAATAGAAGTTTTAAATAAACATTTTTTTATAGAAATTAAAAACAGCATATTTCAGCTATACTTTTATAATCCTCTTCATTTAGAATCTTCTTTTCTAACAGTCTTTTCAATATAGCATGAATTTCATTGAAACTAGAATTATGTCCTTCTTTTATTGCAGATATTAAAATATTTAATCTATTTAGTAATTCTTGTGGTTCATCTGGTAAAAATACAGTTGTTTCTGTTTTAAAACCTTTTCCTACTTTAACTCCCGTTGATAATAAATTTTCTAATTGTTTATAACGTCTAAGAGATTTTACTGCACCAACGCTATCTAACATGGCTTTATATTTTATAAGATCTTCTACGCCATATTTTTTAAATCTGCTCCTCTTAAAAGATCAACACAATTTCTATCTAAACTAATAGGTGATTTATCTGGTGAAAAAATTAAACCTCGAAAAGGTTGTGGAAATATTTCTTTTCCCCCAAGATAACTTCTTGCAAATAATTAATTATCTAAAAAGAAAGTAGAATGTTCAAATAACATAGATTTTGGTAATTTTTTTTCTATATTTGCTTCTAACAATCCATAATCATCTAATAATGTTTTAAGTTCTGGATCTGTTATATTTACTCGGTTATCCTGATTAGCAAGTTCTTTTTCAAGAGTTTTAAATGGTTCCATAGTTTTCTCAAAATCAGTTTTTACTTGTTCGGTTTGCTGCATTTTTTCAAACATATCAGATTGAATACCAGCTTTTGTCATTCTATACTGAGTATGATTTTCTTTCATAATATTTTTTTGCTTTATTAACTCATCTAATTGTTGAATTCTTTTTTGTTCTTTTAATTTTATCCATTTTTAAAATATAATATTTGAATTTTGTGGTAACATTGGAATACAACAAAAATATTTTACTGAACAAATTATTTTGTTATTGCTTTGTCGTCTGACATCTTTTCGTCTAAAGTTTTGCTTAATAAAGTTTTTAGTTCTTCTAAAAAATTTTTATCATTTTCTTCATTAGAAATTTTACCAACCTGTTTATTCTTGTCATTAACTTGTGTCTGTAATTGAAATGATATTTGATTTACTTCATTAGGTATTTGATCAAATTTTTCAATCTCATCTAACGTAATAACATTATCATCACATAGTCGTACTCTTTGAAAGTAATAATGCAGTTTATCATAAACTTCTATAACGTGAGAATGTTTATTTTTTAATGATTTTCGTTTCTTAGTAATTAAAGATTTATCTAACATTGTAACAGGTGAAGTTGTAAAAACACCCATACCTGTTAAAGCTGTAGCAACTACTGGAATTACTAAAACACCTGACGATATAACAATTGTTAAAGCACCTAAGGTTACTGTTATAAAGATTCCAATTCCTTGTGTTACATTCTTAACTTTAGACCATCTCTTTCTTAATTTTTTAAAATTCTCTAATCTTAATAATAATTGAGATTCCTTTTCTTTCATATACCTAACTCTATCTTTGTGCTTTTCTTTATCCATTTCACTTGTTTTTAATTGTGATAACGAAGGATATATTCTCGTCGTCGTCGTCCCCGTCGAAGTTTCTTCCATTTTTGAGGTTTCCATTTTTTAATAAATATTTTGATATTTTTTGGTCTATGTGAAGAGACTACGTAAATTTTTGGATTACGTGAAATTTTGAGACAACTTAAATTTTCGACTACGTAAAATTTTTGAAACCTCTTTTCAGTATATGAAAAAACCCCAACGAGCTTAAAACTGTTTTTTTGATTTTATCCTTAAAATTACTTTATATTTATAAAACTCTTTTTCAGTGTATGAAATATTTCCTATACTCATTCTGGAGGTATCTTATTTTCTTTTTAGTTGTCCTGAATCGGTCATATATTCATTTTTTTGCATTTTTGGGTAACTTATTTTATTTATTTTTTGCTTGTTCTAGAACGGTCTTATATACATTACTCATGAGAGAGGTTTAAGAAGTTTTCATGAGCCTCAGGTACCCTCCGGATCATCATTTGTTCAACCTTGTCTGATTGTTATTGCTCGAAGCACCGCGTATGTGATTGACGTCCAAATTTGTGGGGACACAAATTTTTCTTTGGCTTTTTCTATCAAAGTTTGAAAAGTACGGAAACCCACTTGCTCATGACAGCATCAACTGATTCTTGGGGCATTTTGAAAATGTTCAAAACTCATCCATGCGCCTTTTATTGTATGTTTTCGCGGCATTTTGTTTTTGCAATCTTTCAGTATTTTAAAGGTGCTATTTAAGTGGAGCAAATATGATTTATCCGATCTGTCATTACTAGCAGGAAATTTAAAGTGAATGGAAACAGACATTTGAGTTATCGGAACTGGAAGCAGTTGTGGATAATAAGCCTTGTCTCTCCCGCTTGTTCGAGGATTCTGAGGCAAAGCTCCTATACATAGGTCCTTACAGTCCGATGCTTAATGCGATCAAAGATCTCTGGTCGAAAGTGAAAGCACTCGTCAAGTCAAATATGCAAGTTCTGGTAGTTGACGTACGAGGACTGGGAGAACAAATACTTCAGTACCTCGAACGTCTGGTGAGTGATGATAGAAGTATCATGACGGCAAGGGACTGCGCGAAAGCTGCTCAGCACACCACATTTTACGAAGCTGCTTTGCAGTTACAGGACATTCCTGTTGACTATTTTCTTGACTTCCTCTAAGTAGGCCTGATTTTTTAGTGTTGTCAGAAAATATGTGTAGCATCACATAACAGCAATAAGACGTTTTCAAATCTTAAATTTGAGAAATAGGAAAATAATATGCTTTTCTTGACTGAAAAATATATTTCACCATCTGGGGTAACGCCCTAAGAAAAAAATTCTTAATATCTCTATTACATGCATATATTAGTAGCCATATTTATAGTCAACACAACACACATGTCAGAACGACAGATCTCGGCATCATGACAAATAATTAGGTTCCAAGCACATTGCGAATACCACCTAATAAAGAATCAAATCATTCGAATACTTGGATAGTGGAAAACATTTAGATCAACGAATGTCAAGATTTGATGAGGTGAGAGGGCTACAGTTGTAAGTAATTCGACAAAAAACGAAAAACAGATGGTCAACTTTGTAGATCACACATAGGGCCTTTCTATTGTTCTCGTAGAGTAATCAGGCATAAATAAGGCTGTGACTGCCGTCTGACATATAAGATATTTAAATGAGCATACCGGCGGAATCAGTACCCAGAAAAAGGATTTTTTTAAATACAAATCTTATCTTCTGAAGTACAAATCACATAGTCTGAATTACAAGTGGAAAATGCGTAGTCAAAGTGTAACTTTGATGCCGAATGACAGAGCATCAGATTGTGGGAAAAATAGGTGAAGGAGACTTTTAATAATAATTTATCTTTCTTTGGCAGATACAACTATAGAAGAATGTACAAAATCCTCCCTAATGAAAGAAATGGTTAATAATCAACCAGTTTTCAATCATCTAGAATAAAGCACAAAATAATCATAACAAGCTGTACAATTGATATAAAATCCACTTACATCATTTTTGTCAAGTAGTTGTAGCGTCTTCGTCACAAGTCGTTCAGAGAAGCGATGATCTGCAGAAGTAAAATCAGTGTAGTATACGTGTTTTTGTCCACATGCGCAGAAAAAAGATTAAAACTTTAATTGAGAAAATAATTAGTTCTATCATGTAGTCATTTTCCTGCGAAAAGACGATGCATTATACTGACCCACTTTCCAGATAAAAGATTAAATTTTAATCGAGAAAATAATATCTTCCATCATGTAGTCATTTTCTGCAGAAAACAGTACTTTGCCGTTCAAGGTAGTCTGTATCATTGACCCACTTTCCAGATAAAAGATTAGATTTTAATCGAGAAAATAATATCTTCCATCATGTAGTCATTTTCTGCAGAAAACAGTACATTGCCGTTCAACGTAGTGAATCCTCTTTACAGTGACGAAATTTTGAGAATTTTCAATCAATCAAATTAAAACATAAATTCTAAGATCCTTCCAGATGGATAAGGAAGTCAAATTGTCTCTTTAATAATGTGGCAAATTTTGACCAGTTTCAACAAAAATTTGATTACTTCTACATTTGACTCAATTTCAGTCAAGTCTAATGAGCCATGTATCCTCTATAATATTCACATTCGATTGAAAGAATGCCTTCGGGCAATAGTCCGGCAGCAGACAGCACGAGTTTCTGCAGGGAACGAGGCCGAGAATTGAAGAGAACTTAAATTTTTAATTATTCTAAAAATTGAAAATTGAAAATTTTAAATAGAGCCTGAAGTTTAAATTGATAATCAATAAACCATAACAACAGGTCCATAGATCTATACATATTTGTTTAAATTGCGTATTTTTTCAAGTACAATTCAAGTAATTTTTGATCATTCACAATATATTTGTTGTTTTATAATTAATCATAATGATTAATAATTAATATATGATAAAATGATATATACAAAAATATATAAACAAAATAACATAAAATGATTAATTAACATATAATATAATGATTACAATATGAAAAGACGAAATACGCCTTAGCTTATGTATTAGCCTACACATTTGATTGTCAAAAAGTTTTCATTATGATTTCTCGGCATGCCTATGTTATGCTAACTTTCCATGCAGTGAATTAATTGCTTGGAGGCTGGTTTTATAACGTGAACGGAGGCCTATCATATAAAAAGATGTGATATTTGACTAATCGACCTTTAAGTCATCAAGGAAACTGAAATGATAAAAATTGGATATTAGTCCGCGAGCTACAGAAACTTTGTTCCTAAATTCGGCAAAAATTACTTAATAGCATGGATTTGTAGATTTTGAAATGCTGAATACAAAAATCAAATTCTTGAATGTTACAGCCAGTCTCTTTCGCTTAAAGGTACGGTTGAAGGATTCCCAATGGAATCTAATTTTTCATGTATATTTCATGTTTTGATTTAATTTTGGAGAGAGAGAGAGAACTATGAACTATGAAAATTTATATTGAAAAGCCAAATACAGGATTTTCATGTTTTTTACAAAGATATGTTTAAGTTATCGGAAGACACAAAACACGGTTACAAAAGGATCTTTGAAATTTTATAGTATTTGTCATTGGTCTTGAAAATTTGTAGTTATGACGTGTTTGATATTTTCTTCTATTTTGGTCTAGGACAGCATGTAGAAGATGATTGGTATTCTTCATTATAGATTTTCCAATTCTTGTTTCTTCTTCTGCTAGAAGGTTTCTCGCAGAATACTGACAAGTTGTAAAATGGTGGCGGAAACAGCTGTCTAGAAATTTATCAACTCGAGTGATGGCTCCATCATCACTTCCATATACAGAAATTCCATGCCGGATTCTGGACAGAATAATGGAGTCAAACATCCGATTGACATGCTTTTGGGGCACGTTTTGTAAGCGGAGATCCTTCAAGACATACAGAGATGATTTTAAGCGTCCTATTAACTCATGCACATGATTAGTAAAATTGCAATTTGCTTGGAATTTTATCCCAAGAATATTCATGCTATTAGTATTAGCTAGAGACACATCATTGCATTGGCAGTCATTCAAATAATTCAATGAAAATCGCATTTGCTTGCTTTTTGCCATATTTATCTTGAAGAAGTTGATTTCTGACCAATTTAGTATGTTGTTGAATTCCCTCTGTAGATGGCTTTGTTGTTGATTATCTGGACTTTTGTAGCATGGCACAATAATGGTACTATCATCCGAATATTTTATGATTTTAGCAATATCATGCTTGGCACGAAGATCGTCTGTCATGATGGAGAATATGTTAGGGCCACCAACCGTTCCTTGAGAACAGCCCAAATTGATTGGCTGAAATGAATAAAACTTATTATTCCAATGCAAGCGCTGAAACCTGTTTGTGTTGAAGTCAAAAAGCCAATTTCGAATAGTTTCACTTTCGATGAAAGAAGGAAATTTATCGAATACCAGTTCCTGTCTTACCCTATCAAAAGCCTTTGAAAAATCGATTGTAATGACGTGAACACCAGTCATGTCTGGTTTATCGAGATATTCTAAAACATAATATTGAATAGCAAGAAGACAGTCGATTGTTGACAGCTTCGGCTTGTAAGCAAATTGTAGCGGGTCTCCAATTGCAGCAATGTTTGGCAAAATCAATTTGCGATGAACACATCTTTCGAATAGTCGGCTCGATACAGAAGTCACCGAAATTCCCCGAATATCTTCAACACACTTCGTATTAGGTACATTTGCAATGGCGGTGATATTAGCGTACTTGTAGATTCGGGGGAATTTACCGGCTTTAAGCGAAAGGTTCCAGGCATGAAGATACAGCGGTGATAAGATATCCCAATATTCCCTAAAGACAAAGTATGGTATGTCTGATGGACCACTTGAAGCATTTTTGCAACTTTTCATAGTATTTATTACATCGTGTATATTGAGCAAATAGCAGGGACGATTACTTGAGGCAGAGAGAGAGAGAGAGAGAGATGTGATTTACTAAATGCGACAAGTCAAAGCAAGGGCCGGCGCTTAATTGCAAATTCATATTCACATTTTGGATCATATTCTTGTCAATCTATTACAGATACGAACGAAGTAATGGCGGGAGAAGTAGTGAATTCCCAACCTACATCTCCAGGGAACCAATTTAACATCGGATTCATCCCGGACTCCGAAGATATGTGTGTCTGTGGAAGAGACAATCTGAACAAGGATGTTTTGCAGTGTAAGGAGTGTAAGAAGAACATCCATATCTCCTGTACTAAACTTCCGCCTTACGAACTTTGCAAATATGTAAAAAAGAATTTATACAAGAGGAAGTATTCGTGCGAGGTGTGCATTAGTGTACTGCACCGAAATGAATACAAGCACTTTACAAACACCATACAAACAGACATACAAGTACACACTGACGAATTGCCAGACGTCGTAAGACTGGTGAAAGAAGTGGAAGAATACAAGGAAAAGACCAAGGAGCTCCATGACATATTGCAGCAAAGAGACGAAAGGATCCTCGAGCTTCTGCAAGAAGCAAACGGTGCGAATGAAGAATTGAAGAAAGCAAGAAAAGAAAAAACGGACATGCTAAATCGTGCCATATATATGAGGAAGAATTGAAAAAACACGAAGAAATAGTAAAGGAATTGAAGAAAACAGTAGAAGATCTGAAGGCTAATGAACACAGGTGGAAAGACAACGACGGCGACATGTTGTACAACATGTACTCAAAGAAAGAAATAGACGACTTGGTCGAAAATCTGACAAGGAAGATCAGCGAGGTCAACAGAAAAGTGGAGCAGCCATTCGAACAGCGCCAGCCTTACAGAAGTAATGCACAATACCAGCGACCAGCGCAACTTAGATACCCAAGCCAGCAAAAACCACCAATAAGATGCTTTGTATGCAGAAAAGTAGAGCACATTGCTCGAAATTGCTGGAACAACGGCTCACAAAGCCAACCTCAGAGAAGGAGATACTGTCCTAACATGGGAAGACCACACAATGGCAACCGACAACATTGCGATAGCTATCAGCCAAATCGAAGAAGTTGGTCAAATGCCACCATCTACCGGCAAGATTACCATCATCAGGGGCCTACGATGGGCAATTTTCAAAGATATCCCGACCGATATTACATGAACCTAGGAAGCGACGAAAGAAGTCAACCAGCATTGATGCCAACACACATCAACAGAGACGACATGTCGAACGTTCAAACACAGCCAATACAACAGATACCTCAGGCTCCGAATCACACCTCGCACGCGTATCTTTGATGAAATAAAAGAAGGAGAGGAGGAGGAAAAAAGCGATGACAGACAGAAAAGAAGGAAAATAAGAAAAAATTAAAAATCTTTTATGTGAATATTAACGGATTAACTGACAAAAAGATTAATGATTCCGACTTGCTAAAGGATGCTAGTAAATCTGATATCATATGCTTCGCTGAAACACACCTGAGGAATGTATGGGATTTAACTGTAATAATGCCTACCATACTATAGTGAACAGAACTAATTTTCTCGGGAGAAATATTAAAGGAGTTTCAGCGTTTAGCAATTCTGTACAGAGTAATCTAAAATTTGAAAATGAGCTTATTATAAATGAAAATGGCAATCTTCTAATACTAAAAAATTCTGGTAATAGTTGGAGAAATGTCAAAGAAATTTTCTTAATTGTCTGCTACAAAGAAACCAGAGAATCGAAATACAAAGATGATGATTATTTTCATCGAATTAGATATCATATGTCTAATCTTAAAATGAAAAACATTATCTTAATAGACTTGAATGGACGAATCGGTCTATTATCTGATAATGAAGAATTAAATTTAGATCGCAGAACATCAGACGACCATGTAGTAAATAGTCAAGGCAAAAAGATAATCGATTTTTACAATGAAACATCATTGATGGTAGCCAATGGTAGAATGGAACCTGGCAAGTTTACTTTTGTTTCAATGCAAAATGATGTTGTTAGAAAATCAGTCATTGATTATTTGTTAATATCAAAATCTATTATTCCATTTATAAAAGCCTTTCACATTTCTGAACCAACACTATATACAGATCACATTCCATTACATTTAGAATTAGAGGTTTGCGTACTCGGCAATTCTCCCACTGTAAAAGTTTATGAACCAAAAAGAACGAATAATGCCGCAACAAAAAAAACCCTATAAGTGGACATCGAGAAAATCAGAATTTGATAAGGTAGCTTATGAAACTAGATGCCAAGAACTCTCGAATAAGATACAATTGGAAGCTCTTTCAAGCACAGATGTATATAACGAAATGGTACTGCATAAGGACATTGCAATAAATAAGTTGAAATTTCCTGGAGTAACAACTAAATACTCCAAAGTCACCAGAGAAAGTAGAAATATTTATAAAAAAGCGATTGATAATTGGAAAGAAAACAAAAGCGAGGAAAATTTAGAAAAACTTTTAGAACTGAAATATAAGTTGAACAAGAACATTAGAAGAGAAAGCAAAAGCTTAAGTCAGAAAAGCTTGCTGAACTACACAGGGCTAAGACTGAAAATGACTACAAAAAATATTGGCAACTAATTAGGAAAAATCAGCAGAATACAAAGAAACCAAGTAAACCAATGATAACAGCTAATGATTTCAAAACGCAAATCGAAAAGTAGATTTAGCATCGGACATTGACGTACCAAAATCAACTAATTTGTCTCATTTTTCTTTCAAAAGAAGTTTCCGACCACAAACAAGAATTGTCAAATATCGAATTATTAAATGATGACATAACTAATAATGAAATAGAAGATTGCCTAAAAACTATGAAAAATTCTAAATCTAGTGGCCCGGACGGCCTTGTTCATGAAATGTTCAAAAGTAATAAGGAGGATTTTATAAACATCTCATTACACATATTCAACAGCTTGCTGAAAAATAATGAAGAGATCCCTTGGGGATATAGCTGGATCACTCCAATTTTCAAAAGTGGGAATAGAGATAATGTAACAAACTATTGATATATCAATTTATCATCCTGTTTGGAAAAACTATTAACAAAAATCGTAAATGAAAGACTAAACGACTGGTTAGATCATAACAACATAATTCACTATGCACAGACGGGATTCAGGAAAGGGCACTCGACAATAGATAATATATTTATAACACGAGAAATCCAAAAGATATATAACAACGCAAAGCGCCCACTATACATGTGCTTCATAGATTTATCGAAGGCATTCGATTCGATACCAAAAGACTTGCTGAAGGAAAAACTAAACGCAATACTCCCAAATAGCAAAATTTTATTTTTGATAAAAAAATCATAGACAGCAAAACATATAAAGTTTTATATGAAGGTCAAGAAACTGACACGTTCGCACTTAAAAACGGAATTCCACAAGGCGAAAGCCTCTCACCGACTCTCTTCTGCTTGTACATGAATGATCTTCTGGAGTCATTTGACAACAGTATTGTTTCACTTGATCTAGCTATAATAGATGACATCAAAATACCTGCCATAATATATGCAGATGATATACTACTTTTCAGCGAGTCACAGATCGGTCTAACTAAGCAAATAGAGATGGTACATGAACTTTGCGCCATGAATAAATTGGTTATAAATTTTGATAAAACAAAAATAATGATCAAAAACTTAAATACGAAATTTAGTCACCTTAATATAAAATTAGACAAGTCAATCAAAACAATCCAAATTGTGGAAGAGTATAAAAACTTAGGATTGTGGTTAGCAAAGAACGATAGGAAACATTTAGCATCATTAGAAGAAAAAGGCAGAAAATCTTCTTTCATGACCAGTAAGTCTCTCAGAGAATTTGGAAATGTAAATGGGACAATACTAGTTAATTCGTTTGAAACGTTGACTCTATCTACTACGAAATATGGCGGCGAATTTCTTTATAACTGTAATCTCAAGACTTTAAATAGAATACAAATGCAGTTAGATAAGAAATTCTGTTTCTTGAAAGGGTCAACTGCTGGCTATTGTATAGTTGGTGAGTTCGGAATTAAGGCATTGGAATTCCATTTTTATAAATCTGCAATACGACTTTGGTTAAATATCATTAGTGGAAACCAAACAAGTCTGATGACAAAAGTGTACAAAGCCATCACAAAGCAGTTAGACAGCAGAATGTTTTCGAACACTTGGTCCTACAATATAAGAAAGTTATTGCAGAAATTGAATTTAGGAGATCTTTGGAATAATCAAACTAATTATGACAAAAGCCCATTCATCCGCATTGTCAATGAAAGACTAAAGTGTTATTTCCGAGAAGAATGGATTAATAATGCCAAACATAGTCATAAGGGATTAAGATATCTTGAGTTATGCGGTTTTGACAATAATATTAAATCTTATCTAAATATCAAATTTCAATTAAGTCAAGAAATATTGATCATGCTGAAAATCAGAACAGGCAATCACAGACTAACTGCTGAAATAGGCAGATATGGTAATAGATATCTACATGAAGAATGCGTCTGTAAGTGGGGGTGCTAAGTCGACAATAAGGGCTGAACCGTGCAAATAGAGGGTAGAGGTCCAGATTTTTGCTCAAATACAGATTAAGGCATGAGTATTTTATCTTGATATGTATCTCTTTGGACACTTTTATATTTAACGCATAGTCATCAGCCAAAAATGCTTGTTCTACATGGAGAATCCCTATCTAAGATATTAATTGTTTTAGTCCGCCGCAATTCACTGCTGCTACATTTGCAAGCGTCACTATGGTAACAATAATCAACGAAGTTTAATTTTAGTCAGCTGCAAAATATTTATCTGAAATGAGACGTGCTCCAATATAATAAACAAGTTGAATGGTGAAATTGCACTTCAGACTTAGCGAAATTGATGATATAAATATATTTTTGTGAACTTAATGTGTTTTAAGAACGACATCAGCTGGTGTAATGCAAGCATACACCCACAGCATGGTTATAATCGATTTTGAACAATTTGCGGTTATTTATGACATCGTGGAGATCGTTTCGGCATTTTTTAGTAAATATAGCATTTCGTTAAATAATGTATCGACAACAATTGAAAGTAGGTCGTTCATTCAACTATTTCTACAAAGAGAAATGCATGTAGTGGCGACTAAAATACATCGAAGGTCAAAATGAGAACTAATAAAGTACACAAAATCCAAGAAACTCATAAAAGAGGGTATTTTTGAGTTAAATAATTCATGTACGACTCGCAAGTAGAGCGAGCGTACGAAATATGTCACATTTGGAGAGAGATCGATTTTTCCGGCTGACTTTTAGGACAAAATTAATAGGTAATGGCTATTACACTGGCTGAGCTGGAACAATTTTAATCTGGCAACTGTTACACCGAATTAGCCAGCAAGACTGATTACCTGATAGATAAGTAGGATATGGAAAGTATCTACATTCAATAAAGCACTAAATTAAACTTTGTTACATTAAGAGTTTCCGAATCACCGTAGGGAAATAAGTTTGCTTCGCTTAAGAAATCACTAAGTATCTCAGAAAACATCGAAGACGAAGATAAACCAAGCAAGGCTAAGCAAGATAAGCAACGAGTCAAGACACATTCTGATGTATTTTTTGTCATATTGAATGATCTGCAGCCATGCTTGTAGCTAGTAAACATGAGGCGTGTTGATAGATATGAAAAACTTTTGTACCGGTTTTAATACCGGGTGTAGTAGCCACTGCATAATAAAAAAGTTCACTGAATAAATCAGTCGATACCCAAAGCATTCAAATTATAGATAATTTCGCTTAAAATGTTGGTGCATCCCTTCTTAGTGTCATTCTCTAGATCGCTTCAAACCGCAACACCCAACGGACAAATCTGTCTTGAGAAATATTTTTACGCAATAAATACATGTTTTTACCAATTTTACAAAAAAGATCATCACTTTACAGCACACCGACAGTCAAATTTGCCAATACTCATTTGTGTGGAGAAATATAAGACGTCAACTTCCCTTAGTAGATTGAATGTTTCAATAAAGTAAGGTAAGTCAAACATAAGGTCTAAGTTTCGACAGTCTGTCAGTTTCAGGGTTTAGTAGTTTTTCACTGCGACTTGAAGTTGACAGAGACTGCGAGAAACGTAGGCATGCATATTTTGCCTACCGTACTTTATGAAAACGTTCGTCCTACTAAAAGGAGTTCACTTTTAATAATTTTTCCCCACAGATGACCATGAACCTCCTGTGTCAAGCAAAACGTTGTCAGTACTGCTTCAATCACCACCAACCTAGCTCACTTCACGCATTCCAAGCAAGCCTTCACCAATATGACAGGAATATCTTTAACAAAATAACTGGTCTGTGTATAGTATATATATATATATATTCGTATGAAATGTACAGTGATAAAGAGAAAGAAAGTTAAACACAAAGATCAGTTTCACGAAGCCACGTGCGTAAGTCATGATCGACGGTCTTCAGGTCACCACACATTCCAATTACAGGACACATCAGGACGTGTTCACTAGTTTGAACGTCTCCGCATCTGCAGGAATCACTTGAGGACAGACCGATCTTATGCATGAATGCAGCGAATCTGCCGTGTCCAGATCGGAGGCGATTCAGGAGGACCCACTGTCCTCTGGGGAGATCGGACCCGGGAGGATGGTAAGCCGGTTCGGATATGAAGCGCCGAAGTCCGTGACTCGCCTGCGTCCATTTTCGTCTCCATTCATCTGCAGCCCATGAGTTGGAATAGGTTGTTGATAGTGGGATAAGGCCGTTGTGTCGTCTGGATAGAGGGTTGCGTGACTTAAGTCTTCTTGATGGTCGGTCGTTGGCGAAGAGCTTCTTATGCAGCAGGTGGTCACTGTCCGAAGCTCTTTGGTGAAGTCGTATCGCGAGTCTTTCGCGGCGGATGTCAGGAGGTTCAATGCCACTCAGAATGGGCAGGATGTCAATTGGTGTACTGCGTATGCAACCAGAGATTAGTCGCATAGTGTCATTTAGAGCGCAGTCTATCTTCTTGGAGTGGGTACTCTGCATCCAGATTGGAGAGCAATACTCCGCGCTGGAGTAGCAGAGAGCAAGGGCGGAGGTTCGAAGCACAGAGAACTCGGCGCCCCAACGGCAACTAGCGAGGGTGCGTAGTATTGAATTACGGGCGTTGATCTTGGCTGCGACTTGTTTAAGGTGTTGCCCGTACGTAAGTGATCGGTCTAGCGTTATGCCGAGGTACTTCGGAGAGATAACAGGTGAGATGACTTTCCCTCGTAAATGGACGTTTAACTGTTTGTTGGCCTGACAGTTCTTGAGATGAAAAACACTCCATACTGTTTTTTCGGCATTTAGTCTTAGTCTCCATCGATGAAAGTAACAAGTCAGTTTGTCAAGGTCATTGCTAAGTGTCCGCTCGATTTCGGTAGTAACGTTTCCTTTAGTTAGTAGGGCTATGTCGTCAGCGTAGATATACTTATGGCTAGTCGTAACAGGTAAGTCGTGAGTGTAGATGTTGAACAGCAATGGTGCAAGTACAGAGCCTTGTGGTAAGCCATTACGAAGAAAACGACGTCGAGATGACTGCCCACGGAGATTGACCACAAAGCTTCGTTGACTAACCAGTGTCATAATCATTTTGACCATGTGCTTAGAGGGAATGGTTTTCAATAACTTCAAGTTAAGACCTCGTAGCCATACTGTGTCGTATGCGGCTGAAAGGTCGATAAAAACAGCACCAGCAAAAACGTTTTCTTCATAGGCATCTTCGATGTCTTCAGTTAGCAAGGCAACTTGATCAGTGGTACAGCGGTTAGGGCGGAAGCCGGCCTGTTCATGAGGAAGAACAGATTCGACGATGGGAGTGATACGGTTGTAGATCAGACGCTCGAACAGCTTGAATGCGATGCAAAGTAAACTGATCGGCCTGTAGCTGGTGGGAGAATCCTGAGGTTTATTTGGCTTCAGGACGGCTATAACTTTTGCAGTTCTCCAGTCTATACTATACACAGTTCTATACTGTGTATAGCGACAGACAGAAATACCTCAATCACAATCAAACTTGTCCCACATCTTCTCAGTGCCTTGTTCAATGGGTGACAAATCAGGTACGCGTGCAGGCCAGTCAAGGGTTTGAATGTTCAATCTCCTAACAGTGGCAATGACAGCCGAGGAGCGATGTGGTCTTCCGTTGTCATCTTGGAAGAGGAGATCCTCCACCCTCACCACTGGGGCAACAACAGGAAGCACAATTTCATTGAGATACCTCTCTCCAGGCAACGTGCCGTTGATGATGACTGCTGTCGTTCGTCCGCCATGCCAAATGCCACCCCACAGCATAACACTTCCACCACCATATCTGTCGTGTTCTTTAATACAGCATGGGGCAAAGCGTTCACCTGGAAGACGATGCACTCTGGCACGACCGTCATTGAAATCCAGAGTGAATCTCGATTCATCGGTCCACAAGACTTTCTGCCAGTGATGGTCATTCCATGAGCGATGGGCATCACACCAGGCAACTCGTCTTCTGCAGTGCTCAAAACTCAATGGAATTAGGACAGCTGGTCGCCGCGATTGAATTCCAGCTTCTCGCAATCTCGGCAAGCCGTTCGAACGCTACAGTCTATATTTGAGGCACTCTTCCAGTGTACGACTAGCTTTGGGACTGACACAAATCTATTCCTCTTTGCAGCTAAAACTAGACGTGCGTCTGTCCTTCCTGCAGACTTTCTTGGTCGACCAGATCCCTTCTTCTTTTTGCCATCTCCTTCTGCTTTCCATCGACACCACCACCTCCGAACAACGACTGTCGATAGTTGCAACTCTCGGCAACACTCGCACAACTTCTACCACAACGAATCATTCCAGTAGCCATTACCTCTGGTAAACTGATCGTGTGCAATTTTATTTTACAAAAGCTCGATTTCAGTTCACGTTTATGTTCAATTTGTAAAAGCAATTGTGACAGTTGTATCGATATCAAAATTTGAAATTTGACCACCATAGATCTTTCTAAATTCTCTAATGTGTTGAATGGTAATACATAGAAAGCGAGATATTGCATCATACCTGAGAAAAAATGAAACAAACTTCAATTCAAGCCAATAATAGTTTGTTTCATTAATTCTGTCAATGAGTATATATTCTATAAACTAATAACAAAAACTCATTTTGATTCTGAATTAATTTTCGCGTAAACCGCATAAGAAGGCAACAATTCGAGGTCGATGTGGCCTAAATGGATCCCACTTATACGTTTTTCTGTTGAGCCGAACTGGCTCAACAAACAACTGCTATACTTTCCTTTTCCATATATATCGTACAAAATGGACAAAAGAATAAAAGGAACCTTTCGAAAAAATAACATAAATGTCCGTTTGACAAGAAAAAATAAAGCCATTTGACAATGTTTCAAACAGAAAAACGTTTCTTCATCAGACAATTGTACTCTCACCAACTGTTCCAGGAACAAAAACGAATTGTGTAATCAGAAAAATATCATCTACCAAATCTCATGCAGCAAATGTAATAAGTTTTATATCGGTAGTGCCATCAGATCTTTTCATCATCACGACAAGGAACATTTAACAACAAAATCATCTTCAGTTTACAAACATATTCAAAATTGTCACATCAACAACTTTAATCCTACGTGCTCAATTCTTGCCTATGATAATCCGATTGCGTGAATCATTTTTTATCAACAAATTGTAGTCCTCTATTAATAATAAAAATGAGCTCGACAGTTATCGAAACTTCCTTTTCTACTAACCTTTTTTATGCAGTTACCTCCTTTATTCCTTTTATATTTTTGTACTCTTACCTGAACTACTAGTCAGGTCAATTTCTGTTGCTATTGGTTAATTGTAGCCCAATACTACCTGTCGCATATCATCATCATCAATCATCTTAATGTATCATTGATGGAAATCATTTACCGCATTCTTTCTTGCCAACCCATACTCGAATTAAGTGTAAACTATGTTTTATGTTTGAATTGCTTACATAGCACTACTTGCCCTTTAATGAATTTCTTTTTTACCTGAAGATGGTCTGTGGATGCTGACCGAGATATTTTGTATACATTATAATCGTTTAACATCAAAACATTCCTGATCCTTTCTAACATCATATCAAACAACATGACTAATCAGGGCCTTTACTTTTCACTTTTCACTATATACATAATGTCAAATGAATAAAAATATGCAATATAAATTAACTTTCGGTCAACACATCGACGCCATCATATCAGAAACTCGGCTTGTATCTTACAAGAACCAAATACAAGTATCAGGATCAAAAGAAATCATATTTTCTAGAATGTTTTTGAGTGGGCAAAAACGAGGACCTTTTTTGCTGGATTTTTCCATATACGCACGAATATATATGTAATTGCATACATATATTATATGTAGTATATTATATATATTACGAATATATATGTAATGACTGACTGACATATAATAATATAAAATGAATAAATAATAACAATAATTTCACCATTATGTAATATACAGGGTTATTCAAAAAGAATGACCCTATTTCAAACCGCTGTATCTTCGCAACGAAAAGGAGTATTGCATTCCAACAAGGACTCGTTTGTTCCGCATATCATGAAGTTTTATATACGATGTCACAATTGTTCATGTTGATGCATCGAGGTGCGTGAATTGGTGTACAATTGTGTACGTTTTCGCTCAGTCGCACTGTGATCTGAGTGGTCATCAACATGCAAATGTTAAATAGCGGTGAGAGACACGACAAATTGCAGACTTTTGTTTTGTTATGAAATGGTGACTCCACAACAAAAGGCCTTCTATGTTATCGAGTTCGCGAAATCGAACTCAGTGATTATGGTCCAACGTGCCTTTCGTAAGGAATTCAAGACAAAACCCCCATCTTCGAAGACCGTGCGTCGGTGGTGTAAGAAATTCATAGACACCGACTGTCTCTGCAAAGGGAAGAGTCCGGGGAGACCAACAATGTCAGACGAGCAAGTAGCTGGAATCCATGCTGCTTATTTGAGAAACCCGCGACAATCAACAAATCAAAGCAGTCGTGAACTTGAAATTTCACAACCTACGGTCAGGAGAGTGCTTAGAAGACGCTTGAATTTCAAGCCATACAAGCTGAGATTGGTCCAAGCATTAAGCGACGATGACAAGAGGTACAGGGAACAATTTTGTGAGTGGATAATGGAAATGGTAGGAGAAGACGAGTCATTCCTTTCGAGCGTTATTTTCAATGATGAAGCCACTTTTCATCTCAGTGGTCATGTCAACCGCCACAATGCCCGTATATGGGGAACAGAGCCTCCTCATGAGACGTTGGAACACATCAGAGATTCCCCAAAAGTGAATGTCTTCTGCGCTGTGTCCCAGGACAAAGTTTACGGTCCCTTCTTCTTTGAAGGTAAAACCGTAACTGGGAAAAGCTATCTGGAAATGCTGCAGACATGGCTATTTCCATTATTGAATGCAGATTCGGATGAGTACATTTTCCAACAGGATGGAGCGCCCCCTCACTGGCATCTGCAAGTCCGCGCTTTCCTGAATGAAAACTTGCCGGATAGATGGATTGGGAGAATTAGTGACCGGGACTACGCACTGAACTCTTGGCCTGCCAGATCCCCAGATCTTTCTGTATGCGACTTCTTCTTATGGGGTTGCATCAAGGATCGAGTGTACGTTCCACCATTGCCAACCAATTTGCAAGATCTGAAGCAACGGATAAGGACAGCGATCGACTCAGTGACAGCAGTAATGTTGAATAGCGTATGGGATGAACTGTCTTTTCGTTTAGATCTTGTCCGTGCCACCCATGGTGGCCATATTGAAAACTTGTAATGCAACAAATAAAAGTTCATGATTTGCGGAACAATCGAGTTTTTGTTTGAATGCAATACTCCTTTTCGTTGCGAGGATATAGCGGTTTGAAATAGGGTCATTCTTTTTGAATAACCCACAATATGAAGTAATTGTTTTTGTTATGACCGAAATAATTAAATAACGTCGTGGAATGACGATTATTGACGAAGCTTTCCAGCAAGCAATGTGATAGAATCAAATGACCTTCTATCTTTTTCTTTTTGATTTAGCAGACATCTTGATGGCATTCTTGAAAAATAATTGGCATTGGTTTGTTCAGATGAATATAAACAAGTATTTCAAGACAATAACAAAACATCGATGCTTTTGACTGGATATCAAAAACCAAGGACATACGAGTATTGCAAAAAATATGAATCTTAAATTAAAATCTTTCACAAATTAGAGAAGTATAGATCACTGAACATGGACTAGTGGCACCATTGAGTAAATCTCGATGCTCTCATTTTTGCTGTAGATATTGCACTGGAGCGCTTTTCGTGTATCTCAAATGAGTGTCTTCTTGAAACAATAAAGATGTGTAGCACCAAGTGTTGTGACATTGACTCAATTCAAAGTGATGTTTTTCTACGTTTCTTTGACTTGTTCTCACCCGTGTTATTGAACATTATCAATGCGTCGTTATATGCAGGTGATGTTCCTTTAGGTATAAGAACAACTCTTGTAAAACTGAAAGTTGAAAAATCCTTGCGAAGTTAAATCCTGACGAGCTCTGTAGCTACCGACAATTTCAAATTTGCCCTTTTTATCGAAATTGTTACGTGTCGTGCTAAATCAACTTCATGTTCACCACGAGGTTTGCTCCCAATTTACCGGTCTGCTGATCGGAGTCACCACAGTACGGAATCTTCAATAAATTGCATTATGAACGATGTTCTGACGAGTTGCGATGAACATAAGATTACAGTTCTTGTAATTTTGGATATATCGGCAGCATTTTATTTTGGTCCGAACATCTACTAGCTGCATTAGTTTGGCTATTCTTGATGTAGTTAGATTTAACATGATGTGGGACCCAGCTGTGTTTATTGAGAGAAATACCAGAGTGCATTTCTTTGGTGTACCATTTGTATTCTATCTTGTTGTTCTTTATTCGAATACTAGTATCTAAAAAGTTTAGATAGTCTTCTTTGGGCACTTCTGTGGTGAATTTTATGTCTTCCGAGACAGAGCGAAAAACTTCAGTTATGGTATTGATGTTATAGCTATCATTTTTGTGAAACGGGACAATGGTGATATCATCAATGTATCGGGCATAAAGCTGATAAAGCCATAAAGACATAAATAGAAAAACCAAATATAAAAATAAAAAAATTAACGAAGCATCTGTTCCCTGCACTATAAATTTTGTTAGTGATAGCTGTAACAGAAAATTAAGTAAACTCGCTAAACAATGTGATCTTCCTATCAAAATCATCAGCAAACCTGGTCCCACTCTAGAGACAGTAAAAGAAATCGGATTAATAAGAAACACAATTCCTGTCATCTCTGCTCTCTTTTACCACAAAACAATTCTTGTGGGGACCGGTTTTTAGTTTATAAGCTGAAATGTAATTTATGTGATGATTTTTATATAGGTCAAACCAGGGAATTATAGATTACATCTTTTGTTACGGGAAGAACAACAACGTCGCACTACTGACATAATGAGGGTTACTTTCATTAGTAGTTTAGAACACTACCACTCATGTTACCTAAGTCAAGATACCAAATCGCTATGTACAACTATTAATTGCATATCATAACTCATGTATATACGCACATCCCCATCTTTATACACTATATAAATAATGAAAGCAATGAAGAATATGACAAGAAAATTTATTACAGTTTGCAGCATTTCTCTACAGTTTCCTGTTTTTTTTACATAATTTTACAATATTTACAAAAATTCGTGTTAAAACATTCATCCAACAAATAAGAAAATATTGCAAGAACTATTTACAGAAAATGAAGGAATATTTACAACATCATATTTACATGATTTGACAACCATTGTGTACATCAAAAATCACTCTGAAGTTTCCTGCATTTTTTTTGTAATACTTGCCGACTCATCTTTTGTGTACACTCGTTTTAATTCATTCTTTGACAAACAATTGTACATTCGTGTGAGAATATGGTCAACAGCAATACGATCGCGCTTATAAGAAAACACAAATCTGAGGGCTCAGCCAAACCACCTCGATTGGCCATTTCAAAAAGCTGGCTACTACCCAACGGAATCGTAAACGGTGGATACTCGTCGACAGAATCATTTGCAATAAGCAGAATTTTACATTCCGAACATTTGAATTGGCGTGCAACACTTCTACCGATGTAACCAGCAACATAGTAAATAATATTTACATCATTTTCTAATAAATTGTCCAAATCCAACAATTCTGGTGACAAAAAATCCACCAACCACTTGGACTCACATAAAGCGTCCGGTTTAACAATCAGAAAGGAGTCATCATGCATAACAGTGGAAATAAGTTTCTGCTGAATTTGACCAAGCACACGAATTTTCTTTTCTGATTCAAGCAATCGTTTTATTGACATAAAAAAGTTCAATAACAAAATTTACTAGGTGGTACATTTCAAATTCGGGGTCATCTGATTGACTTTCACAATCTAAAAATGTTTCAAGAAAAGAAGCAGTGAGTTCTAGGTACTGAGAGCTACTGTTGTTATCTAAATGCTTTTCTGAAAAATTCTTCGTACAGGCAATAACGTTACAAAGTTGAGAAATGGTTTTTACTTTATCTCCACTGAAGATACGGCGAAAGTTGGAATTCGCTAACTTTGATGACAGCACGAATACTCGCACGCTCATGCTTTCGTCGACGATCACCGTAGCTTTGTGAACAGGAGCCATAAGTTCGATGTTAGAAACACTGACGTACATAAAAATCAAACACGATTGATGATCTACCTTCACAATATTGGTGGGGAGAGGGTGACTTGAAGAATTACTTAGTTTCGAACACAGAGCATCGAGAGAATCAAACGAATCTTCCTCAATAGATTCTCTGATCAAATTCTCAATTCTATTGTTCTCAAAGGACCGTCGGGAATCAGCAGTCGAATTTGAAGATCGGGGAACAGTTGGAGATTTGGTGAAATATTTAGGACACTCTGGGAACACTGAAGGAATTGCCGTTGATTTCAATCGTTTCTTCTGAAGAATTTGCGATAGTCTACTCTCCCGTCTACTTTCACGTGAGTCGGTCGACGTTGTTTCGAAGTCGTGGTCGTTGAAGTGTTTCTCACACACTCTGTGATTCTCATTAGGAGTAAAATCCTTTCGTGGGATAGCAGACATCCATCTTGAATGCAGAGCAGGCTCTGTTGGAAACTGAAACATTGAGTATTTCTCAATGACCTCATTTTTCCTGGGCTTATAGCCACTGCGACAATTAGGAACGCAGCACGAAAACACCATCAGTTGAATGTTGTCTTTAAAATATATGTTACACGGTAATGCACTTTATGGCGAGCGAAGTTGAGAATCGGACAGTCTGATAGTCAGCAAGACGAAGCAATGTCCCAGCACACATTTACACATAGGTAATGAAAGGTGTGAGTCACGTAATCGCATGCATTGGAACTTGGAAGGGACAGCTTCTTGCTCTATCTTTGTCATGTAGGCAGTCACTGCAGCGCGAGATTTTAACCCTCTCCCTGTCAAGGCAGATTTCGCAACATCGTGCGTTGTTCTTCCCGATACACTATCTATAATTCCCTGAGGTCAAACCAACCATCCGTTTATTAAACGCTATAATGAGCATAGAAGAGATTTGATCAATAAGAACAAAAGAAATGCCCTTTACGAAGACGGTGTGAAAGTGCGCCAGTTCAGTGACATCTCCATCTCACTTCGACATCTTGGACAAAGGTCATAGCGCAGTGGACTGCAGGCTGACCGAAGCTCGATTGATCAAATCTCTCGCCCCAGCCATTAACCACAAATACGAGCTCCCAAATTTCTAAATACGCAGTAGCAGTGGACTGCAGGCTGACCGAAGCTCGATTGATCAAATCTCTTGCCCCAGCCATTAACCACAAATACGAGCTCCCAAATTTCTAAATACGCAGTAGCAGTGGACTGCAGGCTGACCGAAGCTCGATTGATCAAATCTCCTGCCCCAGCCATTAACCACAAATACGAGCTCACAAATTTCTAACTACGCAGTATCAGTGGACTGCAGGCTGACCGAAGATCGATTGATCAAATCTCTTGCTCCAGCCATTAACCACAAATACGAGCTCCCAAATTTCTAACTACGCAGTAGGCCACCTGAACTCTGTTTCGCTGCTTCCATATTTAATGCGTGTCATCAAATGCTGTTTTGCAGAAGTCAGCCCATCGAAGTGTCAGTGGCACGAAGCGTTGGCCTTTTAATTATTTTCATTGTAAATAATGTCAACTCGGTCAATAAACTCTGAAGGAGAGAAGTGTATTTTTTCATCATGACAATAACCAACAGCCTCTTGTTCTTGACCATCAATTGACGATCTTTATATTCAGTCTCTGACAGTGATGACATTTTACATTCTATTCGAGAAATTGAAATAGATATCAGCGAACTGTAATTGTGGCTGACGCGCAACCATCTCTGTCTGAATATCACAAAATCCAAAGCTACTTGTATTGTTTTAAGCAAACTTACATGTACATGTAGATCTGTTGTAAATTCTAGGTCGTTTTGGCCTTGATGGATCCCACCTATATCTTTGTCATAGCACTTATTCATTGATAGCCATACTCATTTTAAGCTAAAATCTGCAGAAGCGTAAAACTTTAAAGCTCAAACTTCAAAAAAATATAAAAAAACTCGTAAAATCAAAGGAATTTCATATAGTCTACCGGTACGACAACTTCCGCAAATCATTTTAATATAATTAATTGAATATGCACTACAAATTCACTGTCAAGCATAAATACATGCATGCATACCAGCATAAATCGGCGTAGGGAATGAGACCAGTGGAGACAGCTGTGCGCCCTCTATTTGACATTCATACTAATCTGGTTAATTATTTGAAGTACGCCTATTCTTGACCTACTCAAATTCATGATGTTGTGATGTGAATATAAATGAATAACCATTGAGTAAAATACATTCAATGAAATACATTCACGCTCTTTTCAGCTATTAGCCCCTGTTATACTAGTATCAGTATGATAGCCAGGGTAAAAAAGGAATTCATTGAAGGGTAAGTAGTGCTATGAGACGCAGTATGCGCAGTCTCAGTGTCTGGTGAAAACGTGCAGAATGTCAACGTTCAATCTGCACGTTTTAACCTGCGTCCCCAAACGTCTGTCTCCTGTATATACTTTTAACATTCACCTTTTACGGATAAATCACAGTTTTGGGATACAGCAGTTTGGGATCTCTTTAACTTCTTTGCTTTGCTGTGTTGGAAGTAGTTGAATCTGCTTTCTAGATCCTCGCTCTTGAGGGGGTAGATAACAATAACATTAGAAATAAACACAACGACGCGTCATCGGGAATTTTTAGGTCTTTTTCATTGCTAAACTCGACAACACTCGAGACTATAGTGAATGAAAGGCAATCACACAGCTTCAGCCCAAAATCAATAGAAAACATGAACTACCGCAATACAGTCTGTCTTCACACTCCAATCACCTCACATTTGACGCACAACACACTTCTTAATATCACTCACCTCTTTGTAAACCTTCAAACAGGCTGCCGTTTAGCACTTTACATCGACCGGGACAAGGAAGGCCTTGGACGCCGAAGGCCCTGTCAGATTTTTGCGCAACTTGCCGCTTCTTTGGCCAATAAATATTTATCGAGAGAATTCATAACTTTTATTCCGGTATTTGAAGCATGGCTAACGTCTCTCGTCGCTTGGTCAGCTACGTCTAATGTGATTAATGAAATGGTTAAAACAACATTGCATTTGGAAATCTATGGATTGGGAAGCGTCATTAGTGCACAATATGACTACATCAATTCTTATTCAAATTACTGAGAATTATGTTCCTTTATGTGAATGCTGAGATGATTTTCATCACCGTTTGACAACTATGTACGCTACAGCTCTCTTACCTTGCTTTCTAAATCAAATGACCTTTTATAAATTTGAGAAGTGTTTCGTGCATGGAACGATGTCTGTCAACAACTTCGAATGTGTCTATTTTCTTTTCAGATTCCTAATCTGCATTTTCATTTTTTATGCCGCGGATGTATGCGAGTCAAAAGCAAAACCAACCGGTAAAGTTCACTTTTACTTGTTGTTGAATTCCTGAGTAGCCTATATTTATACTAATCCGGAGTTTGAAATTTCCGAACAAATCTATTTGTAATCAAAGGTAGCCTATACGCCATGCCACTGACGGGTAAATGATAGAAGCTTCTGTATTCGATGTTTAGATTCTGTGTTCCTACATTGTAAATCGCTCGATACCAATCACATACGAAGGATGCATACCAAGATATTTTTTCGGTATATCTCCGTATACATTTGCAAAAGCTTTTCGCATGTTATTTCAAATGTGGTATGCAATACATACTAAAGACATACCAGCACAATGTTAAAGGAGAGCATCAATGATGTCTGATATTTAAGACCTTTTGTCAATAAAGATCACTACTGTTTGAGGTTACTACTGTTTAGCAAGTAGTGAGATAATGACATTTAAGAGTCAAACTTACAATACTGATGTATATGTAATGGCTTGAGGCGAGAGGCGCATAATGAATACAAGGAAACCGTCACAACTCCCGAAATATATATAATGCTGAATCGAATACACACAAATGTTTAAGTAAAATATAATACAGGTAAAATCGGCAAACGTTTCGCGTCCAGACGCTTGGTCACTGCCTTACTAGATGATTCTAACAGTAGGTGCAACAACACCCTCGTGACGCCTGTTCAATTCTGGCTTACGAAAATCGATCAAACGAGATTCCATCAAACTTGTCTCAATTGGATCGTGCGCACACTTTAAGAAATTAATATTGAAGCTATCTATGTTGGTACACGGGTTGTAAATTTTTTTTTTGATCTCTCAAGGCGCTATGAAAATCACGTTTGATGATGCTATTTTTATGTTCGTTATACCGCAAACTGAACGGCCGAGCAGTTTTTCCTATATATTTAGAATAGATAGGAATAGAAGAATAGAGAAAGAATAGAGAATAGAGAGGAATAGAGTTACAAAGTTGATTTCTGGTTTGTATTTACGAATGTTGTAATTAATTTTTCTTATTAAACTATCGCTGACAAAAGGCAACTTTTTAGCCTAATATATTGCCTCGCTTCAGTATAGTCCGAATTGCGGAATAGTGACTGCCCATTCGTCTGACGGGGCGAGCCACTCCTGCGGGCCGCCAAGTGGAAGCTGGAGGTCTTCCTCCGCCTTCGGCTCCACTTTACTCACCTCTGCCGATGCGATATTGGGCACTAACAGAGATAGAGCGAGAAAAAATTTAGCGTTTCTAGGTTCGAAAATAAGGTTATAGAAATTTTCATTTTTACACGGAAAAATAACTTCGAAAAATTTCGAGGTGAGGGGGGTTCAGTGTTTTGAAAAATGTTTCTAAGTTTGAAAATAAGGTTTTAAACATTTTCACTTTTACAGGGGATACTGAAGAAGCACTCCTATGAGTGAATCTACAGCGCCTAATTCTTGGCCACCGGCTACCTGCTAAATAATAGATTTCTTCATGCTAGACACCATTCACTAGCTCTCTTCAATAATGATGCCCTGCTGAATGTCTGATGCATTCGGGATGGCTTGGTTTGGCTCGAAAAATTTCCGTGTCATGTGAGGGATTATGTTTTCCAATTGTTTGCCTCAATTTTGGAAATATAATGCGCGTTCTATTATTATTATCTTCGAAATGGCTCCGTTAATACTGATACATTGAAAAAGCAGACAAAACGCTGAGTTGATCTCTCGTTCATAGAAGCATACTAATCAAGCATCTTAAATTATTTGTCTATATTGCATCAAGTAGCAAAGGGGCGGGCATGGGACACCCGAAGGGAGGCCCGCGTAATTTGGCCAAGTGTCGCTGGGCACATTTGCTACGGAATGCCGCGGTCTAGTCCAAAAATAACCTATGAAATTTGGCCTGTACGGTAACCGCGCATGATTCTCATTGTATGACATATCCTTGGTTTGACTTGAAAATACCATAGAAAAATTTCCATGACGTCTTCTATATGATAATCAAGCAAACCATGAATTCTCATACGATGATGAAAGTCATCCCAGTAGCCATTTATAATAGAATATAATGCTTACTAATTTAAATTATTAGTTAAAGTAGCCCTACTGAGGACCGATGGCGCTCTCCAATCCGCAAGTGTACAAAGGCAATGCTACTGTAACCATTGGATTAATCAGTTCTTAAAAGAACTCAATGTAGCTTTCTCGTGACAACGAATTAAAATTGATCAGCTTTGGCCCAATATCTGGTAAAAGTGGAAATCTTAAGACTTGTAACACTACTCATTCTTGCTGTTAATATACTAATACCATAGATTCCAAACACTTCCGTATACACGTTCAAAACAGACGTCTGATATACTGTACCGACTACAGATGCTGATAGTGGAAATAGAATAAGACAATGGTCACCATAGGTTAAGGAAATTAAAAATGGATATTATAAAACAACAGGAAACCGATGAATAGAAATTGGAAAAGTGGAGGTAAAATATGGAAATACAACGATGCTACTACACCGATTATAAGTGAACTATATCTGACACTACACAAAGTGGATAATGGTAAGAGTGGATAAGTGGAAAGTGGATAATGGAGGTAAACAATAGAACTACAATGACTTTCTACTACACCGAAAGCAATGAAACTATACACACTATACCTAAGACTACACATGGAAAATACTATTTCTTCACTTGAATTTGTCATCCTCTTAAAATAAAGATTTTATTATTATCATTATTATCGCCAGTTTCTTCATCCGTCTATAGTACTTCATGTAATTCCACATTTCTTCATTTGAATTACAATGCATCGACCACTACTTCAGCTACCGATTAAGGGATATAAAACATAATACTGCAGTCCGTCAGTCATCAGCAGGTACTCGTCTAGTTGTGTTTCGACCACTAACCTGAACACTCAAACCCAGACGAGCGGGGTCCCACACATAGTGGCTGACAAAATACTGAATAGGTAATGATATGTCTTGAAAGATATGTCACAAAGATAAATCAGACATCATTCAATTGTTGCGCTTCCCACATGTAAACTGATCCTGTCATTCAATTCATCCCATCAATGAATTGAAAGTAGCCGATGCTGTTATTATTATTCCCATCAATAAATACAGTATGCTTTTTGCGATCCGCACATGTAAACAAATCGTGTACATTAATCTTTGCCTTTTCGATTCCCACAAGTAAACAGATCCTCTTCATCCTCGAATCCCATAAAGATGTAACCGCTGTGTGATAAGTATGTAATCCGCCTTTACAAAAACTTGAAGCTATGGCATTTGTTACAAATATAACTGATATTGTCCGATGAAAATATTGCCTTGCTGAGGCTTGCAGACAAATTGTAATGGGTCACCATCAATAGCTGTGCTGCATGCGTTGGAAACAATCGGCGCCTTCAATGCGTCACTACCTTTCCGCGAAGCAATCATTGGAGACAATATTTTTATTTTTTAATTGCGCGGTTACGAGTACCTTACTACTACAAGGAGGTTACCCGTGGATATCCTTGAGCATTTGCTTCATTTATTAGGGGCTAATTTGCGTAAGGACGAAGAGCTAAAATTCACAACACATGGTAAAAAATGGGGACAGTTATCTTATGATAATTACCCACATGGTAGAATGAAGTATCATCACCGTCAAGCCATCATTTCCTTTCGAGTATGCAGATGAATATTTTTGCCGCGTCTCTCCGCAGGACCAGTTGGGTAAATTTCAACATTCTCGTGACGCATCTTGTAGTTTGTATACGAACGAAACGAACATTGATTTACCATTTGATTTGATTGATGTTCTAAAAAAAGGCCCTAATTTCAGGATTCCACCAAACTTGAATTCTGATGAGTTTATGGATGATGTTTAGCGTTAGAAAAACTGACGCATAATGTGCGTTGGAAATTTAACCTCGAGCTTAGAAATGACACAGGCAATAATGACTTTATGAACATACCGTTCATAAAAATACTGTCACGCTACCCAATTGCATGGATAACGAAAACGAAGTCAATTTACTGTTGTTCAAAAGAGAAATAATTGAAGCCGTTAAAACTGAAGTGTCTCATGTCAAACACAAAGATAACTATACAAGTTTCAATAAAAAAATGCGAAACATTAAAAAATTTCTTGACAAAGATGACCTTATGATTGCAGCTACCGATAAAAGCAATCGACTTTGTGTCACGAAAGCCTCAGAAATGATAGTTAGAACTGAGGAGATCTTAAAAGATAGATCCACGTATAAGCCAATCAATAAAAGTAAGAAAAATAGTTTAGAGAAGCAAGCGAACACTATGATAAATAATACTTTTGAAGATAACTTGAGTAAATCGAATTTGCAGCGCTTGCATGTTTCGGGAAGCGAACCTTCAAATTTCTACTCGTTGATCAAAGATCATAAAGAGATAAGTAAATGTAATCAGTATCCTCTCAGGCCTATTGCTTCGGTTACCAATAACCCTATTAACAAAGTTGATTGGATTTTTTGCTGCCGTATTTCGAATCAACTTGTGAACTTTGCACCTGCACATTTAAAAAGTTCTCTGGAACTTATAGATATATCTAAAAATTACACTGAAGTAATAAGCGAAGACTGCATGTTCACATCTTTAGATGTGATCAATTTCTCCCCCAACTGCATTCCGATAGCCCCTGCTTTGGATGCTGTAAATTCATTCGCTCATAAGCATTGGACACAGATAGATAACTTTGACATCACTGTAGACCAATTTCTCACTATGCTAAAATTCGTGTCTTACAATTATGAGATCGCTTTTAATGGTCAAAGTTACCTCCAGATTAAGGGTGTTCCCATGGGATCATGCGATGCCCCCCCTACCCACTGGCTATCATATTTATGAACAGTATAGAAGAAAGAGCTATTGCTGCCATTAGAGCTCAGCTCAATTTTGATAGTATTATTTATAAACGATACATTGACGACATTATAATAGGTCCCCTCAAAAGAGATTCTGACACTTTCGATTTAATAAGTACGACTGTTAATTCAATTGACAACAACATTAAGTTTACCGTGGAATCTCCACATATCCGGTAGATTGAACTTCCTAGATTTAACGGTTTGGACAAATAATGGAAAAATAACCCGTAAGAAATATGTCAAAGAGAACTTCTCCGGTAATTCTCTTAAAAAAGACAGTTGTCTAGCCAGCTTCGTAAAAACGAATTTTGTCCAACAAAAAGTTAATGACATAGAAATTCGTAGTAGTGCGACTTTTCCTGCAGAAGCTATGAAGGCAGACATTGAAGCGTGTAAAAGTAGTTTTAAATTTAACGGATGTGCTAACAATGACATAAGGAAGTGCAACAAAACCAAAAATAAACACAAATCAAATGATAGCATAAACAATACAAAATCAATAAGTAGCTAATGTACACTAAAGTTGCCTTTTGTCAGCGATAGTTTAATAAGATAAATTAACTAGAAACTAGACTCAACTAAGACAAACTAGAAATCAACTTCGTAACTACCGGAAATAAGAAACTGCGACAGGCTTTGAAAAGAAAGAGCCCGTGTAAAGAACATTGCAATTGTGAAATCTGCGTAAAACTTCCTGATAAGTATAATTGTGATAAATCATGCGTTGTTCATGAATTTGAGTGTAAATTTTGTAATTCTAAATGTATAGAAAAACTGCTCGGCCGTTCCGTTTGCGGTATAACGAACATAAAAATAGCATCATCAAACGTGATTTTCATAGCGCCTTGAGAGATCAAAAAAAAAATTTACAACCCGTGTACCAACATAGATAGCTTCAATATTAATTTCTTAAAGTGTGTGCACGATCCAATTGAGACAAGTTTGATGGAATCTCGTTTGATCGATTTTCGTAAGCCAGAATTGAACAGGCGTCACGAGGGTGTTGTTGCACCTACTGTTAGAATCATCTAGTAAGGCAGTGACCAAGCGTCTGGACGCGAAACGTTTGCCGATTTTACCTTTATTATATTTTACTTAAACATTTGTGTGTATTCGATTCGGCATTATAAGTATTTCGGGAGACATTTGTGACGTTTTTCTTGTATTCATTACAATACTGAATTCAATTTCAATGCATGCAAGTATAAGGCATTTCATAATCAATAAGTATTTAACCATCAACAATTATGCATTATGCAATTTTGGAACCAAGCATATTATCAATCCGAAATAAAGATACCTTGTAATTCATGAAAGCAAATATAGTTATGTTTGAGATATATAAGTCAACATGCATGGTTGTACAAAAGATATCATTTGATTGAATTGATGTTAATTAGCTTGGTTAAATAAACAGAGCTAAACAAACGGCTTCTTAATGCTGCAAGTAGCATCGACGACATACAACATAAAGTACACAATAAATATAATCTAGTTAAATAATGCGCTATCAAAAAGAAATATTCACGAATGGTATTACTGAAAAAGTTATTTGATAGTAGTATGTAATGTATACATATTTTTTGCTGTGTGACTTAGAGCTCTTCATACTAAACACATACGACTGAGGACCAATTTGTATCGGGTCTCGTATATAAAACATACCAACAACTCGTATTTCATCGTAAAACAGCCAATCACAGATAGAATTATTAGTATCGCTACATACCAATGACATACGAAAGTAAGTGAGATTTCGTATGAAAAAGTCAGTAGGCTATTCGAAAGAAAATTGAGCGGTTTCTTTGATGCAGGATTTCAATATGAAGACGACGAAACTTCTAAATGAAAATTGACAGATAGTGTGAGCTATCATTCAGCTTCATTATGTTGTAAAGTTTTTAAGATTCGTTGAATGTACAAAGAGATGCACCATCAATAAGTTTTACCAAAAATTGTTGCTAAAAGAACATCTGACACAATTTTTCAATGATGCAGATGCTCAATTTCAATAAACTTCATAACTTTATGTAAGAGGTTATGTCCAGTACTTTAACTTGGCAGAGCATTTAGGTTGCGTCTGGCAAGTCAGCAGAGTTAAAAGTATGAATCTTTGGTCAATTCATTCCCCGATGCCTACAGACATTTTATGCGGAATGCAGAAAATTAAGATTATCACTATTGAATCAGACCTGTGTTAAGCTTTCGGATGATATTTTGCTTTTCAAATTTCGACAACATTTAGTACAGTTTTACGCAATCAACAATTTCTGATTTTGTTCCTGCTGTCGCGTTTTAGCGGTCAAATGCACACAGTTTAATAACTTATATTGTATCAAAGCTGCCGTTTTCGAATTTCCGTTTAAGATAATGCTGGTGTTATCAGCTCCAAGATTAAGAGTACGTAAGTTTATCAAGATCGGCCCATTCGTTCACTGGCAGACTTCAAATTTATATTGTTCCCATATTCAGCCATTTGGTGAGTCATCTTTTCCCTCTGTTGAGGTCAGAGGAAGATTTCGAATCTTTGTTCTGCAGACGTAGCCGCCTCTCTGCTCTGCGTCGTAGTTACTGACGCTGGCGTGCAGTAAGGGGTCGAAAAGATTTTTGCAACTCATTTCAATGGTCAGTGACAGAGCTAGGAGGACAGCCGAGTGTCAACATGAAATGATCAGCAGCTGTGATGCAACAGATTTCCAATCAGTAATTACTCCATTTAATTAGGCAAACTACACTGTTTCATAAGCCTAGTGTCTCGACCGGTCAAGTGAATAAATTTAGTAATCAATCAATTCTGAGCTCACGATTAAATTGTATGAGAATAAGTAAAAGATAAAAAGAGCTTTTCGTGGTGTGCAGCGATTTATGAACCGGACAGTATAAGATTACTACATTATTTAGTGAGCAAATCCGGTATCATTCGTAGATTCATGCTGACAAATGGAATTTTGCAACGTTTCCTAGCTTGCAAAGACGACTGGATATGGCACTAAGGAATTGTCATTTTACTGATGTTAGATGACAATTCTGCAAATTAAAAATAGTAGGAAGCTGTGGTACGAATTTTGGAAGAAAATGCCAGTGGCTGTCGGACTAAATAAACGTTCGAATAATTTCAGCTCCAAAGTCATCGTCTGGAAATGGGATATGACAGATGGCTACATCAAAACTTGAAACCAAAGGGAAATTAGTTCTGAAAGAGCTCCGTTCACGCCTTGGTAATAGTTGGCGTTCTATTCTGTTTGAACAAAAATCAGAACTTACAGCTGTTATGCAGATAAGTAAAAAGAATCAAATAGACTTTCAGTTGTCGTAAAAATTACTTCACATTGCATTCTTATGTTCACCTTACATGTTCGCAGAATATAAAGCAGAATTACAATAGCTTGCAAGCAAAATGATTTACAGCAATTGCTTCGACATAAAGTGCACAAACAACTTCACATTGCATTCTTATGTTCACCTTACATGTTCGTATAAATCAACGATGAAAGCAGTATGATAGCTTGCAAGCAAAATGATTTACAGCAATTGTTTCGACATATTAAAGTGCACAACTTCACATGATGATGACTGTGTTGATAACAAATAAGCTAAACATGGTCTTCTACCGAAATTTGGTAAAATATCTCACAAATTCCGACTAATTATCTTCTTCAAGACTGTTAGGTCCATTAATGTTGATAATGATTGACAACTTGTATCGAAGCGATTCAAAGCTATTTTCATGAGCATGCGACCAATTAGAGTCGATAGATAGAAACAATGATTTTCTACCCAGATTCATTTAAAGGAAGAATGTCCTGCCAGAATGAATCTCTTAAATGACGCCACATAAGGATTGGTTGAATTTCAAATTCATTTAAAGTCATTTGGTGTTCATATTCATCAAAGAATCTTATTAAAGAACTGCTGTCTTGTAGTTTTATTAGTTATTAATTAATAGTTTCCCAAATGACTATTGCAGAAAGTTTGTTTGAATAGCGATAAATCGTCAATAGATAGGCTGCTCTTGAAGAGTTTCTCACAGATGGTAATATGAGCAAATTACTTAGTTGAGCTGGAACTCGAGTTCCGTAAATGAATGAAATCAAATGTGATCAATGAATCATCTGTTTGGTCAATGTTTGACAAGCCTTCATTCATAATGCGCTCGATATTGAATGAATTTCTGAAATGAATGAATTGTGCCTTAAAATCTTCCAAAATAAATCGTTGAAATTCATCAGAATTATGTGATAGATATTTGCTTGTTGTCGAAGTTCTTCAATTCTTTAACCCGTGGTCTCTGGACAGTACAGCTGGTTCCCAAACAGTTACTGTCTCTATTCAGACACTCGTGTTCAACAGCCTCATTTTTCAATGTGCAGACTTTAGTAGTACTTCAATATTCAATGCGAATACGTTTCAGTATCAAATATCAGACATGTCATTTTCCTGATACTGAAGCCAGGTAATCATTCATTCTGCTCAATGAATGCCGCGATGTATGCGTATCACCGCCACATAAAAATAACTTCTATTTGGCAATATGTATGTCGATCAAAGGATGGAAAACTGTTTGCATCATCTTACACTGAAAGATATGGTAAATATCTTGTATGCGACGTTGATGGAAACCAAGGAGAGGCGAGAGATATGTGTGTGCCTCCGTTCAAACCTCTTTCTGCTTCGCCACAAAATTGCGGGACAATATTTCTTTCGGGATGCGGCACCTACCTTTTTTTTTACTATTGATTCCACCGTGATCAATGTTCCTCGTGATTAACTATTATGATTCCACCGTATTATGATTCCATTCTTGTGATCAAATTTAAAGCTGAAGACGACACTGCCTCATTGTGTCTTTCATTTGTCTTTTATTTCCTTGTATTTGTACAAAACTCCGATATTCAGTTCAATAAAAATGGTAATTCCTCTCAGTTTTCATCATGAATAAAACACGTGTTTAATAGATCTGCGATTGTTGCACTGCATTACTCTTATGATGTCTGAAAATACACTGCAGACACAGATATTTCGAATTGAATAATATTACAGGTTTCACATACTTGGGTGTTCATTAACAGAAATGTTTAGATTATTCAATAATCGGGCGTATTTGGGGAGGATGGCAGATAATTGAATATTGCTTTCATTGAGTTTGTAAGTAGTAATGTGTAAATGTTCGTCATCGAACGGAAAGTCCTGAGAAAATCAAGTATGTCTGCCAGAACCCCAAAATTTAGCGTATGAAGTTAAGAAGAAGAATAAAAAATTTTTCAAAAGTCTTACACAGGCCTTTAGAAATGGTACACGCATCATATTACTATATTATAACAAACATTATAAGAGTGAATGTTGGAAATGTGCCCAAATATACTCACTGACATAAATAATGAAACCAACTATCATTGACTTGAATGGAAGTTTGTTTCATTTTTTTCTATGATTTGAGATGATATCTCGCTTTCTATGTATCACCATTCAACTCCATATGATAAGGGAAATGATATAGGACCATCAAATTTCAAAATTTGATATTGATCACAGTAACAGCTAGAAGTTGAACAGAATCACCACCTACTGCTGACCAGATTTGACTTATGAAATGGCGCACGATAACTTTACCAGAGGAATGGCAATTGGGATGATGCGTTGTGGGCAAAGTTCTACAACTGTTGCGAAAGAATTGAAAATTTCAAGGTTCCTTGTATGGAGGTGGTGGTGTCGTTGGAAAGCAGAAGGAAATGTGGAAAAGATGAACGGATCAGGAAGACCAAGGGTATCATCCAAGCGGACAGATGCACGCTTAGTTTTAGCTGCTAAAAGAAACAGATTTGTGTCCGTCCCGAAGCTAATTGTGTACTGGAAGGTTGCTGGGAACGTTGCATGTAGCGTTCGAATTGCATATCGAAGATTGCGAGAAGCTGGTATACAGTCTCGACGACCCGCTGTGAGAATTCCGCTGAGCCTGGAACATCGAAGGAGACGAGTGACGTGGTGTCAAGGTCATCAGTCGTGGAGTGACAGTCAGTGGGAACGTGTGCTCTGGACTGATGAATCGAAGTTTACTCTCGATTTCAACGATGGTCGGATCCGTGTTCATCGCTTGCCAAGTGAACGATTTGCTCCATGTTGCGTCAAAGAACACGACCGGTACGGCGGCGGTAGTGTCATGGTTTGGGCCGGTATCTGGCACAATGGAAAAACACCAGCAATCGTAGTGAAAGGAGCATTGACAGGACAGCGATATGCCGACGAGATCGTGACACCGGTCGTGGTTCCAGCAGTGACATCGAATCAATTGATTTTTCAGGATGACAACGCAAGGCCCCATCGCGCTTCAGTGGTCTCTAACAGGATAGCACGCAGTGGAATCCAAACCTTGGAATGGCCCTCACGTTCTCCCGACCTCTCCCCCATCGAGCACTGCTGGGATGAACTTGGTCGCAGAGTGAGGGAGAGGTACAACCACCCACCAGTGTCTTTGAAGATGTTGGCCGACAGACTGATCGAGCAGTGGAACCTCTTAAACCTGGCATTCATCCAGCGACTGTGCTCATCCATGCCCTCACGCATCGATGCCCGTTTGGATGCTCACGGTGTTCACACCCGTTTTTAACTTAAGTTGATAAAATCATGAGTATCAAATTAAATGTTTTTGAGTAAAGCATTCGAGTTCTCCTTTTACAAACAACAAACAAACGTACAGTGCAACCAAGTTTAAGTCATAAGTATTCATATCAGGAATTGTTTCATTCTTTTTGTCCCTGAGTATACAAAAAAATCACGCTCACTACAAGATCCAAATGGTTTCTGATGTGACTGACTTTCTCTCTCTCTTCTCTCTCCCCTGACTCTTTATCATTGGCTCTAACTGTTCGCGTGTTTCCCCTAATGTCTCCTTCATGTACTCTGGGCTATGGGCAGGGAATACACACATGTTTGTCCATCCACGCTGACTTGTTCTTCCTCGTGTTTGCACAGCTCACTAGCAATTAGTCCCAACACATCAACTGGCGACGAGAATGGCTCAACGATTAACGATCTCACTACCACGCACCTTCATGGACCATCCTGGTGATCCTACGGTCCGTTGGGCTAATTGGTTAGCACAGCTTAAAAACTTCTTCACCTTAACGGATTTGACACTTTCTTCTTCGAACAAACTGAGCGACCATGCAAAGAACGCCTATCTCTCTGCATTGCACGGAACTGAGGGTGCTTGTATTTTAATGGCACACCCAGTAGCTGCTACAGCTGAATCTGCGACTTTCGCTGATTTCAGCGCCGCCGTATCCACCCTCTTCGAACGACCTGTCAATCCTGTGCGCGCTGAATATGAATTTCGCAATCGACGTCAAGGCCCGACCGAGTCGGCCGCGGACTTCCTTACGTCTCTACGAACCCTGTACGTCGACTGTACCAACCTATGCTCAGATGGCGCCGAGGCGAAGAAGCTCGAAGAACACAACCTCGCGATGCAGCTAGCAATCGGCTGTTACTCCCGCAAGACGCAGGAGAAACTTTTGCAGCAGCCTGACGTGGATCTCAACGTCTTTTTTCACACGATGCAAGCTGATGAGTCCGCTTCTGAAGCGTCAGCCGCGATACGAACCGAGGCTCTCAATCGCAGCATCGCAATCGTCACGCATCATCGAGACAAGCGTGGCAGTGGCAAGAACTTTAAGCCTACTAAACAAAGCACTTCAAACTCGTGCATCGGATGTGGTTCGACTGTGCATCAGTTCAAGTCTCCTGAGTGCCCTGCGTACGGCAAGACATGTAATAGCTGCAAAAAATTGCATCATTTTGCCGCGCTCTGCATGTCACGAAACAAGAGGAGCGACCGCAGCGTCAAATCTCTCTTCCTCAGCGAGCTCCAGATCGGCGCAATTTCATCTCCTGCTTATGAAATTACATTGCTTGTCCAGTGTGACTCAGCGACCGCCCATGTTACATTCATGATAGACTCCGGAGCCGACATCTCCACCTTACAGCACGCAGTGGCTTCTGACAACTTCCCTTTGGCATCGATTCGCCCGAACAACCAAGTTGTGCGTAACTTCGACCACAGCCCCATATCTGGCATCAAAGGCTTTCTCGCATGCAGCCTCAGCTACAACGACCACCGCAACACTCCCGCTGACTTCCTCGTAGTGCCCAACAGCTATCCTAGCGTCATCGGTCGTCACGTCATGCGGAGCCTGGGACTAAGAATCTGTGACGACCGCGGCAACATCTTGAGTGTTTGCTCTACAAGCGCGTGCGTGCGCGCAGCAGACAAGTCAACAGAATGTGCGCTCGATAACTTCCCTTCTCTGCGAAGCAACGACCTTGGACCTTCCCAGACTACACGCATACAATTTCTGTGAGCGAGACTTTCAGACCTCACGTGACCAAACTTCGCTCTGTTCCTTTGGCCAAACGTGATGCTGTTATGCGCGAGATTCAGAGTATGATCGACAGTGGGATCTGGTCTCCTATCAGCAAATCCGATTGTGCTCACGGTATGGTCGTCGTGTCTAAGAAAGACGGAGGTGTCAGAATTACAAGTGACCTTTCTCCACTTAACACTTACATTGTTCCTGATCGACATCCTTTGCCTCTCCTCGAGGATCTGCTCCTTCAATTGCGCGGTGCCTCCTTCTTTTCAAAAATCGACCTACGAAAAGGGTATTTTCACATACTCTTGGACGAAAGCAGTCGCCGATACACCGCAACGATAACACCGCTTGGGTTAATGGCCTACAACAGACTACCCATGGGTCTGCGCGACGCCGCGTCAGTGTTTCAAAAGTGTGTTTTTGAAACCCTTAAGAAGTGCAACAACTCTATTGCCTTCATTGACGATATTCTCGTTTACGGCAAGACTCGTGAAGAGCATGATGTTGCTCTGCAAAACGTTTTTTTCAAGCCTTGTCCGACAAACAATTCCGCGTCAACGTCGACAAGTGCGAGCTATGCGTCTCCGAAACCACGTTCCTCGGCTTCTGATTGAACAAAGATGGTGTCCGTCCCAACCCCGACAAGATCCGACCCATCAAACAAGCACCACCGCCGAAGAACCTAAAACAACTGCAATCCTTCCTGGGCGCGGTTAACTACCTCTCTAACTTCATCCCCAACCTTGCGAACTTGGCGGAGCCTCTCCGACGTCTCCCGCGCAAGAACCAAGCTTTCACTTGGGGTTGCGACCAAGAGAGGGCATTCCAAACTTTAAAGGAGTCGATCTCGGAGGAGCTACAACTCTCAATCTTTGATCCCCATGCCCCAACAATCGTTACGGTCGACGCAAGCGACATTGGACTCGGTGCGCAGCTCTCGCAGCAGAAAAATGATATTGAAGTGCCGATTCAATTCGCCTCACATACGCTCTCGGATCGTGAGCGCAACTTCGCGACAAACGAGCGTGAAGCACTCGCGTGTTTGTGGGCCGTAGAGCATTGGGAAAAATTGCTACTAGGCCGCCATTTCACTCTCCGAACTGACCATGGCGCTCTGTCAACTCTCCTCCAACATCACACTTCCACCCGAAAGTCCACTAAATTCATCCGATGGCGTGAACGCTTGTCTCGCTTTGATTTCTCCGTGAGCTACATCAAAGGCAACACCAACTACATGGCCGACGCTTTGAGCCGCTTACCTCAAGCCAATCCAAAGAAAGAAGACGCGATCGTGGATGAGGAATCAGAGACTACCGCCACAATTGCAAGTTTAATGAGCAGCCCGATATCTCTCGACGAATTGAAGAAGCAAACCCTTCGAGACGACACCCTGAAAGCAGCAATGACATTCGTGAAATCATCCTGGCCTGCGAAAAATGACCTCTCCCCGGACATTTACCCCTTTTACAATGTCCGAGACGAACTCAGCATCGAGAGCGACCTACTTATACGGAGTGATTCTCGAATTGTCGTGCCTACTTCCATGCGCAGGACTATCCTCAACGTCGCACATGCTGGACATCCTGGTATTGTTCGTGCAAAGCGGCAGCTACGACGAATTTACTGGTGGCCTGGAATGGACTCGCATGTCGAGAACTTAGTCCGAAATTGCACCGCCTGCGGAGACAGCAGTAAGTCCCACAAACCCACCGTCGTGCAACCAACGAAAATTGAACTGCCAACCGAGGCATGGCACAAAGTAGCTATCGACATCACCGGTCCGTTCGTCAACGCGCCAAGTCATCAGCGATTCCTGACAGTGGTCATAGACTATTAGTCCGGATTCCCGGAAGTCCTCCTGTCCGGTGACATAACTTCCGGTCGAATGATCTCTTGGCTTCAAGAATTATTTTCTCGCCACGGCAATCCGTCAATCTTAGTGTCAGACAATGGCAAGCAATTCTGCTCTGGAATTTTTGAAGAGTTTCTACGACAACGCGACATCCTGCATTGGAAAACGCCCGTCTACGATCCTCGACCAAACGGAAAAGTTGAAGTCTTCAACCGCTATTTGAAACACGGTGTACAAACGTTCGCTTCAGGGAAGAAGGAATTCGCCTCAGGAATTCAAGAGCTGCTAATGAGTTATCGATCAACCAGCCCGACTCCTGAAGGCGAGACTCCAGCTGAAGCATTTTTCAAGCGTCGAATCCGCACGGATTACGAGCCTGCCCGCCGAAAGCCTACCAACGAATCAGCACCTACGATTACCCGCGAGAACGACGATCAATCTCCTCAGCAAAAGCCACGCTACAGAGGTCCGTTTCACATCAACGACTGGGTGCGCGTTCGACTACCCCATGTCCCGAAAGGCCTCTCACCTTTCTCCGAACCACGGCGCATCACTGAAGTATGCGGACACTACACGTATCTGCTATCTGACGGCAACAGATGGAACGCGAGGAGCTTGGTCCGTCATCGTGAAGACCGCCAAGCAATCGAGATTGGAGTCGAAGGAGCTCTACGGAGAAGATCGAACAGGAAATCCCGTGGTCTTCCGCCTATCCGCTATCCACACGGAATTCGAGGAGGGAGATGATGATGTGACTGACTTTCTCTCTCTCTTCTCTCTCCCCTGACTCTTTATCATTGGCTCTAACTGTTCGCGTGTTTCCCCTAATGTCTCCTTCATGTACTCTGGGCTATGGGCAGGGAATACACACATGTTTGTCCATCCACGCTGACTTGTTCTTCCTCGTGTTTGCACAGCTCACTAGCAATTAGTCCCAACACATCAGTTTCATTGACTACAAAGTCAGAGTTGAAAAATAGAACATGCAAATTATTTGCCCACTAATCGCTGCTTTGTTTTCTTTGCAAATGTCGAATCTTTGTAGCGAATGAGACAACAAAAATATAGTTATTTCGTCATAATTACTGAGTTATTGAATCTAGAAGTCACCCTTGAAAAAGGCTTGGTGGCAAGCTGAAAAGCTTTGGGTATTACTCAATGAAGAAGTATGATCAATGACATTGTTATTATTGTATTACTTTGGGCCTTCAGGACTGTGAAGCTCTCAACCTGCTTCTTTAGCATAAATAAATTATAGATCATTCCAGTATTTGAAAGCAGAAGATTAGAAAAACTAACTGAAAAGCGCTTCAAACTGCAGGCAGATTTAGAACATTTCGAAAACTGTGAATTCCTAAAAATCATACCAAAATTTCTACAGTTTAAGTTGCCAAAACTCGAAGCAGTAACTAACGGTGAAAAAGAGTACTATAATCTAATACTTGAATCACATATATCTTGCGTGAAGCGCAAAAGTGTAATGAAAAATCTCTAAAAATATGTAGTGATGGCATATATAGTCGATTACCTTGGATACGCAGTTGTCTACTAAAGTTACTAATTTTACCAGAAGTACGTAACAAATTACAATTGTAGAAGAAAAACATAAAGTAAGAATTACTAGTCTTAAACTAAAGCAGAGTCGCAAATAAAAGCAGTACAAACTATCTAAAGTAGAAAATGAAACACTTCGATATAGATTAAAACATAGCATAATCCAAACCCAAACAGACAATGCAAATATTGAATATCAAATTGAGAAAACTATAACACACTGTAAATCGCTCAATACCAATCACATACGAAGGATGCATACCAAAATATTTTTTGGTATATTTCTTTATGATCTTGTTATATATTTGTATGCTTTTCGCATGTTATTTCAAGTTTATTCATGTTATTTCTCTATACCCTACCCTTCAATTTACCTTTGAATGGGAATCCAATAATTCTATTCCATTTCTTGATGATCAACAGTTTGCGTATCCTTATCCTGAACCTCTCTAACCGACACGGATGAAGACGGAGGATCAGAGGCAACTGGAAAAGGACGAAAGAAGAATCCATTCCTGGGAAAATCATCCTGAACAGGAGTAGGTGGCTTTGGTGGCGGTATCGTAACAGTATCAGTAACAGTATCGTATTGAAATTATAAAAAAAATATGATAAAATTTCAAAAGGCAGCTAGGGCAAATTACCTAATTCGAAAGCAGAAGATAGAAGACAGACTTTTGTAATATGTCTAACAAGAAAAGAATAGCGTTTATTTTTTACGTCGTAAACCTTGATCTTGACCGACCTTACCAACCCATCACTACTTGAATATGCCTCCTCAACTATACCCATTTGCCATTTCCCGCGTGCTTGATTTCGTTCGATGAGAAGTACCACATCTCCTTTGTCAATATTTTCTCTCTGTTTGGTCCATTTGTTTCTTTGCATTAACGTTGGAATATAATGTCTCATCCAATTTTCCCAAAATTCGTTAACGAGGGCTTGTACTTGATTCATTTTCTGTAATTTACCACTGGTCAAAATGAATTGGGGAACTTCAACGTTATTATGTCCGCATGAAAAATGGTTTGGGGAAATTGGCGGTTCATCTAATACTGATGTACTGGATGGATATAAGGGCCGCGAATTAACGAGATTGGCAATTTCTGACAAAAATGTTCTCTAAACTTCCTCACGCTTCTTAGCATAGCCACAAACACCGGCTAAAGTATTCCTGACAGAACGTATCATTCTCTCAACAGCACCATTGTGATGGCTTGCACCAGGAGGTAAAAATTTCCACGTGAATTCACACTTTCGTTGAGCAGCAAATTCTTGAATTTCCTATTTCTTCAAGTTTTGCATCACTTCAGTAAGAAATTTCTGGGCTCCCACGAAGTTAGTCCCATTGTCTGATATAACAATCCCTGCATGACCGCGTATGGTTGAGAATCTACGGAATGCTAGCAAAAAACTTTCGGTTGATGCATCACAAACAAGCTCTAAATGTACAGCGCGTACAGTGAGACAAGAAAAAATGCAACCATATCCGTCTGACGTAGAATTCCTTGCATAGATAACTTTGAGAGGCCCAAAATAATCGATAGCGGTATGATAGAACGTAGGAGTATAAAGTTCAGTTCTTATACTAGGTAGATCAGCCATGAACTGCTCACTGCTTTTACCTCTTAATTTTCTGCACTTGACACATTTTTTAGTGATTTCTTGGCAAAGTTTGCTGCATCTTGTTACCCAAAACTTTCGTCTCATCTCTGCCAGTGTGCGTTTATATCCAGGATGAGCCAGATCTTGATGACATTTCTTTGCCAGCAGCATAGAAAGACAATGTGAGCCATCTAAAATAATTGGGTATTTCTCATTATACGATATTCCCATGTTGCCCAATCTTCCCTTGGCCCTCATTATGCCGTCATCGTCGAACGGACTTAATGAAACTAAATTCGATTTGTCCAACGTCCTCTGCGCGTCCAGGAAAATATATTTTTCTGCCGCTTCTAATTCTTTCATAGATAAGAACTTGCTTGACGAAGGTTTCATTTTGCATGCATCTATGAATCTCAAGACCCATCCCATCACATTTCTCAGTCTCTCAAATGTAGAAAATGTAGTATAATCGATAAATCTAGTAGTCTCTTCGCTAGAAAGATCTGAAACTGTATTAACAGACCTTTTCTTTTCGTTGTCAAAATTCTCCGTTATTTTCATCTCAGCAGCTGGCCATTCCTCCTCACCTAGTGAAAGAAATTGAGGTCCTTTTATCCAATTATCCAAGTCTTTGACGCATATTCCTTTCGACAACTTGTCCGCCGGATTCAAAAGACTGGGCACATGTCTCCAAATAGATGGATCAAAAATCCTCTGAATTTCTCCGACTCGAACTTGAACAAATGGCTTAAACTCTTTTGAATTACTGTGAATCATGAAATAGCCGTCATACTATCAGTCCAAAGGATAACATTGTCGATCTTATACCGTAATGCTTTTAAAACAGTTTGAGCAAGGCGAGACAACATTGTACAGGCCATAAGTTCATATCGCGGGATCGTTTGAGCTTTGATGGGTGTGACGTTAGCCTTGGCAGCAACAAAGGCACATTCATAGGAGCCATCTTGCAAGGTCCACCTTAAAAATACGCAAGCCCCATAAGCTTTCTCACTTGCGTCAGCAAACCCGTGAAATTGTACACCCTGAGAATCTTGAGGTTTAATACATCTTCGAAATTTGAAATCACTTGCATCACTCAAACTTTTAAACAAACCAGTATGACCATCTAGATTGACTTTGTCGTCCCATTTTAAGCCCCTTTGCCAAAGATCCTGCAAAAATATTTTTGCCCTTATAGAAATTGGAGCGATTAAGCCTAGCGGATCCCAGTGAGACGCAATAAAACCAAATACTTGCCTCTTCGAAGGATTGTCATTCAATGGTTTGGCTCGGTTTATCAAACTAATCACATCCTCGTTTTTATCCCAGTAATATCCCAAAACCGTACAACTATGCTTATCAGTTTGATCGATTGATGAAATATTGCTGTTCCACTTTTTGATCGCAAATCCTCCTTGATTTAAAGCGTTTTCGATACCTTCAAGTATTTCTCTAACTTGCAGCAAGTCGTCATTAGATTCTGCAATGTCATCAACGTACCGCCCATTTCTTAATATTTCCTTGATAACTGGTTTATCTGAAGCAAAATCTTCGGCAACTTTCAGCATGACGTAGCCAGCTATATCAGGGCTAGACCGGTCACCAGAAGGTACTCTCGTCATTTGATAAGTCGTTGGCTGCTTACTAAGATCGCAATCCGTCCAGAGAAACCGATGGAACTTTTGATCTTCATAATGAATACTTATCTGATGGAACATTTTTTGGATGTCCCCTGTTACTGCAATCTTCTCTTCCTAAATCTCATGATCACGTCAATCAATGAATTAGTGTAGTTCGGGCCTTTAAGTAGTAAATCATTCAGTGATATACCGTTGCATTTTGAGGCAGCATCAAAGACTATTCGGTACGGTGTAGATTCCTTTTCTTCTCTGATTACTACATGATGAGGTAAATACCATCCACTAGACGCGTTGATTTCTTCTTCAGACACTGGTTTAGCAAATCCATCACTAAATGGCTTCTCAATTTGTCCTGTATAGTACTGCTTGAGCTTTGGATTTCTAAGCAACTGCTTCTCAATATTTTTAAGTCGTTGGAAAGCTACATCGTAATTGTTTGGTAAAGCTTTAGAGTCACCCTTCCAAGGCAGTTTCACGCAGTATCGTCCGTCAACATATTCGATGGATTGATTTATTTTTTTACTGAATAAATCTTCCTTTTCACACTTTTCGCAAACCGGGGATCTAACACCCATACTTTCAGTTTCAAAATATTTCGCAAGAGGCTCTGTATCAATTTGAATGAGGTTTATTGCAGGTGCTGAATTACGTGACTCTCCACCAATAATAACCCAACCTAGTGGTGTCCTTTTTGCTAATCTACCTTGATAGTTTTCTACTATCTCCAAATCTTGATGAACAGCGGGGATATCTACTCCCAATAAAAGGTCAACTTTGCCGCCTTCCTGCAAGAATTGATCGGGCTCTATCATAGGAAAACTCTCCAGTACGGTTTTTTCAATAGGTAACATATCTGCACAGATCGTAGGGAGCTCATAGCAATCGACAGAGAATCTAGGTTCCCCTTCCGTGATTGAAGAAAATTCAATTGATAACTTCCTTGAATGGCTACTCTCACTGCTACCACCTGCAACAGTAAATTCTATCCTTTCCTTAGGTCCCGACTTCGTTTGCGAAGGACTTCCGGACCATAGATTGCATGCTCGCACCATCAAGTAATGCATTAGCAACGAACCTATCGCCATGCCTGTTATACACATGTATCTTCACTGTCGGTAAATGTATACGACCTTTGCTTACTTTCATCGTAGTAATTGACTTTGAATCAGTATCAGTCTTTACCTCATCTACGTTTGATACGTTGCGTATGTCTTCATGTAATAGGAAACTATGTTTGTATTTGCAACCCTTAACGCCGCAAACTTTATTCCGGTAGCAATCTTTTCTCAAATGACCTTTTTTAAGACAGTTGAAACAGGCATTTGCTTCCAGAACACATGCTTTTCGTTCTTGTATATTCTTCTTGATGAAAATGGGGCATTTCCAAATCGGGTGATTACCACGGCAAAGCCAACATGCCTGTTCACGAGTCTCACTTCTTTGATAACTGAACACTTGAAATCGCTTTTGATCCTTAGACTCCTTAGCCTCGGTAGATGAAAAAACATTCCTCCGTACTTTAGTTTCCTCATCCAACCAACGAGAAAATTCCGCAATCGAGTTTCCAATCCTAGCTCGCTTGTACAAAACTACATCTTCAGAATCAAGCTTGCTCAACAGTTCATTCAGAACGAATATATTATTTGCCTGTGTATACCTGTTTATCTCTTCCATCTTTTTCAGAAATTCTCGTACTCTATTAGCGAATTGTGAAAATGCATTGAAATCGCCTTTTCTCACTTGTTTCATACTTCGTACATCCTTAAGTAAGCAATCTGCAATACTTTCAACACAACCGTATCTAGCATCCAGGTGATTCCACGCTGCCCCGTAGGTAGGAAACCCATCCAAATCATGCTTAGCTCTACCACTTAGAGCGAGTTTGAGTCTCAGCAAAGCCATTTCATCGGTCTCTGATTCAACCATTTGCTTGAACAAAGCTTTCCAGCTTATGTAATCTCTGATGTTTCCACAAAATTCTGGAATCATGATCCTTTGAAGATTCGAAGACTTTCCTACAGACGACTGAACCAAACTTGATACGTCTACATGTAAGCGATCTCTATCTTTCATTTCTTTAATGGCCTGCCTCGCACGCACCTTCATGTCTATATACTTTATATCTATATCATCCAAATAATCGTCTGACTCTAAATCTCCCTCCTGCTCATCTAATACCACCTCATGCATCTCTACAACCTTGTTGTAAGCAACAGTTAGGTCCTTCAATTCTTCTTCCACGCTAATATTATCCACCAAACTATCTAGCATTACTGCAATATGATTTAGTTTCCTTGTAAACATTCGCTTCGCCGAGCTGCGTGCCTTAATGCCCTCTTCACTCATTTCTAAGTTTATTATGCCTTACTAAACGCGACAACGCCTGCACGAGTACTAAATTAGACTTAAACCTTAGCTACACGTACACTACTGAGACTTAACTTTGAGCAGTTGAAAAATTAGCGTACAAAAATTGTAAAAAATATAAAATGTGGCGCTATAAAGCCCAAATAAGTAGTAAGAGATTAGGTAAGCTTAGCAAATACAAAGAGTGAGTTCTACTCAAAGCAGAAAAATATACGTAATAGAAATTACAAAATATTTATCTGAATAACGTATTGATGTTTGACAATAATGGCCACTGCTTAATGAAATGTTCGTAGACTAAATATTGATGCCAAAAGTTATTCACAAATAGTCTTTGGTTATCTGATAAGTTAACTCACGCAAAACTCCTGAGAATCTCACTGCAGGATACTTGACTTGCACCTTGACACCATATAGACCACCCAATACACGAACTTGAGCTGACTTCAAGAGGAATAACTGCTTGTGGATTGTTCACCAATAACTGACCAATTTTGACTCAAGTCTTGAAATTGAAGTTGAAGATACGCTGTTCGCAGTTGATCCAAGTTAAAGATTGTAATGACAGAAGAACAAATTTTCGTACTTCGCCTTTTATTAACACAATAACAATTCAATCTGAAATGATAATACAACGTTTATACAAATGAAAGAAAAAATTACAAAACGTATTTACAAATTACCTTTAACTGTACAGGATAAACCACCGCCAAGCAAGAAGAAAATGTCTGTTCACCGTTCCACGCAAAGTAAAGTCACGTAGTGAAAGCAAATTGCTGATGATCTGATGTTCACGATGTTCACAATACAATAAACACGGACAAATGAAATGAAGGCAGATCGCACTCACAACACACATCGCACGCATCGAACATAACAATGTAACATGAAAATGACGCAATGATGACAATGACAATAACGATGACAAAAATAACTAACAACTGTTTGCCACAGGCGGGGGTGTAGGTCTTGGTCGTTTGTTGTTAGTTATTGTTATTATATTGTTAGTACGAAAATTTGTTCTTCTGTCATTACACCTTGTGACCTCAAAGTATTCCGGAGGTATCTTGTTCGGTGGTGGACTGGCTTGATGATTATGATAGCGACCATTTGGACGGGAATTCGCCCATCTCGTACCAGGTCGTCTCTCGCTTTGATTTCTGCGGTTGTTTGAGCTGCAGAGTGTTCGAGTCGTGATGCCGTCTGGTCCACGATCGAGACAGAGGGAGGGAGAGAGGGAAAACCCCAGAGATCCACACTCCGACAGCAGCAATACCAACGAAAAATCTACGACCACCAAAATTTGAAGTTAACTGAAAACCAATTAGTTTGTGGAAGACCGGTTTCGCTATATTTTAGCTTTTTCAATTCCACTTAAGTACACACTGTAAGAAATTATAGAAGTTCGTCAAACATAAATCAGGCATACCTAAGCATGCAACTTAAAAACATGTAACGCTGAGCAGAACATGCAACGGAAAACATGTAACAGAAACATGCAAAGCTGAACATGCAACACTTGACGCGAAATGAAATACTGACTGGGAAAGATAACTCCAAAAGCATGCAAGAACAGAAAACATGCAAAATAAACGCATGCAAGAAAGAATAATGCTGTTCTAGACAAATTATAACGCATAAAGCACGCAACGGCGACACAACATAAAAAACTAAAAGTTGATATGTGTTTCAATAAGTTAAATAAGTGATAAATATTTAATAAGTTATAGGGCACAACGTAAAAGTAAAAAATCATAACAAGTTAGCGGATATGCGGCAGGATCGTGCCAAGGTTCCTGTGCATTTTAAAAGACGGGCACACTTGAACATCAACTTCATTTCTACACAACTGGGCCACACGTTGGCTGCAGTCACTGAAAGGGAGCACAAGGTGGTGTCTGTCTATGCGATTTAGTTCCCCGTTAAGGCCCGAGGGGGCAAGGGTGCACAGTCTCTTAATCCATTTGTTTTCATGTAGGAGGCGTTTGGCGTCATCAGGACAATGCTCAAGGCCAGTGAAATAGAAATCATCTAACGTACAACACTTCGAAAAATGCTCGGCAACCGTGGTAGAGTAACAATTCCTGATACTACTTAGGTGCTGTCCGATACGCTTTGACAACTCACAGGAAGTCTGCCCCACGTAACCAACTTTACAATTTTTACTGTGAGTGAGTGAGAGCGAGTTAGTGAGTGAGAGCGAGTGAGTGAGTGAGTGAGAGAGTGAGTGAGAGTGAGAGAGTGAGTGAGTGAGAGCGAGTGAGTGAGTGAGAGAGTGAGTGAGTGAGTGAGAGAGTGAGTGAGTGAGAGAGTGAGTGAGTGAGTGAGTGAGTGAGAGAGTGAGTGAGTGAGTGAGAGAGAGTGAGTGAGTGAGAGTGAGAGAGTGAGTGAGAGAGTGAGTGAGAGTGAGTGAGAGCGAGTGAGTGAGTGAGAGTGAGTGAGTGAGAGTGAGTGTGTGAGTGAGTGAGTGAGAGAGTGAGTGAGTGAGTGAGTGAGTGAGTGAGAGTGAGTGAGTGAGTGAGTGAGTGAGTGAGTGAGTGAGAGTGAGTGAGTGAGAGTGAGTGAGTGAGTGAGAGAGTGAGTGAGTGAGTGAGTGAGTGAGTGAGAGTGAGTGAGTGAGAGTGAGTGAGTGAGTGAGTGAGAGAGTGAGTGAGTGAGAGAGTGAGTGAGTGAGTGAGTGAGTGAGAGCGAGTGAGTGAGTGAGAGAGTGAGTGAGAGTGAGTGAGTGAGTCTATAAAGTCTATATCGGAGGACGGTTGTCAAGACAGTGAATCAACAAGTTAATCATCATTTCTCAATCACATTTCAGAATGTCTTCGACAACCCCCGTGACAGCTCAACCCATTTCACCTCATCAATCCTCATCTTCATCATCCTCAACATCCCAAGTCGGTTTTGTCACCTCCGATACAAAATGCAAGAAATGCTCACTGATGATCACCGATCAGTTCTTTCTTAACTGTAAAAAGTGCGATGCCAGCTTCCATCACGGCTGCACTGAATTACCAATATTCGAATTAGTAAAGTATATGAAGGAGAACCTTTACAAGAGAAAGTATGCGTGTAGCAAGTGCATTGAAAGGAATATGTAATGCTTAAAGAAAATGTCAAGAAGTACAACGGAAATGAACAACTTCTGAATGAATACAAAAGGCGGCTAAAGCTCAAAGTCGATGAAATAGCAGATGTGAAGAGAACGATCCACGAAGAAATTGCGAAAAGAGATGAAATGAAAAACGAACTGGAGATGCAGAGTGAAGAACTACAAGCAATGGCGAAAAAGAACGCGGACCTGCTTCTAACACTGGCATCTTACGAGAGCCAACTGAGTGACTACGAAGAGAAGGAGAAGAGAAATCGGGAGAACATCAACGAAGAAGTGAACAACAATTCAAACGGAAGGACCAGAGACGACGAAATGATCAAACTTTATGAAACTGAACGAAAGAATACGAACTCTGAGATAAGTGTTATAAAGCATCTCATCGACGACCTGAGGACCACTGTGAACAAGAAGCTTAACAACCAACAACAAGCACATCCGACGACTTACCAACCGCCACCACCACCAAGAAATTATCAAACAAGGCCGTACTACCAGCAGCAACGACGACCGGCCCCGACATGCCATTCGTGCGGGCGGAGAGGCCACATTGCCAGGAATTGCTATTCGAACCGACCGAGATGGAACGCGCCGAGGAGCTATTATTATTCACGACCACCACAACAACAATATCCACAGTATCGGCAGCCAAACTACCAACGATACCAACCGCAACAGCGATACCAACCACAGCGACAATACCAGCAGCCACAACAACAATATCGTCGCCAGTCATATTTCCAGCCTTCAATGAACAGTCAACCAACCTTTTCGACTATGGCACAAGGACAGTTCCAAAATATAGACCAACCAGGTTTACAGCAGCAGCAGCAGTATATTTAACAGAAGTGAGGGAGGAGAGGAGAAAAAAGTGAGAATGAGATGCAAGTAATCAGAATATTTTACACCAATATAAATGGTTTAAATGATAGAGAAATTAAAGACCCTGATATGATAAAAGACACATATGATGCAGATATAATGTGCTTCAGTGAAACACATCTAACTGAATTTAATGACATGTCAGTTGACCAATATAGCGTCATAGAAGCTACTAGCAAAACTAAAAACAACCTTGGTCGACAAATTAAAGGAATGAATCTGTATTATAAAACTGATAATTTTTGCACAAAGAAATTAGTAACTGAAAATGGAGATACAATAATAATTGAAATAGCCAACGAACAATGGGATAAAATAAGAAAACTTCACATCATTTTGTGCTATAGAGAAAGCAGAGAATCTAAATATGCTGATAAAGATTACCTTGACAGAATAAAATGTCACATAGAAAAGTTTAAAATGAAAAATATCATAATGTTGGGAGATCTGAATAGTAGAATAGGTTAACTAAATGATAACAAGCACTAAAATCTGCCACTGAGAAATTCTGAAGATTTGATTGTAAACAAACAGGGAAGAGAACTAATTAACTTTTGCAATGAAACATCTCTTATAATTACCAACGGAAGATATGAAAATGGGGAACATACATTCTGTAGGCTTCAAAATGACAAATGCTATAAATCAGTGATTGATTACTTAATAATTTCGGAATCATTGCTAAATAATTTAGAAGCCCTCAAAATTATGGAACCTAAAATATTCACTGATCATAGACCAATGAAAATTAATATAAGAATTAAATTAAAATCAACAGCATACAAAGTACCAAAAAAGAATTTTAAAACACAAATAAATTGTGATAAACGCATTATCCCTTTCAAATGGACACTTAAGCATGACATTAAAAAATATCGTCAAAATGTTTTTATTAAGGGATCAAACCTAATGAAAGAAATTAAAGAAAAGCAATTGATTAAGTCAGAAATTTACAATAAACTAATTGAGGCCAACAAGGAATCATTGCAGTCCATGAATTCAAGTAATCAAATAATGTATTCTAAAGACGTAAGATTTCTTAGAAAAACGTATAAACGAAATGTTGGAAGATTTGAAGCCAATCAATCTGAGCAAAATCTAAGCGTGTTGCTAGAAACAAAAAGAGAACTCAACAAAAGCTTAAAAAAGGAAAAAAGGAATTTGCAACAAAAAAAGCTAAACGAACTGCAAGTAGCAAGAGCTAACAATGACACAAAAAAATACTGGGCAATATTAAATAAGAATAAACGCAAGAAATGTACAAGACATGCGACCTCCTTAAATGCTCAAGATTTTAAAGAAAATATAGAGAAAAGTAATGCTGATATTAAAAATCTAACACAAGAAAAATTTAGAAAATATAGAAATTCAAATAACCCCCGTCGAAAATGATGACTTTCTAAATCAAAGTATCACTATAAAAGAAGTTGAAAATGCTATAAAGTACTCAAAATCCTCAATATCCAGTGGTCCAGATGAAATAGTCAATGAAATGATAAAGAATGATCCTAATCAAGTTGAAATTTTGCACACACTTTTTAATAAGATTATGATAGACCATGATACTCCTTGGCATAGCAGTTGGATCACTCCCATTTATAAAAAAAGCAAGAAAGATGATGCTAATTCATATCGGTGCTTGAATTTATCTTCATGTATTGAAAAGCTAATGACAAAAATATTAAATGATAGATTAAATGTTTGGATGGATAAATACAAAATATTACATGAATCACAAACAGGTTTTAGGAAAGACAACTCTACGATTGACAATATATGGATCTTAAAAGAAACAATACAAATATATAAAAATGATAAGAAACCACTGTACACATGCTTTGTTGACCTTAAGAAAGCATTTGATTCTGTCTTAAAAAGTAGATTGATGACTAAAATAAAATGCAGTATTCCTGAAGGTAACTTTTCATCATTAATAGAACACATTATAAACGACAAAAAATATGAAGTTCTATTCGATGGAAAAGAAAGTGAAGAATTTAAGCTAGAAAGTGGTGTTCCTCAGGGAGACAGCTTGTCTCCAACTCTATTGTGCATATATATGAATGACTTTTTAAATGACTTGTATAGAAACATCGATAAACTTGATCCTGTAAAAATAATAGATATTCATATATTGACACTCATCTATGCAGATGATATTTTGTTGCTGAGCGAAACGCAAACTGGTCTAATCAAACAAATTAAGCAACTACAAAAATTTTGCGTAGATAATAGTTTAAAAATAAATTACGAAAAGACAAAAATAATGATTTTTAATGAAAAACAAAAATATGAAAAGCTTGTTATAAATGAAGACTTTTATTCTTCTTCAATTGACGTTGTAGAGGAATATAAGTATTTAGGTAATTGGATTTCAAAAAGTGATAGAAAGCAGATAGAAGAATTAACCAAAAAAGGAAATACCTCAGCATATGTAACTGCCAAAACCTTGAAGGAATTTTGCAATGTTGATGGTAAAATACTAACAGAAACATTTGAGATGTTAACGATTTCAAAAATGAAATATGGCAGCGAACTATTTTTCGATAAAAATTTAAATGATTTAAATCGTGTGATCGTGCAATTTTATAAACGATTTCACCATTTACGAATGACTACACCTAACTATTGCATCATAGGAGAATTTGGTATAAAACCAATAGAATTTTATTGCTATAAATCAGCAATTAACTATTTTCTTAAGTTAAATAACAGCGATAATATGCGATTAATCACACGAGTATTCAAAAACATAAAAATTGATATAGACCAGAACTCTTTCCGCAATACATGGTACATTAGAATAAGTAATTTATGTGACAAAATCAAATGCAGGGAAATGCAAAGCATGGATTACAGTGGAAAATCTAAAAAGATGATAAATAACGTGCTAAAGGAATATTTCAGAAAGGAATGGATTAACAGTGCCAAACAAAGCAATAAAGGATTAAATTATTTACAGCTATGTAGATTTCAGTGTGAATTAAAACATTATCTTACACTCAGCAGTGAAAAAACTAAAATCAATAATATCATCAAAATCAGAGTAGGAAATCACACCCTAGCAGCAGAAATTGGAACGTATCAAAATACTTATAAAGACTGTGTTTGTAAATTGTGTAATCAAGATCAGATCGAAGACATCTATCATTTCTGTGTTATTTGTCCAAGCTACAGCAATGAGAGAAATACTTCAATTCCATATCTGAAAGATATGGCAAGATCAGACTTCTATGATTTGATGGACTCATTGACAATTGGACAAATAAGATCAATCAACGAATATATTGATAGAGCAATGGAAATAAAAATGCGTAGATAACGAACAGTGGCTGAGTTGACGTCTACAAATGTGATTACGACATATTTAGCATGATTTTTACTTTGATCAAGATAGTTGGCAAACGAAGATATCTGATACAATAGAAATATTGCCATACATTCGGCTAGATATCTAGGATTTGAGATGTCACCAAACATGGTGAATAATTTCACAGAGAGCGAATAATAAAAATGACTATCTACTATCCATAAATGCTTGTAGCATAGACTTCTAAGCTTGTAATCTCATATAGAAATAGACAATAGCACACTTTCTATGGTATTATTAATTTCTATCTAGTCATACAATCTACATGATAGACTTTTCTAATCAATATCGTGGTCAAATGACGAACTATGAATGAAATGAAACACGTACTGCTGGTTGATAAGATTTCTATTGATAAAGTAGTTACAATTGATGAATGAAGCGATGAAATACAACAAAGGGTAGTTGAAATGCATTGTTGCATTGTTGAATGATCGTGAAAATCACTCATAGGCGTAGACAGCGGACAAGATGATTAAATCTGTCACTCGCTAAAAGTCTATATCGGAGGACGGTTGTCAAGACAGGGAATCAACAAGTTAATCATCATTTCTCAATCACATTTCAGGTACGTACCGTGTTTGCAGTTTCAAAATCATTGATCATACATATAATTAATTATAACCGCTCCTCCGATTATTAATAGGATTACTAATAGGGTTAATAATCTGCTGCTGGGTGTGATGAGTAAATAAAATCACTAAATAAAATTGATAACAAATAAAAATGAAATAATTCTAAAAGAAATAATCAACAACTTTTATGCATGCTTTGTCTCTTCTCCTCCTAAATGTGACACAACATTTCATTTCATTGTCTCATAATTCATTACGTTCGTTAACATTACATATAAAAACTTCAGCAGACTATTTTCAGACTCATTCCTACCATCAACATCTCTACGAATACAACGGCGATCATGGTGCTTGTGCAATTTTAGCTTTCCATTTCATCCATCCCATTCATTGTTGCCATCTTTAACTTTCTTGCACATTAATTACATTAAAATATTGTATTACTTGAAACACTCTGTTTGTTCCCACACTGTTGGGCAATAAACCCTTTGAGTTTTGAGTTTTGAGTGAGGGCGAGTGAGTGAGAGGGTGAGTGAGAGTGAGTGAGAGAGTGAGTGAGAGCGAGTGAGTGAGAGCGAGTGAGTGAGTGAGAGCGAGTGAGTAAGTGAGAGTGAGAGAGTGAGTCTCTTGCTGAAAGTCTAAATCGTAGGTCGGTGACACAAGTCGCTTTGCTGCATATTATTTAATCAATTCCAAACTGTCTTTCAGAATGCATGCGGCAAACCCAATCACCATTCAACCATCATCCCCTCATCAATCATCATCATCGCAATCCCAACAAGGATTTCATTCCTCCGACAGCAAGTGTGATATTTGGAAACAAAACGTGAGCGACCAGTTCTTTGTGTCCTGCAAAAAGTGTGACATTATACTGCATTTTGGTTGCACAAAGTTACCAGTGTACGAACTGGTTAAGTATTACAAAGAAAATGTATACAAACGCAAATACACATGTACCGACTGTGCGAAGAAGATCCACGAAAATGAATTTACGATAATTAAAGAAAATATCAAAGTTTATGACGGCAACAAACAATTATTAGAAGAGTACAAGAAACGCAACAGTTTAAAAGACAAAGAAGCAACAGAATTGAAGCAGTCACTTCACCAAGCGATTCTGACGAAAGATGAGATGAACGATGAACTCCAAGGAAACAAAGAAGAAATGAAGATATTACAGAGGAAAAATGATGACCTACTGCTAACATTGGCGAGCTACGAGTCTCAACTAAGCGATTACGAAGAAAGGGAGAAGAACAGAAACGGAAACAATGTCGAAGAGAAAAACCGAATCAAGAATAAAGAAACTGAAGACAGCAACAAAGATGACCTCAGAAAATTGATCGAAAGTCAGCGGGAGAATACTCAAAGTGAGCTGTCCATTATGAAGCACCTCATTGACGAGTTCAAGGATGCGGTCAACGACAAACTAAGCAGACATTCAACGTCCTTACAACTACCACCACAACCACCACTAGAACAACAAACGAGACCTTACTATCGAAACGAGAATCGACCCAATAGGCCCAATTACTACAGACGACCACCCCCTGTCTGTCATTCATGCGGGAAAAGAGGGCACATTGCTCGTAAATGTTACTCAAGGCCAAGATGGTATACCAATCCGGGAAACAACTTTCAGCAGCAGCATAACTACAGACAGCCTTACCAACAACGATACCAACCACATCAGCAACAGTATCACTTTCAACCAATGAATCATCAGCAAATGTATCCGCAAGTGTCTCAAGGACCATTCCCTCAGAATGTGAACGTCAGTGCTCAACAGCAGCAGTACTTTTAACAAAAGTGAAAGAGGAGAGGAGACAATAACATCTGAGACAAAAAGTGAGAATGAAATTCAAATTATAAAATTATTTTATGCTAACATCAATGGCTTAAATATTAATAAATTAAAGGACCCCAACATGACTACAGATGCATTTGACTCCGATATAATATGTTTTACTGAAACACACTTGACTGAATATAATAAATTGCCAATTAACCAATATAATATCATAGAAACTACTAGTGAATCTAAAAATAATTTAGGACGTAAATTTTAGGAATTAACCTGTACCATAAAAACGAAAATTTTGTCTTCGAGAAGTTGGTATCTGAAAATGGAGATTTAATAATAATAGAATTGAAAAGTAAGCAATGGAAAGAAATAAAGAAGATACATATAATTATCTGTTATAGAGAAAGCAGGGAATCAAAATATGCCGATAAGGACTACCTTGAAAAAATGAAAAACTACATAGAAAAATTCAAAACGAAACATGTGATCATGATTGGAGATTTGAATAGTCGAATTGGAAAGTTGAACGATAACAAACACTTAAACCTCCCGCCGAGAAAGTCTGATGATATAATAATAAATAAACAAGGAAGAGAGCTTTTAAATTTCTGTAATGAAACCTCGCTTATAATAGCGAATGGAAGATATGAAAGTGGTGATTACACATTTTGCAGGCTTCAAAACGGCAAGAACTATAAGTCAGTTATCGACTATTTGTTACTTTCTGATTCTATGCTGAATCATTTGGAAGCATTCAAAATAATGGAGCCAAAATTATACACTGACCACAGACCAATAAAAATTCATCTGAACATACCTCTAAAAGCAATCTCTAAAATATCTAATATTAAAGATAGAATACAAGCAAACTATGATAAACGCATTGTTCCCTTCAAATGGACAATGAAGTATGACGTAGAAAAATATCATCAGACCATTTCGGATAAGAGTTCAAAACTATTAGAAGAAATGAATAATACAAAACTAAATAAATTAGAAATTTATAATAAACTAGTTGAAGTCAATATTAAATCATTACATGCTACCACGAATACTAATAGGCAAGTCATCTATTCTGACGACACGCGATATTTTAGAAGAACGCATAAACAAAATACTAAAATGTATAAGACCGACAAATCTGAACAAAATCTAAGTCTACTCCTACAATCCAAAAGAGACCTTAACAAAAGCATAAAAAAAGAAAAAAGACAGTTACAGAACTCAAAACTGAAGGAGCTGCAAAATGCTAGAGCAAATAACGACAGTAGAAGCTATTGGAATATACTTAAAACAAACAGACCTAATAAACACAATAAACATAAAACCTCACTAAATGCTGATATATTTAAGGAAGCAATTCAGAAGCGAGATAATGAAAATAAAAATATAATACATAATCGTAACTCAGATAACACAGTGAGTCGAATGCATCCTTGTAACAATGATGATACCTTAAATCTAAATATCACAATAGCAGAAGTTGAAAACGCGATTAAATACTCAAAAAACTCCAAGTCTAGTGGCCCAGATGAAATTGTATATGAAATGCTAAAGAATGACGCAAATCAAACACAAATTCTACATACTTTGTTTAATCAAATAATGCATGACCAAAATATTCCTTGGCAAGCCAGCTGGATAACCCCCATTTTTAAGAAAGGAGAAAGAAATGATGCTGACTCTTATAGGTTTCTTAACTTATCTTCATGCATCGAAAAACTGCTGACACGAATTTTTAATGATAGATTAAGTAGTTGGATTGAAAAGTATGAGTTATTGCATGAATCACAAACAGGTTTTCGAAAAGGACATTCTACGATTGATAATATCTGGTTGCTAAAAGAAAGCATACAAATATACAAAAATAAGAAGAGGCCACTGTATACATGTTTTGTTGATCTAGCTTTTGATTCCATTCCAAAAAGCAGACTGCTTGATAAGTTGAAAATTATTCTGCCATTTGGTAATTATCTGACAGTAATGGAAAACATTATAAAAGGCAAAACCTACAAAATTTTATTCAACGGAAAAGAGAGCGAAGAATTTCAGATAAAATATGGCATTCCTCAAGGAGATAGTTTATCACCAACCCTATTTTGTATATACATAAATGACTTTTTGAAAGAACTATATCAAAATCTTGATGAATTCGATCCAGTACAAATAGCTGATTCACAAATAGCGTCACTTATATATGCAGATGATGTTTTATTACTGAGTGAGACGCAGACTGGAATTATCAAACAAATAAAATGTTTCCATGACTTCTGCAAACTAAGTAGCTTGAAAATAAACTACAAAAAAACTAAAATAATGATATTTGGGGAAAGACAGAGATATGACAAATTAATTATAGAAGATAATGACATATCTCCAATTGAAGTTGTAGATGAATATAAATACTTGGGTTATTGGATTACTAAAAATGATAGGAAACACATCGAAGAGTTAACCAAGAAAGGAAGAGCATCCTCATATGTAACTGCCAAAACCCTGAAAGAATTCAATACAGTTGACGGTGGGATAATTGCAGAAACATTTGAAATGTTGACATTGTCAAAAATGAGATATGGCAGCGAACTGTTGTTTGACAAAAATTTAGCTGACTTAAATCATGTCATTCTACAGTTTTATAAAAAATATTATCATTTAAGAATGACCACTGCTAATTATTGCATTTTTGGTGAATTTGGAGCAAAACCGATGGAATTTTATTGTTATAAATCTGCCATGAATTATTTTCTAAAACTAAATAAGAACAATGATAAAAGATTAGTAGCGCGAATCTTTAAAAAAATTAAGTGCAACGTAGACAATAAAGCGTATCAAAATTCATGGTATGTTAGAATATCTAAACTGTTTGATAAAGTCAATTGCTCAGAGATAAAAAGTTTCGAATGCACTGGAAAGTCTAAGAAATTAATTGCTAACGCGCTAATTGAATTCTTCAGGAAAGATTAGATCGACAGTGCCAAGCATAGTAATAAAGGATTAATGTATTTAGAGCTTTGTAGATTTCAATGTGAATTAAAACCTTATTTGATGGATAGCAGAGATAAAATTAGAATTAATAACATTGTCAAACTAAGAACTGGAAATCACACACTAGCAGCAGAAGTAGGTACTTATCAAAATCGTAATACATATAGAGATTGTGTCTGCAAATTATGTGACCAAGAAGAAAATGAAGATATCTATCATTTTATTGTTGGATGTCCAGCTTACAACATTGAAAGAAGTGTTTTAATACCGCATCTGAAAGATGCGTCTCGATCATACTTCTATGAATTTATGAATTCTTTGACCATTGGGCATGTTAGACCAATAGACGAGTACATCGAAAAGGCAATGAATATCAGAAGTCATAGATAGCGGATTGTAGACTGTTCAATCTACATTTAAGAAGTACTTTGCATGTCTGACCATGGATATCCATGGATTGACTTGTCACAACAGCTAGATTGTCGAAAGAACAATGACGTCTGAAATCATAGACAGCGTAATGTGGACTAACTGCACATGTTATAAATAGGAAGCGCTACACATAATATCATGATAGACTTATCGAATCGATATCTAGACAAATGGAAACTAATTGTAGCTGAAACAATAGATATTTGGCAAAGAACGCAATGAGATTGTTAAGGCAATAAATACTGACTGACTAGAAAACAGTGAATAGGAACAATACATTGCGTAGCTGACAGTTGATGATGAAGATTAATCACTTTCATAGATACTAGAGCGGAGAAATCTCCTTGTCACTTGCTGAAAGTCTAAATCGGAGGTCGGTGACACAACTCGCTTTGCTGCATATCATTTAATCATTTCCAAACTGTCTTTCAGGTATGTACAAAACATGATACATGTATTCTCTAAGACCTGAAACATTATTAATTAACCGTTCCTCCGATTAAATAATAGGATTAATAATGGCATTAATAACCTGCTGCTGGGTGTGATGTGTAAATAAAAACAATAAATAACTTCTTTAAATACATAAACTTACTTTGTAAAGAACATGATGCATGCTTTGTCTCCTCTCCTCTGTATATGATGAAATCATGACTATCTGTTCACATGTTCATGAATACTGTTCTCATCATCTGTACATATGTCAGACTTTTTTCAGACTCATTTCAATCACGACGCCATCTACGCAATTCAACGACGACCAAGGTGTTAGTGTTTTCTTTTACCTTTCATTTCATTCACCCATCATATCATGTCAACTTTCATCTTCTGCCGATAATAGGACTTTGCATTATTTGTCATTGCCATAACGTTTGAGTTTTGAGTGAGTGAGTGAGAGTGAGTGAGTGAGAGAGAGAGAGAGAGAGAGAGAGTGAGTGAGTGAGAGTGAGAGCGAGTGAGTGAGAGTGCGTGAGTGAGTGAGTGAGAGAGTGAATGAGAGTGAGTGAGAGTGAGAGAGTAAGTGAGAGTGAGAGAGAATGAGTGAGAGTGAGAGAGTGAGAGTAAGTGAGTGAGAGTGAGTGAGTGAGTGAGTGAGTGAGTGAGTGAGTGAGTGAGTGTGAGTGAGTGAGTGTGAGTGAGTGAGTGAGTGAGTGAGAGTGAGTGAGAGAGAGAGAGAGAGTGAGTGAGAGTTTTTTGAAGAGCATGTTGAAGAAAATTTTTTAAACAAAATAAGAGAATATATAGATCAGTACAAAATGAAAAACATCATCATGATCGGTGACCTAAATGGTAGAATCGGCTTTCTAAATGACAACGAATTTCTAGACATTCCTCATAGAATTTCAGAAGACACAACTGTTAAGAAATTCGGAAGAGAGCTTATTGAGTTTTGTAATGATACCTCTCTTGTAATAGCAAATGGACGATATGAGGAAGGAAAATATACTTTCTACAGAACTCGTAATACTAAGATATGTAGATCTTTCATTGATTATGTTTTGATATCACAATCAATAATTAATTGTCTGAAGGCCTTCGAAATAATGGAACCAAGATTATACACTGACCACGTACCCATGTGTATCGAAATAAAGATAAAATTGCAAAATAAAATTGACAGAAAAGTCACTGACCGTGAAGAACGCGTAGTGAAGAAGGTAAAACCATTCAAATGGAATAAAGAGTGCGAAAATAGCTTTAAATTCGCAGAATTCCGGGATAATTGTAATAAACTTACAAACGACATCAATGCGAATAAAACCAATCAAAACGAAATATACAAGCGATTTATTCAGAGTAGTAAAGAAGCTTCCAAAGTGACAGGTAGTTCAAATGCACGAACGAAATATACTCTTGAAACTCGCAGGATTAGACAAGATTATAAAGCATCTGTAGATAAATGGAAAATTAGCAAAACTGAAGATAATCTAATTCTGATGCTGAATACAAAGAAATTGTTAAGTAACGAAATTAGGAAAGAAAGGAGGAAATTGCAATCGCTTAAATTGAATGATCTCAAAGAAGCCAAATATCGAAATGATAGTAAACACTACTGGCAGTTGATTAATGATAAAAGCAGTAAAACTAAAAAGCAACCTAAAACATCTCTAACAACGATCGACTTTAAAACAGAATTAGAATCAAATGATGAGATTTTGAAGGAAAGTAAAACAGAGCTATCTTTGAAAATAGTAACCGAAAATTTAGACATCATCTCATGTAATAGTAGTAAGTAAAACTCTACCACTGGACCGCGCAAGATGGCCGCCATCGAAAAATGGTCGCTGACGTCCCCCCCCCTCGGAAGCGACAGAGTGTGAGACTCGGGTGAGTTGGTTTGACGTGGGCGGCCGTCTAGGTTGTCGTGGATGGTGAAACGGAGGCCAGATTCGGATTCAGCGTAAAATTCTGCACCGGTATGGTGAATTTGAAAGCAATCGGCGAGAAAAAATGTTTCTTCAAAATTTTGGCAGAGTTAAAATTTGGGACGTTTTGGTCTGTAGCGCCCAAGCGAAGCATCGGATGGGAAAACGGAGGCCAGATTCGGATTCAGCGTGAAATTCTGCATCTGTATGGTGAATTTGAAAGCAATCGGAGAGAAAAAATTTTCGCTGACGTCCCCCCCCTCCGCCAAACTTCCAATTTTGCTTCTAGTGGACGGATTTTGTCGTTCCATAGCTCGTTTGAAAGCTAAAAGTGAGACAAATTCACTGAAAGAATCGGCTTGTTCCTATCTGTCTTCGTTTAGATGTGAGACGCCATTTAAGATTTTGGGACATTGGCGAAAAACGACAGAGTTAGAATTTGGGACGTTTTGGGCTGTAGCTTCAAAACGAAGCATCGGATTGGAAAACGGATTTCAGATTTGGAATCAGCGTCAAATTCTCTATTTGAATGGTGAGTTTCAAGTCAATCGGAGAGAAAAAATTTTCAACATTTTTCGAAAAAACGACAGAGTTAAAATTTGGGACGTTTTGGTCTGTAGCGCCCAAACGAAGCATCGCATGGGAAAACGGAGGCCAGATTCGGATTCAGCGTGAAATTCTACATCTGCATGGTGAATTTGAAAGCAATCGGAGAGAAAAAATTTTCGCTGACGTCCCCTCCCCTGCGCCAAACTTCCAATTTTGCTTCTAGTGGATGGATTTTGTCGTGCAATAGCTCGTTTGAAAGCTAAGAGTGAGACAAATTCAGTGAAAGAAACGGCTTGTTCATATCTGTCTTCGTTTAGATGTGAGACACAATTTAAGATTTTGGAGATTGTCGAAAAAACGACAGAGTTAGAATTAGGGACGTTTTGGGCTGTAGCTTCAAAACGAAGCATCGGATTGGAAAACGGATTTCAGATTTGGAATCAGCTTGATGTTATTGTCCAATGAGGATCATCATCGAATGAGAATCAAGCATTTCTTTATAAATAGCGAGCCTTCCACAGTGAGAATCATTCCATCGTTGAATCACACGAGTGACGGACGCACATTTTCTCTCTCTCTCTCTCTCTATTCTATTATCCAACTAAAATGGTAAGTCGCTACTTCCCTCCCTCTCCTCCCTTGAACGTAAACTTAATACAATCTTTTTTCATTTTCAGGCATCTACTCCATCTGCTGCACTAGTAGGACAAAATGGTGGTCAAACGTTACAAGGTTCGCTCCGATCAGATCATCTACAACTGAGGCCAGTGGAAGAAACAACCAAGGTACATAATCCTACACCGCTACAGCGTAAATTTAAACAAGTCTTGCGTTATGACAATCATAGCGTAGTACTCCAAACGGGAATGCTCCCTTCCACGGATGTCAAGATAATGCGCAATCAGTATGGGGACTACATACTGATCCCCGTGAGTCCGTACATTCGCCGCCAACTTGATATTATTGAGGAGTACGTGACATTAAATATGGACATTCCTACTCCTCTTGCTCAAGAGTGGAAGGCGACAGATGACAAGGATACTCCCTATAGAAAGATTTGGGATGGTAATCAAATTTGCCTACCGGTATCACATTGGTGTACTTACTATAAGAAGGAGGGAGATCATTCAACAATCATCACATGCGACGAGCTCGGAGAAGGTACTTGGGATATCCTTTTCAAAGTGAATGGACTATATTATGGTCAGCACAAGGATAATAAAATAGCCTCTCTCTCCATGCATATGGAATCCATCCTATATATTCCAAAACCACCCAACGTGGACGACATAATTGATCAAATCCTCAACAGCAGTGGTACGAAGCGCAAGTCGGAGAAGAATGCTACCTCAAAACGCAAATCAAAGATGGAGAATTACTAGTCCTTTCCTAACTCTACCCTATGACAATTCGCTTATGTGCTTTGAGTGTCGTAGACGTGGTCTTATTAGATACATTTTACTTCTTCGTTGTCATCATATCATTTGTGTATTTTGCCGTGAAAAGCATCGATGTAATTCTTCATTTTGTAATATGTTATAGAACGTTTCCTTAGATGTGTAAATTTCCGTTTTAGGCTTCTATCATCATTTTTATGGATTGTGAGGGTGAACCTGTACAGGAGCTCAGTGCTATTGCTATGAATTGCTATGAACAATTGAACGTATCAGATTGTTAGTGTCTATCATCAACATGCCAATTGTGATCCCAATGTTGATCAATGGGCGAGAAAACACATTCATGGACTTAATCTGAAATATTTGCAAGACTACGGCTTTTCTTGTGACAGTGCTCTTCTTATTGACTTTAAACGATGGTTAGCTGCTTTCAATGTTATACGCATCTTTTGTAATAATCCTGGTAAGGAGAGAAAAGTATTTCCCAATCTAATCATTGATGATATTTTGCTCCCGCCTTGGGATAGTAGAGTGAATCAACACTACCATAAAGTCACGAAACGTTTTAAGGATTTGTCTGTTCGTTGTAGTAGCTACGTTCATAACCAATGCTTCTTTCCTCCTTACCTCAACACTGCCAAAGTCCTGTATGGTTATCATTGCTCGCTGTATGATAGTTACCAGCTGTATCTATTCTATCTGTTTCAAACCATTGATTTATAATGCATGCTTGTTACAGTTATTCAATAAATGTTACTATGAGAAGAGTTGTTGTTTTCATGCAATGGATGGGTTAGATAAAGGGCGATCATGTCTTTCTCAAACGACTGCGGAACATTACATTTTTATAGGCAAAGTTTAAAAGGAGCTGTTCAAGATTATGTGATACATTTTCATAAAGATGAGACCGACATCGAAGTAGTGGTCGATGATGCTAGCACTCTATTTCTAGAGTTAATGAATACATTCTCTGATAGTATTGTCATGGCGCGATTAGTTGCGAAAATTAAGTTTAGTCATTTTGGAAAGGAAGAGGTGGAAAGTCGCTCTTTCCATTTTACTTCTTATTCAATGGAAGTGGTAGATCACCCCGAAGAATTTTTTAAAAGACATATGATAAAAATTGCTGAACGTCTTAACGCATTTAACCATCATGGTAGCAGTCTAGTGATTGAAGCGATTTCAGATATTCACATTCAACTTTCCATAAAGAAAAATTGAAAATGCAGTGGTACTTGATTGTAGCACAACTGGTTTTCGAGCTATGTCTGCTCACTCTCGAAGTATATTCCTTCTGTACATGCGTCTATTATTTAGAAAAGGCTAGCAAATTCATATCTTCAAAAAGACTTGCTATAGACATCAGTAACGGTGAAACTATGTGTTGTGATGTATGTAAGCGAAAGGATGGAAATGAAAAGCGCATCTTCAAGAGATGTAAGCACGCTTTTTGTCAACGCTGTTTCATACGTAATTGCATTCAACTTTGCAAATGTAACCACTGTGATATTGCTCATTTCGAGTGTCACTTATGTCGCAATAGTTAGTACCTATGCAAATGTGGTAAAGATAGGTTTTAGCAAAGACTAACACGGAAAATGGCAAAACGTAAAAGTCAAAAGTCTTCAAAGTTTTCTTCAGCCATTCAAGCTCTCCGACGAATGAAAGCAAATCAGCGATACAATGCTATACGACATGCTAACGATAAATTCATTCGTGAAATTATTTCTCATGTGAGAAAGTTGAGGACGAAGAAATTAGCACCAAAACAACGAAAGTTACTTAAGCGATATGCTACGAAATTGCGTTTCATCTCCAATCCTAAAGTCACCTTTCAAAGAAAGAGGAAAACTCTAACACAAAAGGGCGGTTTCCTTTCAGCAATACTTCCAATGTTAGCTCCTGTCGTGGGCAACCTATTGGGTAATATCTTTGGCTCTAAGCGTTAATTATGCAAATGTTGAATCTCAAAGTATTAAAATGGATTTCAGACTTCAATGCGATAAAGTTCGGACTGTATCAGGTCCATCTCATGCAGGTAAAACTGTTTTCACGCTGAATTTATTGGATAAAAGAAGGCAGTTGTTTAGGGAACCTATCAATCGAGTGATTTGGTGTTATGGTATTTATCAACCGTCGCTGTTTCAGGAATTGCAAAGTCGCAACTTTATTCGACATGAAGGAATTATTGCAGTGGATAAACTTCAGTCTAATGATGTTGTTGTATTGGATGATTTATTAAAAGAAAGTAAGAATTCAAAAGATGTTACAGATATGTTCACTCGTGCAGCACATCATAAAAGGTGTTTTATCATCTATATCACACAAAATTTGTTTCCTGATGGAAAAGAAGCTCGTACACGAAACCTGAATACACACTATTATGCTATTTTCAAGAATCCGCGAGATAAAAGTCAATTTGAAATTTTAGCGCGACAAGTTGCACCCAGAGGATCAAAAGCCTTAATTGAAATTTTTCAAGCAGCTACTGAAAAACCATACGGTTACTTATTCATTGACTTTACGCAAGAGTGTCCGGAAGAATTTAGATTTCGAAGTGATATTTTGAAAACTCCCATGATTATCTACAAACTATGAGTTCTTATTCTCGCATGATTGTTAATCCTCAGGATGAATATGTACAATTGACTGCAATGCAGCAAGTAAAGCAACCTCTTGCAAATCAAATGTATAGGAAAGAAATAGATTATCAGCAAAATGTTCACATCAAAGATCCACATCGTGCTGTATTATTACAATCGGAAACTGTTGAGCAATTGAAAAACTTGAAGAATAAGATGCGTGACTCTGTATCGACTGCTACACCTTTAGCATCTCGCGCACATGCCATATCTCTTTTCAACAGTATTGAACCCCATCTCAATGTAAATGATAGAGGAGAAATCATTACAGATGAAAATAAAGTGATTGATGCTTCACGGTATGAAGACTTGATTCAGTATGCGACACGTAGAAAGCGCCGTCAGGGCTATGTTCCACCTGGTTGGTCATACTTTCTTAAACTACTGAAAAAGCATAATGTGCCAAAATTTGCTTTGAATAATGAGACATTGAAAGAACTTGATTCAACAGTGGCTACTGCTCCAATGCTTCAGGCGATGAAAATGCCAACAAATTGGTTTAAGACGTCACCTGCTACATCCCCTCCCACACTCACTAAGCAAACAAGAGGAAGAACTCGACGTAGATCTACATCACCACTAAAACTAGTAAAAGGAAAACGTAAAACAGCTCCTCCCAGGAAATACATGTTCTCAGACTATTAATATGAAGCAGATGTGTTGCTTGCCATGAAATGAGCCGCCAGAGGTGAATGTCGTTGTCACTTGCACTTGCTGCGCCAGCTCTCACAATGAAACCCCTAAGCAATGTGAACACGATCGCAAAACCGCTAAAGCTAAATGCTGCAGTTGTTGTTAATGTAGAAAGGCAAGAAAACAAAAAGATGAGAAGGAGGAAAAAGAGTCAGTCGTCATCGGCTGAACGTTTGAAGTCAATCTATTATGATGTGAAACATCCGGCAGGATTTGCATTTATTAAGAAATTATCAAAAGCGAGTGGTCTTCCACAATCACAAGTGAAACGATGGTTAAAGGGTCAGGCTACCTATACACTCCACAAACAAGCGAAAAAGAAGTACCGCACCCGCCATTATATTGTTCATGACATCGATGAACAGTGGCAAGCAGATTTGTGTGATGTTGCCTCCATTTCAAAACATAACTCGGGCAATAATTTTATTTTAACCGTCATTGATATTTTCTCGCATTATGCGTGGGCTCAACCTTTAAAAACTAAAGAAGGGAAAGGAGTAGCAAAAGCATTCCAAACAATTTTTCGAAAAGGTCGCATTCCAAAAAGAATTCAGAATATCAAGGAAAAGAGTTTGAAAATCAGCATGTTAGAAGATTATTTGAGAGGCATGACATTGAGTTGTTTAGTGTAAAGAGTGCTTATAAAGCTGCACTCGTTGAACGTTTTAATCGCACATTAAAAAAATCGCTTGTGGCGACATTTTACTGCCAACTTGACACAAAATTGGACAAAGGTTCTACAAGATACACTCCATACCTACAATCACTCTATCCATCGTTCTATTGGACTCAGACCAGTAGATGTAAATGCTGACAATGTAGATAAAGTGCGCGAATCATTCCAACGTAAACGCACTCATGTGAAAAGTGATGTGAAAATTGGTGATAAAGTTCGTTTCTCAAAAGTGAAGAGTGTTTTTGCTAAAGGGTACCTTCCGAATTGGGCAGAGGAGGTATTTACAGTATCAAGGATTAATCAAAAAAGACTCTCCGACCACCTACAAGTTGAAAGATTACGATAATGAAGAAATTGAGGGTAGCTTTTACCGCGATGAGATTGAGGTAGTCACTGAAAGTGAAACATATTTGGTAGAGAAAATCATTCGATGTAAAAAACGGCAAGGTGAAGAATGGTGTCTTGTTAAATGGACTGGTTATCCTTCAAGTATGAACTCTTGGATGCGTCGTGCCGACATCTTTCATCTAAGTGATCGACAGTGATTCATGCAAAGTTGTAACTAACAATGTTTAGGGTTTGAGCTATGAATCCAACTGCCTCATTTTATTCACGACCCTCCTATGTAAGTGGTTGAGGACACATTTACATCGGCGCTCGCCGCCAACGTGGAGGTAGCATACTTGGTGCACTGAAATCTGTTGTAGCACCTCTCATATCCAATGTCGGTAGATCTTTAAAACGAAATGTTTTAAGTAATGCCGTTGGCTTTGCTGGTGATGTTGCTAGTGATCTTTTCAGAGGTAGAAGTTTTAAGAGCAGTTTGTTGAATCGTGGGAAGGAACGCGGTTTAAAAACATTGAAGCAGACTTTTGCTGGTGTTACTCAAGGAAAGAAATCACCTAAACGAATGAATAAAGGAAGGAGGAAACATCGCGGAGCTGGTAGATTGAGATCTTCAGTCAAAAGGCATTCACGCAAACGTCGCAGAGGCTCTAATCATTCATCAGGCGCTAAACGACGACGCTGCATAACTTCTAATCATGGAGTGTAAAACTTCCGGTTTTTGTTTGTTTGATCAACAAGCCATACAGACAGATATTCTTAGTTCAAGTATTGTAGATTATCATCCTCGAACAGCTGAGAATGCTGGCCCTATTGAATTTGTTATTCCTGGTGGTAGTGATGACTACATAGATTTGAGTTATGCGATGGTTGATTTGAGGTTTAGAATTCAGCAAGCAGATGGAACTGCTATTGACGATGTACATAAAGTTGGACTGAACAATTTACCATTGACTACATTACTTCGCGATGTTTCTCTAACGATTGGAGAGCAGCAGGTGGAAGGTGGTCAAAGCGATTATCCCTATAAATCATATTTCAATCATGTATCACAGTTTCATCCAGCAGCACAAAAAAGTCAAATGGAAGCCATGGGATGGTACAGAGATGAAGCAGGAAAATTTGATGTTGAAACAAACAGTGGCTTTGTAAAGCGATCTGCTATGATTAAAGATAGTAGAGTATGGCAGCTATATGGTCCGCTGAATTTAGACTTCTTTAGACAGTCAAAGTTTTTACTCTGTAATACCAGCATGCGACTCAAGCTGACATTGAATAAGCCTGAATTTGCGCTGAATGCATTTGCTAAAGTTGACAATTTTAGGATTCATGTGGAAGATATTGCACTTTACATTCGTCGAGTAGTACCGAATCCAAATGTCATTAGAGGGCATGCTGAAGGTCTTAACCGCCAAAATGCCATTTACCCCGTTCAGCATGCAAAGCTTCTCACCTTTACAATTCCGAAAGATCAAAAGAGTTTCATGAAAGATGGCCTCTTTCCATCGGAATCACCGAAGCTCCTCATGGTGGCAATGGTTGAAAATGATGCATTTAATGGTAATATAAAAAAGAATCCTTTCAATTTTAAACACAATCAGTTAAGTGAAATTGCCTTACGTGTAAATGGTGTGAGTCATCCTGGTCCACCCTACAAACCAGATTTTGCTTCGGATCAATTTATGCGCAGTTATGTTGATTTTATGGATTCTTTGGCTTTTACAATACGGATGACACCAACGGACTGACTATGAAAGAGTTTAAGAGTGGATATACTATTTATGCATTTGATTTGACTGCTGACAGCGATATTAGTGCACCCTATCGTCAAGCGAACGTGCCTCATAATATTCGTTTGGATTTGACGTTCAAAAGAACACTACCTGAGACGATCAATGTATTAATTTATGCAGTCTTCGATTCAAATATTGAAATTACAAAGTATCGTGACGTGATTCTTCAGTATAATTGTTAATGAGTTGGTTGACTGCTGACGATATTAAGACTAAAGTGCAGCGTAATGCAGACGAAGCGACGTTGAAAGCTTTCGATAATGTCTATTCACTCGATACCTTACCACCTGCAGTAAATCACTATCCCATCTTTATTGTGCTAAACACTCATTCGCAGAATTTAGGCGGTGAGCATTGGAAAGCGATTTTTATTGGAGAAGACCGACGTGGTGAACTATTTGACTCTCTTGCTCAACCTCCAAATATACCAACACAGCAGTGGTTGAGAAAACATACGCGTCAATATCAGCGAAATGAACGCATACTACAACATCCACTTTCATCAACGTGTGGTGCCTTTGTGCTGTACTTCATCTTAAAACGTTTACATGTATCTCGTTTTGTATCTGTTATTCAAAACTTTTCATGTAATCCATCCTCTAATGAAAAAATGATTTGTAAGTTCTATCATGATTTGAAATAAAAACATCATGTTGGAAAAAGTTGTTTTTTATTTTACAATCCGCTGGGTACGCACATACTCGATGAGATAGTCTAGGATTGCATTTGCTTGCACATGAGATTTTAGTCCAGTAATGATCACTTTACTATTATGAAAGATTGACACATGCACAGGTAACCAACAACTAATGAGAGCTGCAGGAAAAAGTTCGGGTTCATAACACAAATTGTAACTGCTGGTACGAATCTTCAAAAATGATACACTTTCACTCAATTGAGTAGAGATCACCATATTGTCCACAGTCAGATTCGACATCACACACCTCTCCCTCTTCCATATCCGACGTAGTAGTCTTTGTAGCTCTAAGCGCATTGACTGCGCCGAGAATCTGTACAGTCCCATTTGGGAAGAGTTGAAGATTCCGTGAATTGTTCATCTTCACCACTAACATTTGAGGTCGGCCCGGGTAATACTTGCTGTTTGGAAGGTGTTGGTGTAATGTTGTGAGATCGATTTTGGTGTAGAGTCTGAAGCGACGGAGAATGTTGACGATGGTGCAGCGATGGCGCTCCATGATGAAAAAATGAGTAAATTGAGCGATGTACCTTCCTTTTATACTTTTCCCAACTACCTTGATGAAATGTGAAGTTAGTATGGAGTTGGGAATGATAGAGTTGAATTCGCCGATTGTTGACGCGCAACCAGATGCGATTTCCAATACGTGAATGTCTTTTCATATAGAAGTATTTCAAATCCTTCATGATATGATGTAGAGATTGAAAATGACGATAAGATGAAGCAAACTCTCTTCTCACATTTCCAGTTGAATCTTTGAAATACACGTTTCGATCATGATCCGTTTCAATACGTTGTAGGGAATCTAATTTCCAACTCATGGTGCGTGGTAGTCATGTCTGATTAAGATTTGCATAGTAGGGCGATGAACTCACGACGAATAAATGTCATGATGGAGCGATGTATGTATCTTCTATACTTCTCCCAATTGTATTTGCGAAATGAGAAACAGTTTGCGGAATGAGAATGGCAGATTTGAATTTCATTTCTGTAATGTTGAAGCCAAACTTGATCACCCAAGGAGATGAATCTTAATGTTTGAAAATATTCCAAATCCCTCATGATATCATTGAGGTTGACAAATTGTCGCCATGTTAATGTAATACCTCTTGATGTATGACCATGAGAATTTTTGAAATGCACGTTTCCATCACGATCAACTCTGATATATTGTAGAGAGTCCAAAATCCAAGTCTTCATGATGTTATGCAAAGTCGCAGATCAGCAATATAAAAATGTCGTTTTATCATATTTTGCTTAGCAATGCGGCTACAAAGAGATTTGCTAGTAATCGAGCCGCACTCTTTTCTACTCCCATTGATCATACACAACAGCTAAATGGAAAGTGGGAAGTGGGTGTCACTCAACTTGTTTATAGCAACTGTGTCTATACTTTTGATCATGAGGTGATGATTATTAATATGAGACGTACAGCTGCTTACCAATGTGAAAAGGGCTGCCGAGTATACATTCCACAGTGGCCAAAGAAAGATCTCTTATCATGTAAAAAGTTTATATATGAGTTCCTGAATAAAGCGTGTAAACATATTGTCCAATTTACTCCTCACAATGATGATCATACTTATGTACATCATGTAGTTGAGAAAGATCGGATTGTTGGTTTAAGTCCAAGTTTAAGAAATGATTTAGGTTACCTCGCTAGCGCCTTAACAAGCTATGATAATTATAACGTTAATTACCACCCAAGTGGTTGTAAAGATTTAATTTACAAAGAGAAAGCTTTTTATGTGGATCTTATTCCGAAAAATGAAAAGACATTGCTGAAGAAGATTGTGATTAAGCCAAGAAAGACAAACATGACTCCTGAAACATTAGTGAAGAAATTTAATTTTCTTCTTCGAGTTGATGGTAAACAAGTGGCAACATTGACTTATACGAAATCAACGGATCAAATCGTCATTAGTAAATTAGATGATGATGATGATCTAGTATTAGTTTGTTCAGAAGATTTTCATCAGTTCTTGCGACATCGCTCGGCGGCCGTTCATGGAAAATTTGATATGCGCTATTTGAAATGTGATGGATCAAATCAAGTTGATACAGAATGGTCGGTATCTTTATACAGAAAGTGTGTAGAGCCTTTGAGTGGAATCTCACATAGAACAAGAGTGTTGACACCTCGCATGATCACTTCAGTTAAGATGGCAATAGATTATTTGAATGAAGTGATTAATGAGCAACAAATTTCATTTTCTGAAAAAGAAGGTGTTTTGTCTCTCACTATAAGTGGAAAAGGTATTGAACTAATTATGGATAAAACTCTAATGGACATTTTACGTTTTGATCAAAATATCTTTAAAAGTGGTACTGTAACCAAAGCTAGCGCAGACATGTCACTATCGCGTCGTATTAATTATTTTCAGATATATTCCAATATTGGTGAAGATGTACGTGTGGGAGATGTTGAAGCTCCATTGCTAGCAATGATACCATGCCAGCCAAAAAGCTGCAGTATTTTATCTGAGCATACTTTCAAGAAAGTGCATTATACAAAGCTGAAATCAAACTACATCCCACAAATTGATATTGCAATTTATGACGATGTTGGTGCGTTGATTCCTTTTCATAAAGATGCTGTAACAAGTATCACACTCCATTTCCGAATGAAGAGTTAATGCAAAAGTTTGCTAATATATTTTTCCAATGTGATTAGTATGGAAAGTGAAAATAAGGACTCGTTTCTAATCTACTTGCCCAGTAATGCTTCTATGAATAAATTTCCCAAAAATTAACCATCAGACTATCGAGTAGAATTAAATCGTCCACTACATTTAGAAGGTGAATGGGAGGTTGGCGTTTCTAGTATTTGCTATGATAGCAATATTCAGAATGTGAATGATTTGGAAGAAATGATATTGACTCCTCGCACCCATGATGGAATAACGATGAATAATGCATTCCAGTTCCCATACAATTTAACATCAGATGGAAAGTGGAACTATGAATAGATTCAGATAAAATCAGATTATTATGAACCATTTGGGAATGAGAAAATTATTAAGGCATTCAATAGTGGCAATACTTCCATCATGAAGAATAAAAATCAGAAAGCTTATGAGTTTACTATCTATCGTTGGAGTGGGAGACAGTTCCTTCGCTTTCATTCATTTACTAAAGGTCTTACACTGAGGTTGGATAATGAATTCTATCCACATCTTGGTTTTGGCCATGGACTACATCTAACGTCAATTGCTACTGCAAATGTTAAGAAAGTTTATTCAAATCGAATCAACAAATTTCATTATAAATTTAAAATATTTGATGAAGATGTTGTAGAATGTGAAGAACGCATCATTTTGAAGAAGCGTGGTGTTCAACCTTTATCACTTATTGAGTTAGTAAAACGATGGAATGAGACTGTGGGTAAAAAGTATGGAGAGAAAATTATGGCGGACAAAAATAAGTTGGTTATTCAGAAATATAATGACAAACTTACAGTTTATTTCTCTCCAACCTTGCGTCATTTTGTAAGACATTATACACCTATTATTGGAAGCGGTGTGGTGTATGCTTCTCATGAATATCACACTAAAGCTGATTCAGTTAAAGATGAATGGTGGGTGGACATCTATGGTGATCGCATCAAGAAAATTTACCAGTCTTATGAAGAATCTAAAGTTGCTATCAATATAATGCCGCGTCTATATCATACAGTTGAAAGCTTCATTCATGTAGTAAATCCTTATATACAACAGAAGTTGAAGCATGTGATGAAAAGTAAATATGATGTAAAGACACACCACATTTCGTTTTCAATTGAAAATCAACGCGTTGTTCTGAAACTGGGTGATGACATTCAATGTCAATTGAGTAAACATTTGAAAAAACTCTTTGGTTTTTCAATGCTACAAACTGTGTTTGCTGCTGCGCATACGATTGGTATAGAAACACCAATGACACTTGATAAACATGAACAGCACCTTTACATTCAAAGTGATTTGATTTTACCTATTTCTGTTGGTGAGAAAAAGAATACATTTTACGTGATTTCATTCATGATAAAGACGCTTCATATGGAATAGTCGAGAAGATGTTTGAATCTATTTTCTATCATCCCGTCGTCAAACAAACTATACCCTCTATTGCTATCAAAATTACCAATGGTTTACAAGAGTGCATCCATGTGAAAGATACTAAATCCCTCGTAACTTTAGTGTTTCGGAAAACAAAGTGAAGTCATTGTGATATGTTTATTGAAATAAAAATATGTGTATGAAAAAGTCTTTTCACAGATATAGGGGGAATGGGCTAACTGTAGGCATATATTCACAAGGAAGAAACGATCTCATGCGATACATAAAACAACCATGTATATCTACAAAAAGCAACATCAAAATACTGAGTTAAAGTTGATTATGTCAATACATCTCCTGAATGTGGTAGCGTGAGTTTTATTCTTTTGGGTGGAGGTATGTTTGTATCAGGATGTCCATGTGGAAGAGATGTGTTATGTCCTATCCAACACCTCTTATCCTCCCATGCAGAAAGCGCTCGTTTCTTAAATGTGTATTGACAAACGTTATATTTTTATTTTTATAGGCCTTCTTATAGGACCGATGTTTCATTTTTTGGACAATTGATTTTGATATTCCTTTAGCACGCTTAATACTATCTGCACATTCTTTTAATTTCATGGAATACATTTTAGGGCGGAGGAGAATCATTTCATCTATTTCCTTTCCTGCTGTTTCATCCTTAAAACAACCAATTTTGGCTTTATTCTGTATGGAAAAGAGTGGATGAGCGGGATTGTGGTTAGATGTGTCGAAATATTTTTCTAATGACTTAGCTACTTCATTAAAATTTAAATCTTTTTGAGTGGTAATACCTAAGAAGAAACTATCTGTATCACCACCCAACAAACGAACCTCTTTTACGAGAGGACATGGTTTTAGTATTTTATAAAAGAGTTGGTACATTTCAAGCTTAGAGTAATCTAGTACAGCTTGGCCAATATACATGGGCTTGCACAACTCAACTTCAGATTTTATCACTTTAACACCTATAAGATCCTCATCGATAATGTCTCTATCAATGAAAAGAGGTGATGAGGTCAATTTGTGATATTTTTGATCATCAGTGACTAGTTTGTAGTTTATGCGTTTTCTAACATCCTCCATGGTCTTTCCGAAAAGACTGTTATTCTTATATTTATAAAAATCTTTTTCAAAATTATTTAGGGCTAGTCCACGTTTTTGACTGTTACTGTCTATGTAGGGTTTGAGGAAGGCTTTCTGTCTAAATTTGATAATGCGGTGAACTGACTTTAGAAGCATGCCTATTTCTAAATAGAATTTTAGTATGCAGAAGTGTACGAGATAATTTTTCTTATCATATTGGGTGAGTAAAAGTTTGCGGCATGGTTTGTACCTTGGCTGTCCACACTCTGTTAAGTTATTATGAAATTGTGACATGAATGGTGAAATCATATCTTCAGTCACTTCACCAGATTCAGGTGCGAGTGGGAAATCAGCAGTTTTATTTTTAATGCTATTTGGATAAATCAAATCCACTTCAAAATAATATCCCCAATCACCTTCATCTGGAATCTTCAGTATGTTTGAAGGGTTGGAGTAATACTCAAGCTCATCTTGATTTAACCAACTAAACTCGGAATGAGGTAGTGGTTTAGACAGTGAACTGCCATATAAATTATTTTGGTCATAGTACTTTAGGTGGATATGATCATCACCTACTGTTTTAGATTTTATATGATGTTTATTTACAAATGTGAGACCACCGCGTATTCCGCGCTCAAATATATTATACATCTCGGGGTCTTGTAAGAGATGAATGGTCTCACCAGTCATTTTAAAGGCTGATTTAAAGGACATGGCTGGTAGACTGACAAAGTGGACAGGATCTAATTTGTCTTCTTCTAATGCCACTCGTCGAAATTCCTGAAAGACATCAGCCAGCAAAATGACATCTAATTCTAAGTAAGCGATCATATAATCGCCAAACGTTTTACAATTAAATTTTAACCATGCCTCTTGAGCGTGTTCATAGTCCTCTACTGGACAATCTTCACCCGTCAAATCGTTTTTGAATTTGTCAATGGAAGGAAGGGTTGTTTCATTTAGTTTAGACATTGAGCTAAAATACGCATAGGGAAAGACTCCTTTGCGAGTGATCATGTCATCCGTTAAGTTTGGATAGTGTTTCTTCAAAGTTTGACTATGGGGAAGAAACTTGAGATTTCGAACGAGAGAAGCTAGTGACGCTGACATGAATTGAAATGAATCTAAAAATTTTATTTCGAAGAAGACTGTCTTATTTTCTTTAGTTTTATCTACTGGTACTTTTGCTGTCATTGCCATGAATTTTTCTCTCGTTTGTGCTATAACATTGAACTGCCACGATTTCATCTGGCTCAACCCTCCTTTTATGAGCATATGACTGTCATAGCCCTTAAAGTTATGAAAAATGACGGGTAGTACACGACGTCTCAACCTAAGTGAAAAGTTACATTTGGAGCAGAGTGCGTTTCTAAATTTACCAGTGATGTGTTCATGATCACGCACTTTCTTAATTTTATCGTCATCAAACGTTTTATGACATTTAGGGCATGATGTGCAACTTTCAAATTTTTGTTTGTCTTCATCTGACATATGTAGTGACTTACGCTGCAATTGTGAATCATATGATTGTTGAAATTAAGCAGCTTTATCGAGAAATTCTAGAAATTTTGAAATACAATCTTCACCTTGCCAAGTATGCATTTTGTTTTGTCTATTCCTAAAGTGGTCATGCCATACTTCATAGCAGGATATGGCTGCTGGCTTGTGGATGATATCATCAATGTAGCATTCTATGTCTGCGTAAATGATACGCAGGGGACTTAATTCGTCACCATTATCCCTATGTGAAAATGATTTATCTTTGGGAATGCGTTCCATTTGTAATTTACCTCGCTTGCACCATTCATAGTGAGTTTCAAATTTATCTTTACTCCAAAAGGAGCGGATGCAGCGGTCGCATACAAAATGTTCACCTCTTTTAGAGTGCCCCAAGTGAGTGTACAAGCGAGAGATTTTGGGAATACCACAGTAGTGCCATTCCTCGCTATCATCTTGTTTTACTAATAAGAGGTTGACTACACGTTCATAACAAGTTGAACGTGAATTATAGCGGGCACCCTTCAACCCCTTCTCCCACACGTGAACTACAATTTTAATCTGAATATGTTTTTCGAACGTTTCTACATCTTTGATTTTCATGTTGTTGCTATCACAACCTTCAAAGTCTAGTTCATCCTCCCACTGTCTATAGCTATAGGTGCGATCTCGATGCGCGTTGATATCATTATAGTGAAGGATGGATAACACTGCATACTTAAAACACTGTGATGTACAATCGACATTGATGACAGCTTTCTTATTATACAACGTTTTTGGTAGCTTAAATGTGCCTCGAGCTGCATGACTTTCTAATAGGGAAATTTTGAACATGGCTGAGTCCACATCATCAAAAATGAGAGCGCTGTCGCGCTGATTGAATTTATCTACATTTGGTTTTAAACATTGAATGTGAAAATTTAGCCAAGACTCGCAGTCTACAACTTTGGTTGCGGAAGAGGAAGGAACATGAAACTGTATTCTCTCCGTCACTTGACCCGTTTGAAAATCTATTTTAATATATTTTAGTTGAAGGTAGATGAGCGCCTTCATTCTACAATTGTCTAAATTGTTGAAGAGCGCTTCGATAATGTTAGAATTTTGAAGGAGCCACTCAGGAAAATCTACTATTTGAGTATTTGACTCCATGCAGTAGTCGCGTACTAAATTATTATGTGAAACATTAATGAGGGAGATGGTAGAGGTACCGTTGGTGTAGTGATCATTTGCATGCGTGTGTTGAAGTCTGTGCGAAGATCGCTGAAAGTGGCTATCGAAAGAAAGAGGGCACAAATCGCAAGGAAAGGAGATGTCATCGTCAGAATCAACCTCACCTCCGGAGATTGATGCCGCTTTGCGTTGACACACACGTTGTTTGATGTGTTGAAGGAGACTGTGCTTCCTTGTAAACATATGTCCGCAGTCGGCACATTCCCACTCGTTGCCATGCCGCGACAGTTATGAGGTGGAACTCATATCACCTGAAAGAGAAATCATTCTATCATCTCTGTTCAAGTCTCAGTGTATTGTTACAACCTACCTTGACTCAACAACTCTAAACTTTCCTCGAGAAGGGAGGGCGTTGGTGATGAAGTTGATGCCTGAAATTGAGGAAGATGCTATTAGCCACACGTTTGAGGGAGATGAGAGAGGAAATCTTCAACTTACCATTTCAATGAAATCAAGTTTAAGGTTGATGCTTCAACAAGATAGAGACTTCACTAGAGAACAGTTTACTTACACGTCTCAAAGACAGAGTGAAATGACACGAATGTCACTTTGCTTATATCCTTTCATGCTCATCATTCATTGGCTGTTCATTCTGATTGGTTGCTTGTTGATACTTAAGAATTAGAAAACATTTCAAAGTTATTATTCACAGTCAACATGACAAGCCCTCCGAAAACAACAAACACAAAATTCTCTTCTCCATGCTCAACACCAAAGGCGTTCGTTGCACCAAACGCTCCAACGAAGGGAAAGGTAGAGAAGGTGTACCGACTCGACAATATCAGAAAGTTGTCATTACCAGCGGACGACGAAGAGAGTGTATGTGAGAAGGAGTGTCCCGACTTAACAGGCGTGAGGTGGAATTATCTCCAGTACGATACTAACGATGTAATGGAGATCACCAGCACCAAATTCCTCCACCAATTATGGGAGTGGTACACCCCTAACTCCCAGCCACGAACTATGGCGGAGTGGAAGTATATCGACAAAGTGAGGCTCGCAGTGGAAGAACGATTAAAGCAAGTGAACTGTTTTTGTTATCTATGTGAAGCCAGACTCTGGGACGATATTGACGATGAAGACCTTTTGAAATACATGCCATAATAAATTTTTATTTCGTATTATCTTTCCTTTCATACTGACTTACTTGAATGGGGCTTCAGTGGATGATTTAACCATGTATACTTTTTCATTTGGAAATAGTAGCACGCTTAGTCTAACTTGTAAATCTTATAACATTTCATATGGGCGATGATGATAGATGAAATAGTGTTAAATAAAATTAAGATAGCTTACATGATTCTGGGATGGCAATCGACTGCGATCCATGTGTAAAGAGCTTGTTAGACTACGGAAGAGAGAAGTGTGTTATGTTGCGTGTGGCGCGTGTGTGTCCTCCCTTTCATTCCATTCATCAATTCATCTCATTGATAGAGACAGGTAGAACTCATGGTTCTCATAACGTATGCAATGGAAAGTTTTAGGCAACCTTCGACAGTTGGCTAAATGTTGCTCTGGCGCGAATGCATACTACGTTGAGACAGAGGCAATCACTTGCAAACATGACGCAGAGAGGTTTAACAAGATTGACCATTGCCGAATGTCCCTTGTGGTATACATAGCTACGGGTTTCACAGCCGCCCTTTACAGGAACGCCCGTCGAAAGGAAGTATTACACCGAACTTCATTTGCAACGTTCAAGTTGACTGATAGCAGATTCAACTTAATGATAGTATTCGCCAGTCCGAAGACTGCCCAGGGCAAACCGCATGGAGGTTCAATCATGTCTTGCCCCATGGTGGCCCTTAAGAGAGCCGATGGTTCGTTCTCGGGAGTAACAAGATGACTATTGGCTTGAATAGTCAATAGGTATGACGGTTAGGTTCTCGTATACCCTATACCGCCTAAGCCGTGCTGGTGCATCTGGCACCTTTCGGATGCGGGTGGTATTAGGAGTCCACACCTCATCCGTCCAAATGATCCTCTTGATCTTCCCCTTCTTCTCATCCTCTTCATCCCACTCGTCGAGGATGATGAAGTTGGGAATGGTAGTGTCTTCATCCCACTCGTCGAGGATGATGAAGTCGGGAATGGTACTAGCAGATGTTGCTTCCATCGTGACTTAAAATTGAATGAGAAGCGCTACAATCTTCTGGCTTATATAGGGTTTTCAACAATGAATTGCTCAACAGCGAATCAGAATGCTTCAGGGATGGCAATCGACTGCATAACGTTCAAGTTGACCGATAGCAGATTCAACTTAATGATAGTATTCGCCAGTCTGAAGACTGCCCAAGGCAAACCGCGAGGAGGTTCTATCAAATCTTGCCCCATGGTGGCCCTTAAGAGAGCCGTTGGTTCGTTCTCGGGAGTCTTCATCTTACACCCTACCGATTCTGCTGAGAGAGTCTTTGACTCTCTCCTTGGTAGCAGTGTCGACTTCCACACTAATTGCTACGTGGCTAAAAAATGGAATGTAGCGCCATTCCGTTGGATTGACAACACTTGCTGTCATCGGATTGCCAATCCGAGCAAGATTGTTGTGGACTCTGTTTTGCTCCTCTAGCCTAACAAATTCCTCAAATAAATTTCGCGGCCTTAACTGCGGTCCGCGAGGAGAGCTGACTTGACTGTTCGGCGTCTGCATGATTGAAATGAAATGAAATGAGAGGTAGTGGTTTATATACCCCTCTAACGCGATGCAACGTTCAAGTTGACTGATAGCAGATTCAACTTAATGATAGTATTCGCCAGTCTAAAGACTGCCCCGGGCAAACCGCGTGGAGGTTCTATCATGTCTTGCCCCATGGTGGCCCTTATGAGAGCCGTTGGTTCGTTCTCGTCGCATCTGAAAAATAGAAAGAAAATAGATGAAATTATATTCAAGTGATAGAGATGATATTAACTTACCATAAATCAATTCAACCGGTTCGTTGAACCTTCGATGGTGGTGGCTGAGGCAGGTACTTGGCCGGCAACTTTCGTTTACTATGGTGCAATTCCTGGATGTCACCATTGTGTTTGATGCTTATGTGGAGACAGCGAATATCTGGCATTGCTCCTTCGTAGCACTCGCTCGTTTTATCCAAATCCTCCGACTCCATTATTACATCGTCGATAATTTTGCTACCGACTACGGGGAGGTGGAGCGTTGTTCTTCTCTCCTTGACAGCGTTGTTCTTCGCCTCAAGAAGAGCCATCTTCTCCTGCTCATGTTAGAGTTTGAGCGTCGCCTCCTTCGCCTTCATGTTCTTAATGCATGTGGCCTGATCCTCAACGCGACTCTCACTCGCTAGAGCTCTCTTTTGGAAACCTTCCAACTTCAATACTTGAGCCTTAAGACTCCTAATTTCCGCCACCTGCTTTTTGAGTTCAAAATTCTCATCCCTTAATGCGGAGCATTCGTTTTTATAACGGCTCATTTCATCATTGAGCTTCTTAATGGCATACTCTTGGCTAACCCTCGCCACACCATCATCCTTAGCCCACTGCTTTGCTTGGGCTCTGATACCTCTCCCTTTTTTAGGTGAGGAGTGCATTTTTGGCGCTGGCACTGCCCGACTCTTCGCTCGTCTTATCGGGTTTAGGAGCTATGATCGCCTCCTCGAGTTTGTTAAGGACGACCGCCTCTTCCGTTTCCGATTCAGATTCGGAGATTTCCGACTCAGAGCTAGAAGAGCTGAGGTGAGATGTCGTTGGCTGCTCATTCTTGCAGTCTTGTATGGCTTGAACTGCCATCTGCAGCTCTGTCTCCGCATCTAGGTCAACTTGAGGTCTTTCAACAGGTGGGATGATGACCTTCCCAACCTCTGAGGCATGCGTCTCTGTCTCTTCATCTTGATTAGGTTTTTCAAAAAGTGGGGTGATGGCTAACCCAACCTCTGAGGTGGTATAATTTTTCACCTTCTTAATGAGACATGTTGAATGCGTCTTATAGAAAAACTCGTTCAGGTTTCCCCTGACGAATTTCATACACGATGTGCATCCGCTCACCACAGCGACCTCCTTATGCTCTTCGGGAGTGTCGGGGAATTTATTTAAATGGCCCTTGAACTCGCCACCTGGCTTGACTTCGCCACATAGGCACTTTTTAAAATGAAACTTTGAATTTCCTCCCATTTTGTAACTTATGTATCTGTAAAGGTAGGATGAAATAGAATTACTAACAGGCGACATTTGCAGTCATTTTTATAATCATACAGCTAAATTGTGAGATTGGTGGAAAGTGTCGAACCGTTGAATCCGTTACAGGCATTACTCAGAGGGGATCTTATCCCAACTCCAAGGCCTCGGCCCACAAATCCAACCTCCCGCGGACAGAGCGTGCGCCATATCACTGTGTTGGTATCCGGACCCTGATTTTGACATGACATATCATGTGTATGCTGAGATAGCATTGACTTCGAATATGCTTCGTACGACTATGTATTGACCACACTTTGGTATTGACGTAGATATGCATAGTTGTAACTATCTGTAAAAAATCTCAAATTATTTATTCATGTCTGACAGTCATCTGATATTGATGCAAGCCTTCTATGAAAGTTTTTTCCTCTATTGCAGATCCATCCACGTGATGCTCCAGCAATCGGCAGTGCACCCGTGACCCCTACACCCAGCCAACCGTTTGAACCACCAACCCCTACCACTGTAGATCGCTCCCAACCACCAGTTCCTGAACCTACACGCCCGTGCACCCCTACCCCTCTTTCCCGTCCATGTACCTCTACCCCTCTTTCCCGCCCATGTAGCCCTACCCCTCTTTCCCGACCATGTACCCCTACCTCTCTTTCCCGCCCATGCACTCCTACCCCTCTTTCCCGTCCATGTACCTCTACCCCTCTTTCCCGCCCATGTAGCCCTACCCCTCTTTCGCGCCCATGTACCCCTCCTCCCCCTTCTGCGGAGTTCGATGCTCTTAGTGCCGCGGCATCCTTCATGTCCTACCTGGAGGAGGACATGGAGACGACGACAGTGACGATGGACACGATAGAGACGATGGAGAATCAAATGGCTGTAAAATTTGTCGGGAAGGTGCCACTGTTGGGCGCAGCGCAGCGCAGGAGCTCGCCATTCAAGCTGCATCAAATAATTGGAAGAGGATGGTCAGCGTTCTACTGGCCATCGTCTAAAGTAAGGCGCAGATGGTGGAGCTGACTGCTTCAAGGAAGTCAGGTGGAGGGATGATAATGAGCAGTGAAGTGCGCAAGTGGATAATCGACCGCGTACATCTCGTCGATCCACATGTAAAAGACGCGGCAATTATTCAGCGTGTGTCGCAGAAGTTCCGTGACTGTAAGAGAGCCGCGCGCCAAAAGAACTAATTATTTGTAAATTTGTGAATAAAATATACTGAATATACTGAATTTGTATAACTGAATAAAATATATATCAAATAATAATTAAAGTATAAGTCTTTCAGCGCACAAAAGTATGATAGTAAAATCGATTTCGTCGGTCCGGCCTGTTCACCTAGTAAATGATACCGGTACTATGTGAACAGGCCAGACCGGCCAAATCGATTTTAGCATTAAATCTGTTCGTTGAAAGACTTACATTTAAATTATTATTTGATATATATCTTATTCAGTAGTGATTTCTAAGTCTTTCCTTGCAAATTACGATCAAAGATGCTTTAAAACTTCAGATATTTTTCTAATTTTGTCACATTCTATGTTTCTATTCTATTCTATATTTTCTAATTGTATGTATTTTTGAACACTTTATCACGAAATTGATGGACTCATTATTATCTGATAAAATTGTGTTGAGATTTTTTATGGAAGTCTCTGTAGATCATTCATTCATTCATAGTGCCATTAAGTATTTTACGGAGTGTTTTTAAAGACGTTTTTATCAGATACCATCACATAAATCTGTGATCTGATTTTGGAAATTATTTCACTTTGGTGTTTATAGGTTTGCTCAAATGTTAAAGCCTCAACAACTGAATTTGTCATTGTCATTGTCATTTGCAATTTATTAGCTTCATTCGCCTTTCATAAAGCCTACGTTAGGCTACAATCTTTGTACGATTAAGTTCTGATGAAGTAATTTATACTCTACCATTTCACGCAGTGGTGATCTGATTTGTGAGTAATTTATGAATAACACAACTTCTTATGAAGCAATTATTGCAATTTTGTTGACAACGTTTCTATTTCAACAGCAGACATCCATATTTTCATAGCGTGCCATTATTCTCAGTGATACGAAAGCTATAAGCGGAAATCAGTCTGTCATACAGAAGTCATTTTTATATTCTTTCTGTGTACACAAAACCAAATAATGAATGTCATGTAAGGTGGATTTTCACACCGTCCAGATAAAAATCACTTGACAGTCAGTCACATTCACATCATTCATTATTTGATATTCATTATTTAAAGTGTTCGAATATTTGATAATTTTTATAAGTTGTATAGGTCAGTTGATGCATTTAAATTTGTAAAGTGATGCATTTTCTTTTGATGCGTTTTTTCAATATAAGCGTTATAACGCAGATGAAACCATCCTTCTGTTTTGTTTTTGAATTTCTCTTTATAGTATGCGTAATCATCATTTTTGTATTATCATCACCATTTTATCATAAAAGCTCATAATAAATAATTTAAGTTATCACAAAACATTGTCATCAATTCACGTTAAAGAACTATCATGAATTCATGATAAAAAATTATCATGAATTCCATGATAAAAAATTATCATGAATTTCATGATAAAAAATTATCATGAATTCCATGATAAAACTTCATGATAGATGGTTCCAAATTATCATGAAGTTTTATCATCAAATTTATCATGATAATTTTCGTAAGGGTATAGTACTACATATAGTATTATAAAAGTTAATGAAGGGCCCTCCATGTCCCCAGTGTGATTGCATCTATTGGAATGTTCAGTATTTTGTGCATAGTTGAATTATTCCTATATGATTATTCCTAGTGATTACTTGGTATTTCTTGGTTATCTAATTATCTTTGGCTTCAATAGGACATTGTTTCATTTCTGAACAAAAAAATAATTTGATAAATTTCAACCGCACATAGTACATCATGATCAGTATATCTGCTTATAAAAGATAAAGCATTGCGCATCTACTTTCCATATGATAATTCAGAATATCATGAAACTTAAGACCAAAACTCTTACAACTCTTACTATAAAAACTTACTTACAACTCTTACTATAAATTGTCGAAGCAATAAACTAACATATTCTGATAAAGTTTCATGTACTGTAGGGAAGTCAGGAATCTCAGCTATTCGTTATCCCTAGTTTTCACGAGTCTTCGAAAGCCGCATGAGTGGCTGGTGGATAGTTAATTCTAATTCAAGGTTCATTTGAAGTTAGCTGAGCGCTCGAGACACTATTTCTGGACGTTGACGACAGAATGTATGTAGTACAGTACGTACATTTACTTAAATTATTGAAGTAATTATATCAACACAGTGATAAGCTCAGAATTCCCCATATGTGCGGATCCCCATAGGGAAAATATCAATCCCCATCCTATCCGCATAGGGATGTGGATTCCCATTTAATCCTCATCCCCACGGCAGCCCTGTTGATAGGTCTATTTAGTAATGATGGATGCTGACGTTTAAAATTATTATACGTATTAGATCGACTTTCATGTTAAGATTTTGAAATTTGATTTGTTTGTGACGCGACTAACTGTTACTTTACTCTCCACTATTTTGCAGCTCTTGCATCAAGCTGGAATGATCGTGCAGTTCTACGCATCAAACAGTCAGACAGACTATTACTTTTGTAACCCCTTCTTGTTATGAATGGGTTGAGCGCCTGGAGGAGGGTCTAGATCGGGCAGCTGTCTGTCTGTGAAAGCCGGGCGAAATTTTCCCGATGAATCGAAGTAAGCTCCATGCGTGACTATTCATTATTTCGCTTTCGCTTTATAATTCTTATTGTAACATTTTTCAGCCTCCATTATTTGGACAGTTTTTCGTCAAATAATAAGGCGAATGAGAGAAAAGGAGGCCTGCTTCTTTAAGGAAAGCTCAGTAAGTTATTACATATTGTCAACTTTCGATACTTGCTCCATCTAAATCTTAAATCCTATAAATTTCCATGTAAACCTCTGAAACTGTTACAATGACACCTCCATCTGGAGTAAAAAGTAATCTCGAAATGTTTGACGATAATTTGACCAAGTACCTACATGTAGGTCTGGTCTACATGTAGGTACTTTTCTATTCATTTCAGTCTACAGCAATGTTCTTGTTGATAAAATTGCTAAAATGTGTAACAGTTAACACCATTCGAAAGATAATCATCTAACGATTCAGAAAATGTGTTTGAAATTATGATAGCTTTATCTCATTTGTAAATAGATCAAGTTGAATGATAACAAAAAAGTTAAAGTTTGTCAAAATTTTCATGAAATTTACTGTATTTTCAATAGCTTTTTCTCTTGTACCACTGCGCCAAAATTTACACAAATTGCTTCATCTTTTGAAGCAAGCCATGGAGATTGATATTGTGAAGCATTTTCCACCACAATTTATGCCAGGGATGTGGAGTCCTATCATTTTGACTCCGACTCCGGGTGGCAAGTACATATAGCCCAGTTTTTTTAAAAAATTTGTTAACCTACATCATAGATCATTATAGGCTCACCTGAACCTATCCTTAGTGATCATTTCTGTATCAATTATCAATCATTTTTCGATGAAAGTTTATCAAATATCGCCTTAAGTTGGATGTATACGACTCGGCTCTTCCCATCTTCATGATGTGTGCTTCACACGGTTTTTCTCCAGTCTCTATCAGACAGGTAAATCCCACATCCTTCTTCAAAAAATATGAGTGCACTTGCGATTTTAATATGCGCTTTAGAGGAGCCATCACACACGATTAACGTGAGGGTAAGAGGTAATGTTCTCCAGCAAACTAGTATTTTACTTTTGTCTCCGATGTGACCTTTGGTGCATAGGTGTGATCGAGGCTAGGAAGGCTTGTCTTCTCTACTAAATCACCGAGTGAAAAGACAATCCTTTTTCACTGTCACGGTTCATTCCGTCATCTATTACAAGCTTTGCATGCACTGCTGTCTCTGTACTTTTGTTTGACGGAGAAAGTTGACAGTGACAGCTATGCACGAGGATAAATAATTTGTTTGTATTGTATTTCGGGTCATCGGCCGGAGTACGGAGTCCTATCATTTGATAAAACTGCGACTCCGACAAAAATAATGGGACTCCGGGACTCCGACTCCGCACCCCTGATTTATATACTCATGTGGTCAGAGCTACTAATGCAATGAAACTATGATTTTGACAAGCACATGAAGCTTAGGATAAAAACTATCATTTAAAAGATCAGGGAGGTGGAATTTTTACCGTATGCAAACTATAACTCTGGAGAATGTCTGGAAGGTTGCGACTAAAATATACCTACTTGTAGGTCGTTTCTGTTTCTGACATTTTAAGTTCATCAGATAATCTTCAGAATATTTATGATGTTTGTAGACAAATTTTATGGCCACTACTAGATGACACATACAAAAACAAATCATCTGGAGCTTTATGAAACTATATATTTTTGAACATATACAGCTGTGTATGAGATAAAATAAGGAAATTATCATGTTTTTCTTAAATTATGATTCTTTGACAGTAATATCCTTTCTAACAGATGTTCTTTACTCGCATAATAAGTTTATATCATTTACAAATATCTGATGTTCTCATCAGAAATCAAAATATACAAAGATACAGTTTTAGAAATAGTGAAAAACGTAAGTATTTTTCTGACTCACAATTTAAAAATCGATCGTCCTGACAGTTTAGCGTTTGGCTTCAAGTGATGCAGAAATAATGTGTGCCGGTGAAATTGAGAAATCAGGATAGACTTCGCCAACCATGTACACATGCATTCCCCTTCTGATTATGTTATTAAACGAAAACTTAACGGTAATTCGTTTGAGCACACATATACTTGTGTACATCATCGCTCTCTTAGTTTTTTTATTTTTTTACTTTTTTTACAGGAATAAACTTAATTGAGTTGCATCTGAAAATGTGCAAAAATAAAACATCGTTTTTACTTTATAAACAGCAAATTTAAAACTTCTCACCGGAAAAGTTAACGGTTGGATGGTATTTGGTATGCAAATATGAATCTCTCATTCACGGATTCTACGAATCATTCACGAAGAACACTCAGATCACGTAAATGCCACAAACACGTATTGCGGCACAGATTATATTTGAAACTAAAGAGCATAGCTAACGATTAACATGCAATTCAATATAAAAGTGTCAATTTTATGATATCTTTATACATTTGTCTTTATTTGTCACCATGTGGAAGGCTTTCTCAAGACAGAACTAAGTAATTTTTTGAAATCGCTTTCCCATGCTTAGTAGTGAAAACAAGGATGAGTTATCGCGCGATTATGTTATGGGACATCCAGCCAATCAACAGATACTCGTGTTATTGGCTAAAATATTGTCAATTATGATTATATGATGGTATGATGATTGTGTGATAGTTCTACTCGCAAGAAAAATTCACCTCGGCAAGCTTTCTTCATAAAGTAATGCAAAATGAATTTTTTATTGCTATGAAAAAAAATTTAAAAATGATCTTCAAAGTTAGTTGAGAAAATATAAGAGTGTAGCTTTAGGTGAAAAAATGTTTTGTTATCAATTATTAGCATATCAAAAACATGTTTATAGAGAAGAACAAGTTGATGATTAGAGATAGATGAAATGCATCTTAAACATACCAATGAGTAGAAAACTACCTATCAATGTAGGTAGTTTTCTAACCTTTTTCAAATGGATGTCATGGATTTAATATGCTATTGATTCCTAAAATATTTCAGATTCATTTGAGGAATACACCAATTTTTATCAGTACAGTAATAAAGTCACCTTCTTCTATGCTCACTTCTTCATAAATCCCCATTTTGTGCAAAATTTGACTTTTTGATTTTAAAAGTTCAAACTGTCATTTTCGAAATGCGATTATTCGTAAACTATTTAGTCAAGCAATCTGAAATTATTACGTGTGTTTTTGGCGTACTCTCCCATGAAATCTCTCTTCGTTTGTTTTAAAGATGTCTACTTTTAGAATGACGGCCATTTAAAAAATGGATAGAAAAAAGACCTGTATGTAGGTCAGAACTTGATCAAATTATCATTAAATGAAATTGGCAATCGTTCTCAGCATCGTACAGCTTTCTAATTAGTACACGGTGCCATCGAAAAGCCCATGATGTTCTTTTATTTAAATATTATTTTTGCCCTCCTCGGACAAATAGTTGCTGCGCATCTTTTACTCATGTCTCAGCAATGTCTTAAAATATGCAGCCGGGGAAAAATGGGAATTAATTTCAACTCCAATTAACCAAAATCAGAGAAAATGCCAATATATGTAGGCTACTACCTAAGTAGGTCCTACTTTCGGTGGGGATTGCATCCTCCGTCTGGATCTATCCGTGAGATCGGGTGGAGCAAAAATATCGGCCCGATCCGAACTCTGATTGAGTTGAATAGTATAATATTGCTTACGGAGTGAATTCTGAGATCAGAAAATATTATACATTGTCGAAACCTAAGACTTTTGTATGTTTCACGTGGTATCATTTCACGTTTCTGTTCTTCAGGAACCTGTCAGAATTGAAGACACAAATGTAATATGTGATGGAGTAGAGATTGAGTGCAATGATGGCCTACAAACTATTCTTCTATCTTCGTGCTGTTTCTTGGTATGCAATATTAATCATTTACCGCTTCAAGAGGCAACACTGGAAGTCATGGAAGGTATCATGGACATCAGAAAGACCTTTACAAAAATAGCAGCGAAAATTTTTTTATACACAATTAATTTGATCTAATGAAATACTAAATTGTCTTAGTGAAAGAATATACTCTTATTGCATTTCCTGGATTATTTCACCCGCTATATTGTCAAAGTTATGAATCTTAGGTGTCCTCAATAATAAGACAAAGCCCCCAGGATCACATTAGACGCCAAACCTTTCTTCAATACTGCTAAGTAAGATCCGGTCATTCCGCTATCATTTTTGTTTATTTCATGTACAGTAGATTTGTCGATCATCACCCCGATGATCATGCTCACTACAATTTTATCATCCTTAAATATCTCAACCTTTCGTAGGAAACTATGATATATTTCAAATAAAAGCTCGACTATCATAGGTTCCTACGAGAGGTTGATATATTTGAGGATAATAAATTGCAGTGACATGGTCATCGAGGTGATGATCGAAAGATCTCTAATAAAAAAATTGTACCCTTGTGATTAGATTCAATCATGTCTCAAACAAACATTGATTTTAAATGTAACCAATAATTATTCCTTTAAGGAATTAAGTCTTCAGTTTGACCAGATCTAAGGTCACAACCTTAAAACTCTGCTATAGACCCATTGCGCAGATAGATAAATAACATTCTTTTCGAAGGTGTTATTTTCCATAGATATTTGTAAACATGCAATAAAACAACGTAGTACTACTGGTATATGTGGCCTTGCTTGTTATCTTTCAGATTTACAATAACATATAAATGCACCACTATTCAATTTGATAGATTCATGAAGTGAACAACGTTAATTTTTGCTAATTACGGTACTGTACAGACTGAGTACCGCAGTATGAGCACTGTAGTGTGTTGCTAAAGTTCATTATGTAGCTATCACTCAGAAATTAGCAAAAATTAGCATTGATTGACTTCCTTCTTTCCAAGTAGTAAATATATAGCCATGTATAAAGCACAACGTAATTTGTGAATTCCAGACGGAAATTATTTACGTCTGTTTATAAAACAGAATGATATCACATGTTTATCTAAGTCTTTATTTATCTTGATAATAGGTTACAAAACTCCTACTCTGAGAATTTGGTCGTTATACCTATTCTTTCAATAGACTGACCCCTAGCTTTTACATATCTTCAGATTTTATTGCACAACATAACAATTTTTATGTTGACTTAATTTGTTTCAGAAATCGTCAGTCTTTGCATTTTTTGGTAATACTTATTAATTGTTTCGGAATCATTCCCATATTCATCCTTTTTTAATATACGAACACTCTTTTTACGACATTTTTATGCGATTCATTTAGAGGCAATTTTGATAAATACAATAAACACCGCAATTGATTGTATTTTAGTATTATTTTGAATGTTTGTACAAGTTTTGTATCTCAAATTGGTCGATTTTTCTTCTCATCTTTCAGTAAGAGATGCATCTGTCAAAGCCTATGCCATTTTGTAGATGAACAAAGAGTCTATATGCTCTCATTAGTATGATGCGTTTGTATTAAAAATAAATTTTGTTATTCAATTCCATGATGCTTTGATTTTTTATTCGATTATATGATGGAAACCTTTTCTCACTTTAAATGTGCCATGTATCAGGATTAACTCCCTTAAAGTATGTGAAGTATTAAATGCTATATAGCATAGGCCTGCTATCAATAATAATTATAAGTAAAGCTGTAATGGGATATAAACTTTTCGGCTATAATCATATTATAACATCTTTAAATACTACTGAAATTTTAATTTGTAAGGAGTGCTGATTTTTGCTCTATATCTGATTTTTCTATGTGCCAATCCATCTAGGATTTGCACCTATTTGGCACCCGTTTGTTATTCTCGAGTGTCACCAGGCTTTTGGCACGTAAGTGCGACCTAAATTCGCACGCAGAGGATTACAGTGTACAGCCGATACAAACACACAAACTACTTCATCTTCATCAGTCCATTATGGAAGCTGTGACACTTTCCAAATCACTCTTCAATTCGCGTGCCCGTTTTGTTAAGACAAATGCTTCTTTGAACATGGCGCTATTATTTGTCTTACTTGCTTTTTCAGATAAATGAAAGCTTTTTTCTTCTAAGTGTTTAATACAGAAATACCCCGGTATATGCAACCACGTTATACGCAATACATGCTTCTCTACTATACCTCGTTTTAACCAAACACTGCCACGCTTATACGTAATTCAGCGCCAAGAAAAAATCTGAAAACATGCATTATAATTTTAAGTGTTTACTCGTGAAATCTCACAACTTGCCAGACAGGCCGGCTTCGAAGAGGTCGATGACACCGACGTCACTAAACTTCTGGAATCACATAATAAAGAGCTGATAAATGACGATCTGACAGCTTTGGAATGCGAAGAGAAAACAGATGAAGAGAGCGACTCAAGTTGAAAAACATATAAAATGCACTACATATCATCGACAGTCGACACGTACCTCATATCGGTGAATCGGCACGTACAATACATTCTCGTGTTATTAAAGAACATTTAGGTAAAGAGAATTCTGCAGTATTTCAGCATTTAAAAGGTCACGACTCGGTCAATGCTGCACGCATGAAATCGAACGTCATTCACAGAAATCTCAAGTTAGTCAATGACCGACGGAAAGTGGAAGTTGCAGAGACTTCTGTTCAAGGCTCACAAATAGATGTTCATTTTGAGCGTTGAAAGACATTGCTTGACACCCCTGCTGAAGGCTATGCCGAAAATGTGGGTTCTGTAATTTTCCTTTTTTTAATCTTTATCTTGAATAAACGGTCGAAGGAATAAGAATACGGATATTTTCATTCAAAGAAATATGCTCATTCTACCCTAAGCATTTGTTTTATTACGAGTTTTGGAAACGAAAGTAGAGCGCAGTTTGACAAATCTCTTATTTATGCTGAGCTGCAGAACGCATCTTCTAATTTCGTCTTGATTCTTTGCCCGATTTACGCAATGATTTCCAGGAACGCATCCCTTACGTAAATCGGTGCATTACTGTATATGATGATCATTTTCTGCCGCATGGCTATATTTGACAGTTATTCATAGTCGAGTTTTCGCTTGATTACCCTATTGTCCTCCTGTATTTTTCTTATTAATATTATATTATTTATATCTTCGGTTGGAGGCTACCACCTCTCGCATCAATTTCGAAGACAAATCAGCATTCTGGAGGCCACCCAACTGCCGCGAGATCATCCTTCACAGCTGTTCTGGCCTATAGGTTTCTTGTGTATAGAGACGCACTTGCATAACAGAAATTCCCGCTTTTCAGCTTGGTGTGGCAACCATGTTTTCGAGAAAGAAATTAATATGCATACATGACAAGTAATTCGATTCAACAGACAACGTTTTACAACTAGCGCATTTCTTATTATGCAAGGTCAATATTATGACAAACAATGAATATACGTGTCTTTGCCGGTTATAAGCACATATTTGACAACATTTCGTCTGAAATGAAAATAATATGAATATTTCGATGCACCGTAGTGGTATATCTAAATGAAGTCTAGAATATTATTCTGATGGTAAGTCATTCACGATAACCTTCGTAACTCACCAAAAAATAGGAACTTGCCCAGTGATAGCGACATTCATGCTTTTAGCCAACAGGAGAACCGGATACGTCATACGTCAATTCGCCGTTCCTTGAACGAGAGTCTTTGATATCCAACAGTTCTACAACAGAACAAAGATATCAACATCTGCTGTAGTATTAACCAGTACATCAAGGATATAAAACAGCTGGACGTTTTTTAAATGAAAAGTCTTGAGACTCAATTTTAGGACTTTCTAAGTTTCAATAAAATTTTCGATTATTTCGAATAAAATGTCATACATCCTACCGAGACAAAAGAATAATTCTTTGAATTTTCAATTGATCAATCAACTTGGAAATGAAATACTTGCTACCTTGATGAACATTTTTTTGATTCAATCTCAGGTCGTGATGTTTATTTGAAAATCGTAATTCATTACATTTCTTATACATTGAAATAGGTCTACATTAATTTAAGACTTGGTTTTCCTTTACCGACTTCTCAAGAATATTTTCTTAAATCTCCAAGGTTGTAGATTCTATTTGAAAATATTAACTGACAATTTATCAATGTGTCCTTTCATCAACTTTTTACTTCTACATGTAACTAATCATAATTTGTGACACAATTCCTTTAAGGACTAATCTGATCCGCAGTGCTACAGACTGGCCTGCTCAGCCGCTCGACGCAGTTACTCGGAATCACGCCGCTCCTATTTTCATCCAGTCGCCCTACGACTTGATGGCAGCTCATCTAAAAAAACGTTTTGCGGGCGATAAACGGAGCAATGGGTCGCTTGAAAACGCTGATCGCGGATACGTGACATCTCGAGAAAAAGCCGAGCCTCTTAAAGGATTTTTCGTCAACAATTGAGCTCTTCCAGTTGATGCTCTTCCATCTATTGACCCACTGACTAACGCCGAACTATGCCATATTGAATTAATTACGTGTCAAACCGTTCTGCAGCTCGCAACAATTGAAAGTGACATAGTTGACCGGATCCGACGGCATCAGTGCCCACGTACTTTATGAATGTGCCAGTGAGCTCGCACCATCCATGACCCATCTGCTTCACCAATCAATTCAGTGGTAAAACATCAAAGGGTTGGAAACATGCCGTGCGTCCGCACATCACAAGAAAGGCTTCAAAGACAATCCTATCAACTACCGACATATCTCCCTCCTACCTATCGTGTCTAAGGTGTCTAAGTTTCGCTGTGCGCGATCTCCGTTTTTATCGTTTGTTGATGAACGTTATTTTCACGGTCATATCTTGTGGGTATGCTGACCAATCAGACCACGTTTCATGATTATGTAATCACTTTGGTGGTGACGACCAAAGTGACAGTTATGATAAAGAACGTGTCCATTTTCTTTCAGACAACTATGAATTGAGAATTGGTTCGAATTGCGTTTTGCAAAGATTTTGACGGACTCATTTGAAATCTGTTCCGCTGTCAGACAGGGCTGCCTACTATCCCCCACGCTCTTTGATTACGCCGTCTAATGGATCCTAGATAACGCCCTCAGGCCCATCGAGGAGTTCAGATCAGTCCTACGAAAGTTTTCACCGACCTAGACTACGCGGATGACGTTTTCATTATGGGAATGATCATTTGGAGATACAATCTGCGCTTAACGACATTCATGAATATGCCCTCTCAGTTGGAATGAGAATAAATACATCGAACACCAAAATTCTCACGTCTCTCAATCTGATGTCCAGGTTGCAATCGCAGCAGCTGTAATAGAGGAAGTAGAGACTTTCAAGTATCTCGGAACAATGTGCGTAACAACTGGACAGCCTGTGAGCGAAATAGAACACAGAATAAATCAAGCACGCGCCGCTTTCTGCCGTCTGAGGAAATCATTACGGGATAAACGGGAAATATCGCTTATAGCGATAAGTAGGATCCATCAGGGCGTCATTCGCTCAATTCTGCTGTGCGGCTGCGAAACTTGGTCCCTAACCAAAGAAAGTAAGAGACGATTAGAGGTGTTTGACAATGATTGTATCCGTAGAATTACTCGCCATCGCCGATCAGACCGAATCCCAATGCATCGTCTTCGACAAAAATGTCAATTAACAAGAATACCTGCTATCCTCCTTAAAAGACGGCTATCATGGTTCGGTCATGCGGCTAGAAGACCGGAGGGAGTATTGATCCACCAACTAATAAGCCCGACCATTCCCACGAAAAGGAAGAAGCGCAGAGGACAAATGAAAACATGGGAGCACACAATAAAAGAAGACCTGAAGAGAATCACCGGCCCACAACTATGGATTACGCAGGTGGAATAAGGACTGGACCGTCCTATCCATCGACCAAGCACAAGAACGCTGCTCTTGGACAGCTGACGTTAGGGATGTGGTGTGCATACTCGAGGATGCTGGCTCAGCCCGCCCAGGTGAATGTCTCTGCAAGTACAAGTAAGTACTGCAGAGCTGTTTTTACCGAAATAGTATCTGTAGAAGAGACTGAGTGAAGCAATAACCCGACTGACGGAGAGCGGCTGTAACTTGTTAACAAGTTTTCCAACCATAAGATTCTTGACACGTTTCTCAACCCGTTCAAGGAGGTCAATGCTCCGTCAGAGGACGAATAGTGGACTTGTAAAGATAGCAGAGTCTGTGGTGGAAGATAGCCGCTGGCACGATAGAGACTACCAATGCGTTGAGCTGCCTGCTTGCTAATGGATTGGATGTGCGGTTTCCATGACAAGTCTTTCGTAACCGCCAATCCAAGGAAGGAGATGGAATCTTATTCTTTGATACTAATATCTGACATCTTAATGCTATGATGATTATCATCTCCTTTAAGTCGTGAGTGCAGAATACTGAGTTTTTGAAGGATTGAAGGAAACAAGCCAATTGGCGCCCCATGGATCCAAAGATCCGCCCCAGTAATGCACTTTCGTAGTTTACTTACTATCCACCCGGACCTTACCCAAATTTCACGCCATCCAGTTGCTACGCATGTGAGGGCAATCAGTCGTCTCTAGCGACTGGCGTGTTTAGCTTTTACAGTTTATCACAACTACCCATCATAGGCCAACGGCATGCTTGCAAATCATAAGATTACTAAGTAGATACCGGTAGGCCTTACCGGTATTTTAAAGTAAAGGTGGACACACGTCCACAGGAGGGAGGAAATCTTTAACACTAAAAATTGGAAGACGATCACTGCAGCGACAACGAACTCGAGACACAATCATGTCGCTGAAGTTAGCACAAACTTTTTAAAGAGTTTGTACAGAATCGAAAACCACATGTACCAGTACACTGGATTATTCCAAAATTCCAACTGTTTCAGCTTCAAATTTAAACTCGAAAAATCGGTGATAGTATTGGTGCTACCTAGTTAGGGAAACTGTATCGCATTCCAATGAATAAATTAGATACCGGCACTAGAAACAGTTTGTACAGCGACTTCCAGCATTTTCTTACGCAAACAACCGGTAAAATAGGTAAAAGCCGATTTCTCCGAAAAAATGATTTTCAAAAAATGACTTGGTGCCATATGGAAAATGAGTTTGCACAGTTCTGCTTCAACTGGGGAATGCTGTTCTACCAATCAAGTCTGAGTTTGACCACATACTTCTCCGACACTACAGCACTTCTACGACCGGTAATTACCGGTTATTATGTAATAACTACAATACTACGAATTTCTGTTATTGCATACAAGTGTCGCGGATTGTGACTTAACGTTATTGGTATTGTCCATGTATTATCAGTTGTGTGCGTCAGTCATTATTGTCCTTTGTTATTGTCTGAATGAATGCATTCGATTCTTTAATGCATTGCGCACCCCATTGTTCCTGTAAATAATGTACTTGTCTTGCATCCATGTAAACGGCTTGTGCGCCTTTGTAATTACAACACATTTGACCATGACAGAAGCTGGTTTTTACTCACGTACGTAGTTTCAGTTTCGCTACTTTACACGACATGGCGCCCAACGTTGGGCGCCATGTCGTGTAAAGTAGCGAAACTGAAACTACGTACACGAGTGAAAACCTGCTTCTGTCATGGTCAAATGTGTTGATGTATCAACTGATGTCTTTTTTTACCATGAAGAAACAACGTTGGGCACCATGTCAATCATAAATAAAATTTACTAACTGTAACGAAAAGTATGCTAGATATACAATAGAAATTGCATAATAACGTAATATATTATGTTCGCATAATATCCCATGCCAATTTCATGAGCTGATTGCAGTAGACTCGAGTGGTATAAGAAATCTTATGGGCCTGCGAACTAGTCTAGGAGAACCCCCACCGTCCATAATGTGTACAGTTGCAGACCGCACAGCTCCATCGCGACCAATGCGACATGAGGTGATCATTCCGACTTTCCATAACAACCGAGGTTCCGATTCCTTGAGCAATACCACGTCTCCGACCTTGGGCAAAATGTCAGAACTTCTCGGATTTGAACTGTTTCTTTCTCTTAAAGTTGAGAGATACCGCTGGTACCATAAACGCCAAAAACGTTCCAACACACGTCTTGAACCCTTCAGCATTTTCAGTAAATTTGGCTCCTGAATGCTAGGGTATGAATTACAAGTAGGCTCAACGGCAAGTCGTCTCAGTACAAGAAAATGCGCAGGAGTGATTATTTCCTCGATTTCATCGCCAGCATAACACAACGGCCGGGAATTCAACACATACGATTTCCACAATTACTGTCTGTAATTCGTCATAATCTAGCATAGCGAACTTGAGCACTTTCTTTATACAATCTTTCACTTCTTTCACCATTCTTTCGTAAAATCCACCTTCCCATGGACTGTACGAGGGTCATCCTAAAAGTTCTCTGTATTGCATTATGAAAAAATAAAAATACGCATCTGTAATCCAAAATTACTTTTATTTAACACTCATGGGTATCATTACTCAGTATAATGTCCTTCCAGGTCCACACACTTTTTCCAGCGTTTCATCGGTATTGCATATCGGTATTTCATATCATTTCATTGGTATTGCAGCGTCAATACCATCACTGCAACCACCAGATGCCCGGGCAACACATTCACGATGAAATAACCATGCACGTCAGAATTATAGGTCTTGTCACGTTTTGATTTTTATTTAATATACCCACCCACAGTTAAAGTAGCAATGTTTGCTATAATTTCTAAGTCTTATCATACATGTAGTTTAGCCTGTTATTTTTTTTACGCATTCCGTATTCAGAGTCAAATTCTGACTTTTCTCGGTCACAAAATATAATCATCTTTATTATGGGTTCAAAGTCTAATAAAGGATATAGTGTTAGTGCGAAGGATTGGGTAGCGCCCACCAACCAAACGTCTCTCAAGGCTTGTCAGACCAATAGGTGTTTATGTTGTAATGCTTTTGATTCATCTACTTCATTCACTAGCTTTAGTACAGGTGGAAAGTTCTTGTTCGATAAGACGGGTAAATTCAATTGTAAAACAAAAAACGTTATTTATCTGATTTCGTGTAAAAAGTGTGGTTTGCAGTACGTAGGTCAAACTACTCAAGCTTTGCATTGTAGGTTAAATGGACATCGTAATAGCATCTCTAAAGGAAATAAAAGCACTTTTATTATTAATCATTTCGCAATGATAGCCATACTTGTAATGACATGTCCATTCAGATTATTGACGTCATCGAGGATGTTAATGATAAAGCTGCATTAGTACAGGAGCTTAATAAACAAGAAGATTACTACATTCGTACACTTAATACACTGCATCCTTTAGGTCTTAACGAGAAGTTAGCAGAGGCAGATGTGTGTCAAAAGGCACAGTTGATTTAAGTAGCTACTTCAATAGTCCAATTCCTAGACGCAAGCGCAGTCATGGTATTAGAGTTAGGAAATCTAGTAGAAACAGAAATAATAATAATGATACTTTGACCAAATTAAAATATTTCTTTGACAACAAAGACTTGTCAAAATTTTATCAATGTCTGAGATCTCTGAGTTTTGATACTATGCGTATCATTAAACAAAAGCTCACTAACGTGTCTAGCGAGTTTGCTTACATTTTTTTCAGCTTATTTCTACAATAAAGTGATTAGCAATGAGTCCAGAAAGCCTGCAGTCCAAAAAACTAATATTGTCTTTGATTTCAAAAATAAAATCATGGAAAGGTTGACATCTCTAGTATTTTACACGATAAAAGCTTCAATCGTTTAGTACCTGATAAAGTTCGGGAACATTAACCCTACCCGCCCAAAACCTATTTTTCTCTGAATAACCCTGTCTCATTGAAAATTTGCAACTATAACAAATTCCTCATACAAGTTGGATAGAAGCAACTTACAAAATATTGTCCATTCAGACTGTAAGTGTAGTCAGCACCCTTCTCACATCAATGAGCCATCACAAACATGTATTTACTGGTGATTTGGATTTTATTGAGCAACCAGATCTGAAAGAGTTACTTCATTAGGCTCTAAGCACCGTTTGTCCCTTCCCGTTCGTCACAACGACGTTATAGATAGCATATCTGTATCCATAGATAATCACATCACAAAGATGTGCAATAAGTTTAAACTTTCAGTCAGTTGACTTTCAGGCTTGGAAAAACAGGATACTAGTATTAGCTAAAGAAAGAAATACATAAAAATAAAAATGTAGATAATTTACAAACGTAAATTTAAATCTTTTCGTAATTTCAGCAGAGATTTGAAGTATTATCATCAGCATTTTTATAATAACTACCGTAGACAAAGCTAATAGTAATTACGCATTCATCTGTAATAAATTTTACGTTATTGGGATCTTATTACAAGAACTTGGATTCGATCTTAACGTCACTAACCCCATATTGTGTAATAGTACTTACATTCCCATATGATGTGTCTCCTAGTGATTTAGTTAAGAGGCATAAGGATTCTATGAGTAAATTATTCAGCACCCTTTGTAGAAAAGATGATGAAAAACTCCCAAAATTATATTGGATACCAAAATTACATAAAAATCCCTTCAAATTTTCGCTTATAGCTGGTGCTAGGCACTGTACTACTAAGCAACTTTCCATTATGATTAATAAAGGTTTGTCTGTTATCAGAGACCATTTTAGGAAGTATGCAACGCTAATTTTCATAGTAATAGTGGTATTAACTGTTATTGGAGCATGGTATCGTCCGCTGAATTCCTCAATTAAAATTCAAAAACATTACAGACATATGACGTACAAATTTTCGATTTTTCCACTTTGTACACCAATCTGGATCATAAAGATGTCATAACACATTTCCGACCTGCTCGACTTAATTTTCAACGATTCTAATAGGAAATATTTGTGTGTAGGTTTTGAAAAAAGTTTTTTATCAGGTGTCAGGTATCAAGGTTATAGCGTATTCACTAAGGATAAATTTAAAGAAGCCATTAAGTTCATTATAAGCGAAGTTTTTGTTACTTTCGGAGGTTTAGTCTTTCAACAAGTAAAGAGGCATTCCTATGGGTGGTAATTGCAGTCCTCTTCTTGCGGATTTGTTTCTTTTACATTGTGAATTTATTTTTATGACTAATTTAATGAAGAATCAGAAGTATGGTCTAGCTAGATTATTATCTAATACTTCTAGATACATCGACGATTTATGCATTATTAATTATAAAAAGTTTGATTCCTTGATACCACAGATTTACCCACCTAGTCTAGAAGCCAGCAGAAGTGGGAGTAATAACAAACAAGTAGAATATCTTGATATTAACATAAATATCACTGACTGCGGCACAATTAGTAGTAAGCACATTCCAGACGCAAGTGCAAAATGTGAAATGCTGACTCAGCCCCGTCCCCCACCCCCACCCTCTGGAAGGAAGGTGAGGGAGTTCGTCAAGGATGTGCTGGGAGGAATGGGTCCGTGAGGAGGAAAAGGGTCCCCCACCCTCACCCCCTCCTGTCACACTTCCACCTTTGGTTGTAGAGATGGTAGAAAGTCGTGCCATAGCTCATTTGAAAGCTGAGAATGAGAAAAAGGCAGTGAAAAGCTCAGCTTGGACTCATTTTCTTGGGTTTAGGGAGGAAAATGGCAGGAAACTGTCAGAGTTGGAAAAGTCAGGTTTTGGTGGTTTTGGGATGAGAAAAGTCGTTTTTCGGGCAGAAGGAGTGCTTGGATGGGAAAATGGAGTGCAAATTCGGACGTTTTGGTCAAAGTTGGGTCTAGGAACATCTTCCCAACTCAATCGGAGAGAAAAAGTTCTGACCCCCACCCACATCCCCACCCGCACCCCCACCCTCACCCACACCCCCTCCTGTCACACTTCACCCTTTGGTTGTAGAGATGGTAGAAAGTCGTGCCATAGCTCATTTGAAAGCTGAGAATGAGAAAAAGGCAGTGAAAAGCTCAGCTTGGACTCATTTTCTTGGGTATAGGGAGGAAATTGGCAGGAAACTGTCAGAGTTGGAAAAAGTCAGGTTTTGGTGGTTTTGGGATGAGAAAAGTCGTTTTTTCGGAGCAGAAGGAGTGCTTGGATGGGAAAATGGAGTGCAAATTCGGGTCGGACGTTTTGGTCAAAGTTGGGTCTAGGAACATCTTCCCAACTCAATCGGAGAGAAAAAGTTCTGACCCCCCACACACACCCACCGCCACCCCCACCTTCACCCACACCCCCTCCTGTCACACTTCAAACCCTTTGGTTGTTAGAAGATGGTAGAAAGTCGTTGCCATATCTCATTTGAAAGCTTGGAGAATGAGAAAAAAGCAGTGAAAAGCTCAGTTTGGACTCATTTTCTTGGGTTTAGGGAAGGAAAATGGCAGGAAAACTGTCAGAGTTGGAAAAAGTCAGGTTTTGGTGGTTTTGGGATAAGAAAAGTCGTTTTTCGGGCAGAAGGAGTGCTTGGAATGGGAAAATGGAGTGCAAATTCGGACGTTTTGGTCAAAGTTGGGTCTAGGAACATCTTCCCAATCAATCGGAGAGAAAAAGTTTCTGACCCCCCCACCCCCACCCCCTTACCCCACCCCTTCCTGTCACACTTCCAAACTTTGGTTGTAGAGATGGTAGACAGTCGTGCAATAGCTCGTTTGAAAGCTAAGAGTGAGACAAATTCAGTGGAAAACATGGCTTGTTCGTATCTGCCTTCGTTTAGATGTGATGCGTCATTTAAGATTTTGGGAGATTGGCGGGTCTTCGCCTCAGCCTACAGTTTGAGACGTCAAACTGCTGGCCGTGCCTGCAGGGGAGGAAAGCGGCGACTGATCCCTCAACGGCCCAAGTGTGAAGGTTGTGGACGCACGTTCTACAACAGCACCACCTTGCGAATCCACCTCGAAGGCGGTTCCTGTGGCAGTGTGAGGCAACCACCGACAACAACAG
>CAJQUW010002224.1:0-138627 GCA_907163375.1 Prostheceraeus crozeri
TATTTGCAACTTTGACCCCTACCCCCTTTAGGTATGAAAATAAAGATGTCATTTTGAATTTTCAAAATTTCGACTTTCTGAAAATATCAGAAAAGCTTCAAATTCTTGAATATTTGACGTTTTGGTATGTCTAGAAATAAGAAGTAAAACTCAGACTCAGCTGCCATTCTTAAGCATCAGCTCACAAACGATTCAATTGAAAGACAGGCCTAATTAATATGAAAACCTAAGTTAGCTGAAATTTTCATTGTCCCTCAAATTAAAGGTTTATCGGGATTAGGAGCCTTCACTTCAACTTAAGAATTATTGGTATGGTTATGTATCTCCAGAAATATGCAGCGAATAAAAAAATCGTTTTCATCAAATCTGTGTAATAATATCAGTGCAACTTTAACAATCAAATTCTGCAAAATCTTTTCCGAGAGCACAATAGTAGATTGAAACAAAATCTACATAACAAACCTTTTCAAAATTTAATTCTAAAAACTCTCCCTGAGCAGCAACAATCCTTTGATAACAAACCTAATTAGTAAACTTTCTCAACAGCAAACAAAACAAAAACAATTCTCAAGTTGAAAACGGTGACTAATGTTGCACCTTGGCTCGTATGTACACAGGCTGTCGCAATCAGAACTCAGAGGACGAGATATACATAGTCAATGTCAGAAAACAAGATTTAAACAATAACTAACAACAAGACTTACAAGTTTTTGCACATGTAACAGATAAAACATCTCTGAAATATGGGATCCTCCTAGGAGCAGATTCTGATAATGAAATCTTCAGTGGCAAAATATAAAGTACTATAACTCGCATAAACTCTGAAGCAAAATTATTCAATGTTCAAGTGGCTCAGCAAAACGCGAGCGATATCCATTTCTATGGATTGCTTCAACTACACGCAAACACGTATGATTATTGAGAGCAATAACATTTGGACAGTTCATGCATGAAAACAACAGAACGCCGAAAAATTGATGTCGGTAAAGAGACTCCGAACCACCAACCTCGGAAATCTGGGCGGCCCACTCTATGAGGCGAGAACATAGCATGTGGATTTGTTTTAGATATATCGAACTTGCGACAAAATTCAGATTGTGATCATTTTTGGTTGGATTTTGTTTGACTCAGCAGTACCTCTACTCAACTTGCTAAATTAATAATCATTTCTACCTTCATACTTTTACACTGATCTTGGCAAAATATGCTGAAACTGCCCGTGCAAAATATGAAAGTACAAGTAATTGAAAATTTATCATGTCACTTCCTTCATAGATGACAAGATCCCAACCAAAAATTTATCACTGCTGCTATTGACTTTATCGGAACATACTTTGTACTGCTTTAGCGTCTATGAATATTATTGATCACTGCACAAACTGCGAAGCGGATGCATTCCAGAAATGCTAAAATCCTTAAAGTAGCCGTAGTTTTGATGAACACTTTCTCGACAGAAGTCAAATCTTTCTCCATGACAGCAATACGTTTTCTCTGGAGAGATTGTCGGTTGCATGGTGGTGTCGCTTCGACCATTCAGCAAGACTAGGAGCCGGATCCCAAAGATGGGAGGGGGGTGATCCATTGACTTCTATAAAGAGGAAGGGACGAAACGTTCCTGTATCGTTAGCACAGACCTACTTGAAGTGGAAACCAAGTTCATCTGGGAAAAGCCTCGTTCCGCCTCGGAGGAACTCACGGGGATCATCATGGCCAGTCCATATATCATTGACTTCTGGAATTTGCCCAGGCACTTTCATCGGGTTTGACATATTATTCGCGGAATGAGAGAATAATTCCTTCCTGAGGAATAAAGAACCTCTCGCAAAGGTGTTCGGATTGTGTTTTCACCCTCAAGCCAGGGAATGTCATAATCTTCAGGCCAGTTTTCCGGGTAAGAACATCTATCAACTTCAAGCATGGCTCCTGTGTCTCAATCGAGAGTCGTGCGCTCACGTTGTCTATAAATAACTGAATGAAGCGACCATGACTGAAAGATTGGTAATGGGTGCTCCTGGTAAATTCCTTAAAATCAACACCCATGAAAGTTACTATGTGTTCACCTTCGGCCTCAACACTGAGATTTTCCTGTATTTTGTCAAAACGCATATGTCCGTTAGCCACGCCAGATTTGCATGCTCTTCAGGGCAGAGATCGTCCATTTAATGTGCTTGTTTGCCATATTGATGTCATGGTTCCGATTTGATGAGTTTTCGCTCAATTCAGCAAGTGCTGCTCAGCAATCTTTGACGAGTGCCAGATCTTGGATGAACTCTTTGGTCGTGAGTTTGGAAAACTATTCCCGAATACGTGTATCTTTCATTCGATTTCAATATGTCATCCCTCGATAATTCACTGAAATGCTTGACCAGGGCGGCATAGTCACTCCATATCGCGTTGACGGTCCGGTACGATGAGGCAACCCATCTCACATCGAAAACTTTGCCAATCTTCTTCAGATGAAGATGGAGATTCCCTTGCTACATCGTTCAACTGCCGCTGCATCTTCGAGGAAAAATGAGCAGATATGTGAAGCTTCGATAGCATATGATTGAAATGTGAAAAATGCCGCACGTTCCACCGCCTTTATTGAGTCAGAGACACTGAGCTCCAGTCTGTGGATCAATGCAGTGCCATAACGCAATAGATGGAAATTGCTTTTTCAGCTGCGCTCCTACACCGCTTTGCTTTCCTAGCATCACGGAGGCTCCATCAGTGCACAAGGAAATCAAATGGGAGGACAGGTAGGCGCAGAGCTGGAAAAATTCCACTGAAATTTTTTAATTCCAATTCCGGAGCAGAAACTTCAATTCCAATTCCAGTCGAAACAGTTCAATTCAATTCCAATTCCAATTCCATAATGAGATTCAATTCCGATAATTGCATGACGCGTATAATGTATTATTTTAATGTATCTAAAGTTTTCTCGCTTCAATCTAACCCATGTGCCCTTATCCTATCCTCGTTGTTCTGGTGCGCCGTTCCCTGCGTCGTTCTTATGTGCGTTCTCATGTTCACAGTTCATACTTCTTGTGTACATGTTACGTGGTATAACTATATGTAACCGGTCAACCTGTGCCATTTTCGTTTCGTAAACGAAATATTCAATATCTCGTGAAAAAAAGAAAAGAAAATTAACGGTCAGCAAAGAATCGAACGCTGGTAGAGAGAGAGAGAGAGATGCGAATAAATCTATTAATTAACTGACAGAAGAAAGAAATTCAATGTGCGAATAACGTGATTGATGATGATGAAAATGATATCAAGAAATCTGATTAATGGTCCACGTTAAAAAAGGAGATTAAAATTCCGTGATAAGAACGAAATGTGGTCGGATCGAAAGCTAGCGAGCAGGGATTAAAGGAAACTCTTTCAATTTTCAAAAGAAAGTGGATTTATCGTCAAGTGTCAAAAATTTGCGTAAATTAAAAACGATGAGAAATTGAAACACCAACACATACGACATCCTTCAGTATGCTGCGTAGAAGAACTCCGGGCTCTCGCGGTGTAACTTAACTACAGAAGTAACAACTACAACTGCCTACCAGCGAACAACAACACAGTAGCGTATGCGGCAACACATCAGCGAGCGCGATTGAAGATTGACGGGTTATAAGTGACACTGATATTCATGATATAATTATGATATTATTTTGGTATAAGTGAGTCCGATCGAATTGAAGTGAATTCAACATTAAGAAGTGAACTGCAATTTTAAAGTTTTTTCTTTTATTCTTTGAGTATCGTATCTGTATAACTAGTCTTGAAAATTAATATTGTCAATTGTTGTGATTGGAAGTTGAATAATATTTCATGTCATTGCCATTTTAATTAAATCATTAATTATTAGAATAATTTGTTGACACTGTCTATATTGTTATTTGAACTGTCCTTTAATGCCCTTTAATGCAGGGTTAATTTTCCTCTTTCCAAACCGATTGTTTTTCGTGTGTACAACAATTAAGTTAATCTCCAATTTTTGTGCTTATCCAATCAATAACTAAATTCAACAATTGTTTTATTTTGATTCATTATCTTACATGATAAATAACTAAATAACAGACTGAACGAAGATGATTGTCTTTTCATTGTTTGCTTAATCGCTGAATTAACATTGTCCAGGGCTGTAGGCCCATCGAAGTCACAATTAGCACCCTTTATTCAACAATAGAATAAAGCTACCTCTGTCGATCTATCTCTCTCTCTTATCTGTGCGTGCAGTTAACACAACGGCCGAGAACTGTGATTTCAATTTTTGTACAAATAGATTTATCACAGGTCTATCGAAAAAGTGGAATTGAGGTTTATCAAGGTCAATTCCAATTCCGACTTTTCCAACTCTGGGTAGGCGTCATCAAAACCATTGGCTTTTAGCGATGTCATCAAGCAGTTCAACACAGTGGATGCATTCTGTGCAGGAAGTTCAACAAGGTCTAGAAACACATTCAGTGGAGGATCCTCCGGGGTTATCTTTGAACGCATGTAAATGATCAGACATGATCGCTTCGATAGCGAGGTTGATTCGTCGATGATCAATGAGATTCCATTTTTGCTCCCTCTGATCTTCTCACAGAGTTGGCGACGCATTGTGCTCGAGATCACTTTAATCATTCTTCTACATGTGTCATGAGAATGCAAATTTCGACCCAAATCTACGCCATTGGTCTCTTGAAGATCTATCAATATTTCATAGTCTGTATAGGGCCGATTATTTTTTGCAATGTAGTATGCCGTTCTGAGGCATTTTGTAGTGGTCGCGTTGCTTCGATTTTCCATATTGTGCCGACAGAGTTCCGATCTGGTCCAATTTCCCTTCCTGCATAATTTTTTTGCACAGCGCAGTGAGCGTTCGAGTCCCTGTGCCTATACACTTTGTTTCTTAAATGACTTTTCTGGCGACTGGCTTTGTCCGCTTTGTCATTTGTGCTGGGTCGACAGCAGATATTCGCATGCTGCCCATTCTCTCGACACATGGACAACCTTGCTTACTGTGTAGTCCCAAGTTCATTGTCTTAAAGTCTCTACAGAAACTGCAACCCAAGCTTTCCATTCTTGATAATAAGCCATTCGTTAGCTTGCATGAAGATGAGTTTCTGTTTGGCTGACCAGGTTTTATATCGACATCAATCTCACTTTCTCGTCATTTTCTTGTGTTCTTTCAGTCTCTTTGAGAACGAGCCATTGATGGCAATGATGGCTCCGTATCTGCAGGTAGAGTCGACGTTGGCGAGGATGATAAATCATCACCTGAAGCTTGCTTTCCAAAGAAGTCCAACAAACTTCTTTGACGTTTAGCTGGCTTACTATCCATGTAATTGTGCCTGCAATGAAAAAAGAAAATATGCTATTATCACAAATGCATTAAACTGTAGTTTTTATACACGTGTATATATAGGTAGTATTTCATAGAGCCAAAGATCGACTTAATCAAGTAAATCTACAATTAAAATAGTAGTGGTGGGCAGCGATCACAGCAACCCATGCAAACAAAAGCACCAACTATGAAATGCCTATAGGTGTCCTTTCAACTCGGTCCGGCTATAAATTCTATAAACTGCAATATTCAAAAATCATCCTCTATCCATATCAAAATCAGACTCATATGAGCTTTAATGACGTGTGCTTCATTCCTTGATGTAACAAGTGTGAGAGTAAGAAGGTGGAAGAAATCTGACCACCAATATGCATCAGGAATCTGGGAAATTTGTAGGCCTATCTGCGCTTTGGCAAGCCTACCCACCGGTACCGGCTATCTACAAAACATCTGAAAAATGCTGCATGTGCTGCAGAATGTGTTTCTTGCAAGTAATTTGATCTACTTGTACATATGCATGCAGCTTTTACAACATCAATGAATTATCAAAATGGAATATCGTATAAAAGCTTATTAACAGAATGCGATTGGGAAAATGACTGACCACATTAATCCCACCGGATGAAAAAAAGGAAAATGAAACCATTAAACGAATCAATAATCAACTATGAATACTATCATCTTGTTAACTCAGATATAGCTTCTCTGATCTTCTCTTGATCTCAACACAATCTTATCAAATGAAAAAGATGCGTTGCACATTTTGCAACAGCAATGGTTTCAAGGGGGTCTAAAAAGCATTGTTTCTTGCAAAATGAAAATGTCAGATTTTTTACTTCTAAGATGATACGGACGCATCGTTTTTTCATTCAACTGAAACAAATAAGTTCTTCAAATAGTGATAATTCCTCAGATTGCAGTCCCTGGTGCTTATTCAAGGTTAGGTGACCCAATTCACCCCAACTGACCAGGTGCGCCATAAGGAGGGCTAAGGCTTTCCCACTTTTCAAGAAGCACGCAACAACACTTTTATATTTTTAGAAGCATTGTGGCTAAAGCCTTCCCATTTTATAAATACTATACCGGTATCAGACCCTACCACTGCAAAAATGTTTAAATGGAGTGAAGGAAGTAGGCCTATCCCGTGTTATAATGTACCCAAACAATTGAAAAGGAAGCCTCTAGTTTTAGGCGTTCCTAACTTACAAAAGTGGTTTTACTTGAAGTAAACGAAGAAGGTTTTCATACTCGCCTATCTCACAAAAAAAGACCAGAGGAGGGCAAGGGTCGGGCTAGGCTTTCACATTTTATACAAAATGAAGCCATGAAGGAAATGGCCTTATTATTCCAAGATTCATGTCTCAAAGCAAATCTTATCAGGTTGATCATTAAGGCTATGCCTTTTCAACTTCACTAAAGCACTTTTATTTTCATAGGCCTCGGCGTATGGAATGAAGGAATAGGCCCATTGCAGTTATCGCACATTAAAACAAATTTGACGGAGGAGAGCTTAATTGCCGCAAGCTGCTGTGACTTTTACCGGTCATTAAGCATTTCAAAATCGTGATTGATGTGTCAAATAAAGCAAAAATTGCATTTATCAGAAGAAATTCCAAACATCACACGATGCCACTACCTTGAAGTGCTCGGGGTTACCTTCACTGATCGGCTGAAAATGGACCAACATATACGAAATCAGCTTAAGAAATCGAATGGCAGTCTATGCGTTATCAAAATTATTAAAAGCCGAGGAGCAAGCCCCGAAACTCCACATCAAGTCTACACTGCTCTCATATTGAATCGCCTTCTGTATGCGGCACACAGCTGGTGGGGGTTCGTGAGTACAACAGAAAGGAAAAGAATTGCCAATTATGTGGGAAGCTCGCTTCAAATACTGCCAGGCTGCCAGCAAATTGATGTGCGAGGTTCAGTCGAAATATCAGACAAACGGCTGTTTAAGAAAACCACGACCAATAGATTCCACGTCCTACAAAAGTTTTTGCCTTCGACCACCAACCATAACCGAAACCTTAGACAAAAGGGTCATAGCTTCCAACGCAGTGCATTCAACACCAATACCGGCCGGAATTTCATAACTCGAATGCTGCACGCTGACTTCCTCCCGTGACATTGACACCATATCGTTTTTCTTCTTCTCCCGCTCGTGATCTACCTCCTTCCTTCCAATTGTGACTTGTAACTTCACTGTTCCTTACTGTTAATCGTTATGCGCATGTCATTTCGAAATAGAGCTCTTTTATTATTATTATTTACGAGGGAACATCATCTAATACTCTTTAATAATGGACTTCGTCATTTATTAACTACTTGTATTGACATGACAAAGGCCCAGCAATGACGAAGATGTATAAGAAACTGATTATCAACACCGACACGGACAATCAATACATCAATAACGTTAAAAACTCAACATCAACAACAAAAACCACGTGAAATATCATATGATTGAACAGAAACTTTTTTTGAATTGATTAATATAGATCCAAGCACAAAAAATCCGATCATTTTTCATTTGAGGTGGTTGTTAACTATCAAAAACAAATGATAATACATAGATGAAATAATTGTTTATTTATTATGATTGGTGCGAATGTTTATCGACTACAAATATTTTTAGCACAAGATAACACAAGCATCGACACGCTATTCGCTGCTGAGATTCAGCAAATTAATATGTTCAAGGTCATGTCGTCATTACCTTTTACTTTTGTAAGTAATATGTAAAGGTACTCACCAAGTTTCTGTTGGACATCCAAAATTTGAAGAGCGAAGAAATACGGATGACAAGCGTGTAGCACCTTCATATTTTAGTGAAATATTCAGTACAGATTTCACCATCTTTATCAATAAATCATTCAAAATTGGAGAGCCTACCCGAGCCCCCCCCGGAACTGGGCCATGAAGAAAGTGGGTAGGCTCGGCCTTCCCGGGCACCCCCCCGAGCGTACCCCTGGGCATAGGGTGTACATCATTCTGTGAAAGTCTCATTGTCGGCCTCGTTCCCTGCAGAAACTCGTTCTGGCTGCCGGACTATTGCTTCTCGGCAGGGTAGACGTCGGCTCGGATGCATTCACAAAGCAGTGTACTGATGCTCCGTCAAATGCCACTGAATTCGTCAATTATAGAACAAAATGCGAACGTCTAAAAAGGTCTGTACTTCAATTCTCAATCAATTAGGGAATTTCAGGGATACGGCGAGCACAAATTTCGTAATCGTTTGAAATTGAGTGCTCACTATCAAGAGACAAGGAAGAGAACTTGTTGCCCAAAGAAATATTCTTTTCTATTTTGCGACATAACACGTCATTCTCTGTTTGCGTTCATGCAACGGTTGGAAAGTTTCACATATTACGTTCTTCTGCAAACTTTTATCAACTGTATCGAAGGACAATCTTGCACATGCTTTCAAAAGACATGCAACTTGTCATGTTTTGGCTAGCAATAATAAAAATTAATTAATAGCAGAAGCCGTGAGGCCGAAGTACAGTATACACCACAATCGGCTTTACAAGTCTCCTTAACAAACTGTGATGATGATAAAATGCAATTGAAATGCAATTGATATACAATTCAATGAACTCTTTCCCTCACAGCCAAGTTGCCAATTGGGGCGCGATATTTTCCAGAGAATTCGAGAAGAGGGGAGCTAAATATTGTAGAGAGTGCATTGAATCATCGACAAGAGAAGTTAGCAATCTAACACCAAGAGTCAGACGGCGATAGTTTGGAAAAAGAAAATGGGCACAATGACATTCTGATCAGCCACTAACAAAAAATTTGTATTAACGTTCCCCCCTTCGATCCAGAAGAAAGTTGATTCCCCGCTGTTTAGCATAGAAAGTAATTCACATATTTTAATAACATGCATTCTACAAATAACTCAGAGCATTATACAACTCAAAGAGAGGCCTGTATATTTCAAAGAGACATTCATGTAAAATGAAAATGTGCAAACCAATTGCAGAGAACGCTTTTCTGTCAATGAGAAGGATGATGTTGCGATGCTTTTACGAGGCTATCAATGCGTTGAGTTGAGGCCCAGCAACGCGAGCGTCGGCTTCGACAGACAGTCTATTTCCATAATTATTTTTAATGATAAAAATTTGACTGGATTCACATGCACTCCCAAGATGTGGGGAAATCAAAAGCACTGAATGAGCAGCTGCGGCTAATTTTGGAAGCTGGTTCAGTCGTCAAATCCACAACTCTGGAAGGGTCTTAAACTCTGACTGAAGCGACGAATCTTCCATCATAACGATTGTCTTTTCCCTCATTACAATATCGTCATCGGAGATGCCTCACTGAAGGGGAATCTCGCCAATTTCTTCAATGTCATCGATTCGATGTCGTCGTCGGAGTAAGCTGTAATCCTGTCTTGCAGCATTTGCAAGTGTTCGACGATAGGTTCCGTGAAAGAACATTTTGGTGCACCTTGGAAGTTTTCAGAAAAGTGATTCGATTTTTTTTAATGTTCATACTCTCCTGCCTGCATTCTGCGACGCCGTAAGTTCAGTTTCTCATTGAACCTTTTCATCATGCAACGCGTCGAAAATATTCTTGGATCGTCCGTGCAGTGATTTCTTGACGTCGTTCAACGCCAGACAGGTACGCAGCTTTCCCCAGATTCTCATCATTAAAATAACTGCCATCACATTGCATTGAAATCATTGTCTTTGATTCTGTCATTTTACTCTATCAGCAGGTTGCGTGTGATATGATCTCGCTTAAGAAAATACTCTTGAGGTTGAGCATGAAAGTAATAGGAACCCATCGAATACCTCATTCAGAAAACATTACCTCTCCAAGGTTGCCATCACACGGAGGATCTGCAAAATACCGCCATTCCTTCTGCATTACTATCATGATCATTCAATTCCGTGGCAATTTCTTTAAAACTGCAAAAATGTGCATGTCTCACATTTGGTGACAATACCACCTGCATCTCCCTTGAGTTCATTTAATAAAATCTAAAGTGTATACACATTGGGGATTTACCAAATGCGGAGTTACCACTCTACCTAATATACCTACTCTATGTTCGCATGTGTCGTCGAATGCATAGTCTCAAGAAAGAAGAATGACTTAGGAAAAACGCTGAACCTTGAACAGACTCTTTTGCTTGTTTATCTCGATTGACAGATGAAAACTTCATCAAAGTGAAGAGCGGTGAAGAGCGGCAATCGAGTTGAAGCGCTGTTGCTATCATATATGACATCAATAACTTAAGGCAAATGATCCAACGAAATACATAGCATTTTTAAAAAGATGCATTTCTACAATTTTTTTGTCAGAATGTCAGCGAGTAACAGAAAGAAACTGCCATTTAAATGTTGTATAAAGTAACTGAACGTAAAAGACACTGCATTTTAACGCGATCTCGTATCACAATGTTAACATAAGTGATTTCAAGGTCATGGGGAACACCATTCATGGGGAGGGGGATTGATTGCCAAGAATGCATTTCTTGAACACACAATAGTGCGACATATGATAATGCGGTGCATAGGGATGTTAGTCGTATTTTCCAATAGTTTCTTTTAGTTTCAGACATTATGTAAAACCGGGAGCACAAATGAAACCTAATGTATATGTATTTTGACCTACTGGTTGGCGTATAACGTTTTAATAATCTTCAGCTATTCAAATTGTCAACTGATTTTGAAAATTTATGAAATCTTGTCGATTTTTGGTTATTAATAACTGGCATAACTGGCTGAATTTGCTTAGAAAACTCTAATCAGTACACAGACAGGTTGATGAGATTGATGTGTGCATCAGATACAACTCACAGATGCCCATATGACATGTAGAGGATCTTCTTCCAAATACAGTAATGTAAATGCATCTGTGAATCCCTTCTGATTGTAGAGAAAATGAAGATTTTCAGATATTCATTAGTTTCAAATGATAGGAAAATTCACAAAATTGACTACTTTTATTTGCCACTACTTCTAAACATTTTAAGAAGCAGTGGGACTATTTACGTAACATTTGAATTTCAAATACTCCCTTCGATGTCTATGGCCTAGTAGATGATCATGAAGCGGTTCGTGGACTCATATTTATAAAAAATCAAAATCTTTAATATGATGGTGTTTGCGTGAAAGTTATAACAGAAAAATTTTGCAAAAACTGGCGAATTTCAGACCTTGTGTTATCTCCATGATATCATAAACCGATGATGTGAATTTCTACATTGTTGGTGTCGCTGCTGTAATGCCGCTATTGCCAAAATTACATGTTTTGAGACGATATCAACAACGAGCGATTATGCGTCAAGTGTTCTTTGATGCGACCATAATGAAGTGCGCTAATAACACTTCCTATATGGAAGCGTGTACATTTGTCACGTGTTATTTCACAAGCAACGTCAGTACACATGCACTTATTGTTGTCTCTTGTCGGGCAATGTTTCAATTTCCATTGTTTTGGGATTTATTTCTTACACAGCTGTCCTCTTATCATCTGAATGGGCAGACTGTTAAATAGAATCTTTTCAATATATAAATGATAAACATAATTTTGAACAGAACGACTTACTCGCCAATTCATTCCACATGAGGAGAGGAGAACCGTTGTTTGTCCTTCTAGTAAGCATTTTTAAATTTCTAGACATTTTAGGATATAATCATTTTCTTTCTAAATCATACTTTGTACCTTTTAAAAATTAACTAGTCGTTCGTCTATTTTTTAAAATTTTGCTACCTTGAAGCACTTTGCTACGTTAAATTGCCTTTGCAGCAGGTGTTGAGTTGAAGGTGGATTATGTCACCGCCTCTTGACCTCAACTGGCTGGACTCTGTCCCTCTTTCAAATGCCTGAGGTACATTTCAGTCAATAGTGACTTACATTTTTTTTTGATAGATACTAATCTTTCTCTATTATAAATTCAATTTTTGAGGCTGTGCATCTTAAATATACAGGACCGCGCTTGGTTCGGTTTGAGCGTCCAGGATTTAGTGGTCGAAACGCGATCGTCCTGACCAAGTTCCTGTTGATGACCTCATTAAAAATAGTCAAATAATTTGTATGCTTATAGAATTTTATTTCAGGTTTTAGCTAAAGGAACTAATATTAATTCCCTTATCAGAAACGTATATTTCCAATGAATGAAAACACGCATAGATCAATAACATAAGTATGACAGGTTATGCGATGGCAAACATACAGTACGTAAAATGACATTTGCAGAAAAACAATGAAATCTGAAGTGAGATATTTACAACTAATGGTTTGAAGTGAGAATGATAGACGTTGAATAACTATGTATGGAAGGAGAGGACAATTTGAAGGATACTGTACATAAGTTTATAGGTATTTTCGATGCTAGTATCAACTGGAATGACAAGCATCACCAGATTTGAAATCATTTGAGGATAATGCACAATGTTGATGATCGGCATTAGTAAATTTTTGCTTGTTAATAATCTTGACACCCTTCTCGCCTAGTTAATAAGTCCTAGTACTGAGAGGTCCAGAACAAAAACACATGAAAAACCAAAACGCAATAATCATCAATACTTATCTGTAAATGATCCTTCAAATTGTCTCACCTGCAATAGGATCGGTTAATGAGAATGCTGCACAAGTTTGATATAGGTTCCGACCTCTCGATTCTTGCTCGTGTTTCTAGTTCGCAGTGAATGTGATGTAGCATTCTATGAATCTTTAGTGCGCGCGCGTCTGAACATAGATCACGATGCCATTGGTCATTTTTGCAATCTGTCCGTTTCTAGAGTTTGCAACATAGCATAGAAATCTTGTTTCGAGATGCGTGCAAAGAAGGGTATGAAATGCAGCCTGATATTGTTGTATATTGAATATTCACAAATGAAATGAAATACAGTTTCTATTGTTCTATCATCGCATAAATTACATAGTCTTTCTTCATAACTTAATCGATTTCTATAGCTACCGGTTCTTGCTGCCAAATCATGGTTTCCGCATCTTAATTTCAATAATGGTGTTATTACTTTTAGCCTTACATTGAGGTGTAAATAGGTTTTTGGGCTGCAATCGAATTGGCTAGTTCCAGATAGTCAATCCCAGTTCTATTTTCCTTCTTATCACTTATCCAGGACTCTGAAATGTTCATTTAATCTTGTTTTGACTATGCTTTTACATTTTCGTTAGCTTATTTCCAAATTGATTCCAGATTGATTACAGCTTTATCGAAATAATATTGAAAAGGGCACAGAATCAGACAGGTCGTCTCTTCTTCCGTTTGACTAGAAGGGAAGCATTGGAACATGTAACGCTATTGAAATGGCACAATCTCCTGACTAAATACCATAGCAATCGAACAATGAGCAGCCAGTTCAACAATAAACACGCCAAATTGTGCAAAGTTTCAGTGACTTATCAACCGGATCACACAGCAAAGAGACGCAGTCGATGTCAAATTCTACAGAGAAGTTTGTGAACGTTTTTTCGTGCGCCTGCTAACTTTTTTAAAATGATCGGAGGGCCCAACATTATCGAGAGAACTTTTGCGCAATGATCTCAATTCTTCGAATCTGAAGGAGTCGTGACGATCGGAGCATTTTGAAGGAATTCAGAGCAATCCGCAAGCGACGCACGACTATTTTTTCTATCTCCGCAAGGTATTAAAAATTTCTTTTTGCCCACTTATTAAGTTCCTGCATGTGCCATCTGTTTGAATGAGTTTGCACTTCTAGCAAAGTGAAACGATTAAACAATCTAATTCTGTGGAAAAGGGAATAGTGCGAACAAACCTATTAAACAGTATTTGCAGTAGTATTCAGCAGATGATAGAAACGTTTGTAGAATTCAAACTGTATTTCATTTAGCTCAGATAATTTATTATAATAGCAAAATTCTCCACCATATTGCATTTTTGATAATGTTAACATTTCAAAGGTATTTTTCACAATAACTCCGCTAGTGCATCCAATTTCTTCAAGTTTTTTTAGCAGTTAGTTATGAAAATTTGTTGCCATTTTTTAGTTAGAGAAAGTACATGTTTCTTTGTGTTGTTAGCTATCCAGAATCCTAAATATTTATATTCACGAACTATTTCAATTCGCTTTACTTCATTTATCAGATTAAGTTCTACATGATTATTCTCGTATTTGATATTATGAATGATGTTTTTTGTCTTATCGAAGTTCATTTCAAGCCATTTTGTTTGCAAATGGATTTTTTAGGATATAATATTTTTCTTTTAAATCATATTTACCACCTTTTAAAAAATTAATTAGTCGTTAGTTTGTTTTTTTAAATTTTGTTACCTTGACGTACTTTGCTACGTTGAATTACTCAGTCTTTTGTATAAAGTTGTTGATTGGTGGATGATTTGATGTTGATATTTTCAGATCTGAATATTATTTTCTTAACTCGAGTATCAACTTCATCTGAAGTGCAGGTCATCCACACAACCTGTTGACACTATTATCATTTAATTTGCATGCAGAATTTACCAGTCAGGCGATCATCTTTTATACTCCAAAAAAACTGGGAAAACTCCCAAACTTTTGGTCAATTGCATCTTAAAATGAAAAGTAAAAAAATGATAGGCCTAAGGCGTCCAGCACCTCCTAACGGTCGACGGGTGCCATTGATGCATCATCGTCGACAGTGAGAGGCCGAAGGCTTGTCATTTTTTTACTTTTCACTTTGAAATACAATCGATCAAAACTTTGGGGTTCCCTGAATTTCTGGTTGGTGTAAAATGCATACAATTTGATTTCTGTGAGATTTCCTATGTCAGCCGAATGCGGTCAGCGTTGCCTAGTGAAGAAGGTGCGAGCTCGTCTCCACCGCGGACTTCGGTTCGATTCCTATGTCAGGCGAGTGCGGTCGGCGTTGCCTAGTGAAGAAGGTGTGAGCTCGTCTCCACCGCGGACTTCGGTTCGATTCCTGGGTCAGACGAGTGCAGTCGAGGAATCAAGGGTGTTGTTGTCCTCTAATGACTTAATAGTTGTCATTCTCGCTAGATATTCAGGTCTGGACTTATATCTGTACATCAATATATCTGTTTATCCATACATTAATTCCCATCTCATATGCCAACTTGAATGCAGTCATGAAAATCACGACTAACAATATGCTTCAACTCCGAAGACTTCCTCTATGAGACATCGAAGAAATGCTATGAATTGATACTTAATGAGATTATTCAATGGAACAAGTCAAGTGCCTCTCAGTGGACTTGTCAACATCCGGATTCTAGCTATCTTGTTTATGGATACGATTGAAAGGCGATCATTGGTAATCTTCGACAGATCACCGTCGTTGCATTGCTTTGCTGTAGTTTCTGACGAAAATGAGGCGAACAGACGCTTAGATCTCTTAAACCTTTCATTCTGAAATTATTTTCAAAATTTTAAGCCTTTTTGATAAAAATTCTTTCAAATGCAATTTGCTAGCGTTCTAGACATCGCACTAAGTTGGGAGTGATGCCATCAGAATTGCATTGATCTCCTCTTTATTTTGGTTGCAAATTTTTGACGCCACGTCATCAACATTGCCGTGTAATGTTGTCCAAAAGATGCGGGTCGGAATGTCATCAGAAGGACACAATATGCATGAGAGGGTTAACTCCCAACACGAGAACATCAAGTTGGATATGGAATTTTCCTATAGATCACAAAAGCTTGCAGATTATTAAACTTAATGCAGCGATTGATTTTCATAATGATCATAAATTTGAATTCTACAGGAAATCCGCGAAAATATTATCGAACGCTTGTGTATGTTGATCATAATAATGAAAAAGTGCCACATTTTGTGATATAGAAAGAAACACATTGAAAGATATCTTTTGAAGTAAGCGGTAATCATAGACATCTGCATAGGTGTGATAATATAGTCCGGCAGCCAGAACGAGTTTCTGCAGGGAACGGGGCCGAAAATGAGACTTTTACAGAATGATGTACACCTTATGTCTACTACGAATCTCCACGTCTGCCGAGTTCTAGTGAGTTCCTCTTCTTGTCAGACACGATCAAAGAAAAATACATGTCAATCCAATGGGACGCAGATTGCAGTTTTTGGCTAAAATGAAATTTTGTATGTTTTCTCTGATTAAACGAGAAGCACTAAGCCTAGAGTCATAATTTTTGACATGGAATGTCTTCAGGTCATTTCCTATGATGAGCATGTGCTTTTATCATGCATCTAATAGGCAATGTATGTGAGAATGTGGTTGAATGTGGATAAAGTTGCTCAAAATGTTTGTGTTTGTCGACATTAAGAGGCTCACCAAATCTAAATGCGTTTAGATATACAGACAGGGGTGCATAAAAATAAAAGGAAATGACCTGAAGACATTCCATGCCAAAAATTATGACTCTGGGCTTACTACTTTACCTTTAATCAGAGAAAACATACAAAATTTCATTTTAGTCAAAAACTGCAATCTGCGTCCCATTGGATTTACATGTGTTTTTCTTTGATCGTGTCTGACAAGAAGAGGAACTCACTAGAACTCGGCAGACGTGCCGATTCGTAGTAGGCATAGGGCGTGCATCATTCTGTGAAAGTCTCACTTTCGGCCTCGTTCCCTGCAGAAACTCGCTCTGGCTGCCGGACTATGAGGTGTACATCATTCTGTGAAAGTCTCATTTTCGGCCTCGTTCCCTGCAGAAACTCGTTCTGGCTGCCAGACTACAAAGTTCATCCGGGACCTTCTTCCAGTGCTGTGCATTCAGAAGCAATCAGTAACAGCTGTCAGATTGCTGTGGTATTGACTGCATCTAACGTTCTCTCATCCTTGCATAAAATATTAGAATTTTTCTCGTCATGTCTCTTGATATTAGTCGGGTGAAACGCTCCGGGTGATGAATCAGTTGCCTTGTCTCAAATTTATTACTAAATAAGAGCAACAATTCTGCAAGTTGATCAGATTTTCTTCTACAACACGGAAGGTGAGTATTCTGATTCTGCAGACTCGCTAACCTCGATTATCAGCCTGTCGTATGTAGTAGGAACTTTTGGCTTCCACTGTCTCCAGACTATTTTGACGTATTAACCGAAGCATTTACATTAAATAAATTAATAAATGAACCTTCTTTATACTTGGAAGCACGGAGCCTTCCATCCATGTGACCGAGTTGTTATTTATCCCACTCTCATTCCTTTTGTGATGAGTGTTAAGCAAGAATGCAGAGTGGTCCTATCTTAAAAGTCATACGTTTGACCTGACCAAGGTTTGAACCAAGGAATCCCGGACGCTCAGCGAAAACTCCACCACAGGGACACAGCGCCGGTCATTACCATATTACTGTCACAATAATCCACCTCATTGGAAACAAAATACTTTAATTTCAGATCTTGCTATCTTGTTAGTTGTTATCGTGTTTATTTCACGCTTTAATTTAAACTATTTCAGCAGATTGCAATATTAAATCCCTGCTATTCGTGGAAATGATAACCTCAATTACTTTTAATTTCGGAAGAAATCTTTCCGTTATATTCGTTTAAAATTGAGAAAAAATACTTTGTCAGCAGGCTCACAATGCCGAACAGTCCAGCTTTCACTTATTACATTTCAATTGGAGTGATGTTCATTCGTTCGCTCCAATCTAAGGCTGTAGGCCTATGTTGGCAGTCCACATTCAAAAGTCAAAACAGAATCCTCTTTTTATTAAGGTTGAAATCACGTCAGTTGAAGAATCGATTGACTGAAAATGCTTCGACGTCCCACGAATGGAAACTGTTGCATGTGGACTTGGCTTCACCAAACCCTCAATTACAAGAAGCTCCGAGTAATTTTTATCCACTAATAACAATGAGAAGTGCCGAGTTTGAATCCGTCATGTGATATCGACACACCTTTCATCTGTCAACATTCATATCAGCTGTGTACATCGCTCTCACACTTCTGATATCGCTCACCTCTCAGTCATCTCATTATCAAATTCATGATATCACACTTATCGTGGAAATATATCGGAAGAAATAATTCTATCAATACCAGCATCCGAACCGTTTCATCATTTCAGTGATATCATGATATGAATGAATGAATCTTCATGATGAAAAAAGAGGAAAAATTCTCGATATTTAACAGTCTCACTTCAATTAGACAGACATTTGAATGTGCATGCCTGCTTTCATTTCCAAAAAGTGAGAAAACTCGACTTTCTGTCATATGAACATTTTGAACCAAATGTGTTTCAAGGACTTGACTGACGTGTTTCATAATTTTTGTTGAACTTTATATCATTTTTTAAATCTCTTGCAGCAAATGATAGAACAAAACAATCCCTTATGATACTTAACCTATGAAATTATTTATTTATTTATTTTATAAAAAGATAAATCAAAATTATTTTTTAGCAGTATTATTAAATTATTTCTTTCGTTTTTCCCTATTTCCATTTTCGCATACATTGGTGAATGTGAACTTTTTCATAATGATCATAAATTTGAATTCTACAGGAAATCCGCGAAAATATTATCGAACGCTTGTGTATGTTGATCATAATAATGAAAAAGTGCCACATTTTGTGATATAGAAAGAAACACATTGAAAGATATCTTTTGAAGTAAGCGATAATCATAGACATCTGCATAGGTGTGATAATATAGTCCGGCAGCCAGAACGAGTTTCTGCAGGGAACGGGGCCGAAAATGAGACTTTTACAGAATGATGTACACCTTATGTCTACTACGAATCTCCACGTCTGCCGAGTTCTAGTGAGTTCCTCTTCTTGTCAGACACGATCAAAGAAAAATACATGTCAATCCAATGGGACGCAGATTGCAGTTTTTGGCTAAAATGAAATTTTGTATGTTTTCTCTGATTAAACGAGAAGCACTAAGCCTAGAGTCATAATTTTTGACATGGAATGTCTTCAGGTCATTTCCTATGATGTGCATGTGCTTTTATCATGCATCTAATAGGCAATGTATGTGAGAATGTGGTTGAATGTGGATAAAGTTGCTCAAAATGTTTGTGTTTGTCGATATTAAGAGGCTCACCAAATCTAAATGCGTTTAGATATACAGACAGGGGTGCATAAAAATAAAAGGAAATGACCTGAAGACATTCCATGCCAAAAATTATGACTCTAGGCTTACTACTTTACCTTTAATCAGAGAAAACATACAAAATTTCATTTTAGTTAAAAACTGCAATCTGCGTCCCATTGGATTTACATGTGTTTTTCTTTGATCGTGTCTGACAAGAAGAGGAACTCACTAGAACTCGGCAGACGTGCCGATTCGTAGTAGGCATAGGGTGTGCATCATTCTGTGAAAGTCTCACTTTCAGCCTCGTTCCCTGCAGAAACTAGTTCTGTCTGCCGGACTATGAGGTGTACATCATTCTGTGAAAGTCTCATTTCGGCCTCGTTCCCTGCAGAAACTCGTTCTGGCTGCCGGACTATGAGGTGTACATCATTCTGTTAAAGTCTCATTGTCGGCCTCGTTCCCTGCTGAAACTCGTTCTGGCTGCCGGACTAATAGTTATACAGTTACTCCATCCGTACACCATTCAAAGATATGATGCTCGGCTTCGCTTCGTGGGATATTTTGGAATGTCGTACGGATGTCGTAGCTGTATAACTATAATATTGCCTAAAGCTTGCGACGTCCATGCATTGTGCATATAACATAGTTCCAGCTAGTTACAGACTAAACTTAAGAAAGTCCTTACGACTTGAATATGCGGCGATCTGTTTGGATTGCGCAAAGGAAATATAATAACCAATGAACATCAATGAGAGACAAAATGACAAAATGATGAAATGGACTGATCTCCGCAAAACTTTCACATTTTTCATAAAAAAATCCTCAAAAATCGAAATTCAGACATCTTATGGGATAATAGCGATAAGATGCTTTTTCAAATGACTTTCAGATAGAGCTGACAGTTGAGTCAAGGAAGTAATCACACCTGAAGATATCAACATCCAAATTGTGTTCTCGGAGAAGTTTGTGAACGTTTTTTCGTGCGCCTGCTAACTTTTTTAATAATGATCGGAGGGCCCAAGATTATCGAGGAAACTTTTGCGCAATGATCTGAATTCTTCGAATCTGAAGGAATCGTGGCGATCGGAGTATTTTGAAGGAATTCAGAACAATTCGCAAGCAGAGCACGAACGTCTTTCCTATCTCCATACAATATTTCTTTTTGCCCACTTAGTAAGTTCCTGCATCCACCATCGTTTTGAATCAGTTTGTACTTCTAGCAAAGTGATACTCTTAAACAATCTAATTCTGTGCTTGCAACGTGGCAATAACAACAACGACAACATTGATATTGAAGTTCTAATCAGACTACAGCAGTCAACAATTAACAAAAGAGAAGAGCTAAATAAACTTAGTGACTTCTTCTTTTAGGATGCTTTTATGCATATGTTTTCACATCTGATACTGAATTTATATTCTTCTTATAGCTGCCAAATTTCTAAGATGATTGTATGAGTATTTTGACATTGATGTCGTTAAACATTTTGGTCTGATGACGCTCTACAGTGCAGGGCGGTTGCGGTTGTTAGGGTTGAATATAATTTACTTTTCAACTCAAGACTTGACCATTCCCAAAAGTTGCCCTAGAGTGGCAGGTCAACGACTCTTTTCACCAAACAGAAGCGAGTAACAACGCTGAACAATAGACAACTCTAGGTCAATCAAGTGCAACACCACGAGAATACTCGTGATAGGCGCGAAGGAGATTTTTAATCGAAGCACGAAAGTCGCGGTTAATAAGGGCATTTATTTCCTGAGTACACAGAGTTAGCATTATTTATCAAATAACTGATTGTTGCTATGAAATGAAACAGGCTGATAGCAAGCATGACGAAACATTTGAACTTCCGAACAGTGATTCAAGGTCATTTACAGCGGCTAACAAGCTATCAGAGAAATTGATTATATTTTATCATTGTAATAAGTTCATATCAAAGAACACGCAATCCATTCGGGTCACCTGATTTCACCACATCAGGAATGAAGTGATCATCATTTAACATCAGCTAATTGTCATGAGACCTTGCATTCGCATCACACCTGAACCTCATCAATTCTGACTGCTCAATTAGTTTCGAGTCCTTTGATCTTTTATCAATTCTGACTGCTACTGTCAGATAGGACAGCCCCTTGATGAGAATGAAACACTGTCAAGGGCAGTCAAATGATGGATGTTTGAAATCTCAACCCTTCCATTGGGTGACAGGAGAGACGGTTTCATTTTGAAAATTTCCCATTATAATTCTCAACGGTTTCTAATGCATTTTTGTATTAAAATTTCGAAAATCATGTAATTAGTCCTTTTCAAGAAAATGACGGAATTTCAAAATGGCGGACATTAAACCGAAACTGCATTCCGGTGCTGGATTAAAGAAAGTCTCGATTGTTTCGTCAACAACTTTTGAGATAGTTAGATATGCCCTTTTCAGTTGTCACTGTTGGAATATCATGAGGCCAACACTTCGAGAAATAAGAAAAATTCAAAATGGTGGGCATAAAACCGATACAGCAGTCTAGGGCTCTACTAATATGTAGTCTTGGATGTCTGATTGATTTGATGCAGACCACTGATAGACATATTTTGGGTATTACAAGCGAAGATGACACTTCCAAGAAATTTTGAGAGCCTGCAAAGACCTCAAAGACTAGTTGTTGATGCATAACACATATTAGCCGAACCCTAGACTGTTGTTTCGGTTTTGTGTCAGCCATCTTGAATCTCCGTCATTTTCTTGAAATGGGCTGATCGCGTGATTATTTGACAATTATATTTGAGGAGAGCGGGGAATTGATGATTTATAAAAACTTCAAGATCTTCAAGGTTCTCTATCTTCTGTTGTAAATACTCAGAGTTTAATGCAAAGTTCACAAAGTACTAGGAAAATTCAGCAAGCTTATTAGACTTCTTTTAATTTCATTTTGCCAATACTTGCAAGTGATGGCTGCGAGAAATGATTTTTGTGGCCCTAGACTGATTTCTCATGATCTTGAATCATCCATTATTTTCGTCACTTTTTCACATTTTGTCGCAACATCAGGAAATTCATCAGGAATTTGATGCCGTGATCTTCAAAATGTTTCAATTTCATCACTTATAATTTTGAAGTTTAAAATGAGTTGAATTGATAAATAGAATTGAATAATGTTCTCCTAGTTGTATCAATCATATTGCAGCCTATGTCAAAAGATCATTCATGTATATCTGTCGCGACTAAGATTCGAGTTGCAGATAGAATTAATTAATTTTAAGGAAAACTGTGCAGCAAAATGTCAATTTGATCAAAAATTTTTAAAAATTACCAAAACTTCGCGGGCGAAACTACGAGATTTGCGTACAACTAGCCTAAATGCGCGCTCTAGAATAGTTTGCCGCGCAGAGGCCTTGAAGTAGATTGTTCTCTCCTCTACTCTGCGCCCGGGAGACCTGAGTTCAAACCTCTGTCGGGTCACTCAAATCCACAACTTTTAAAACAGGCTTTCTGCGTTCTTACTAAACACTCAGCACAAAATAATGACAGTTAGGATAAGTAAAGCTCGGTTACATGGAGGAAAGGTGCTCGTCTACTGCGCTTCCGAGAATATACAAGGTTCTGTTCTTTCAATCTGTTGATGCATTCCGAATACCATCTAGAAAATGCTCTGATCATGCTTCCATCCCATATTAAGGCCGAGTGTCTGATTACAAAGTATCATTGTATTTTGTTGCATTCTCTTAACGTTTTTCAAAGTCAGTTCGTTCTTTTGAATTGCTATCTGATGTTCCGTCAAGTGCACTACAGCATTTTTACCTCAAACCACCTAGAGCAGTGTGATGCTCAGAGTGGAGAGATAGCAGATTGTTGGTTCAAGGTCAATATTAAAACTATTACAAGTCGTCAGACATTCACAAAAATGCTGAAACCAATTAACTGCTCACTCAGCAAGTACACTGAAAAACAATGCATTTTGTTCACATGCACATAACGCCTCTAACACACAAGAATGACGACTTCCAATGTTCAATGTCAGTTTCCTCACTTCTCCTACGTCTCCTTTGAAATAGAAGTTTTTTGATAGAATAAATTGTAATTCACTACCTAATGATTTAACATCTACAACCACTCACATTACAAATTTGATTCTTCTTAGCAAAAGCAGTCACCCACAATAATTAAAATTTGAATAAATTAATATAATTTCACATGCAAAACATGTTCTTCTGTCAAAATTTTCGCTGAAAATTCAGTTGCCCTCAATAGGCTTAAAGTACGCATCAGTTTACAATTATACGGTAGCTAACTTGCTGAAGAGCCACATTCTTGTAAATTATAATTGAAACATGGAACTTATACATTTGCTACGTGATTTTTGAATATCTAAAGAGAATGAAAGCGATCAAGTGAATAAAAGACACCAACACCCTCGAATCCCCCACCGCACTCGCCTGACCTAGGAATCGAACCGAAGTCCGTTGTGGAGACGAGCTCGCACCTTCTTCACTAGGCCACGCTGACGTTTCAAAAGGAATGCGAGTGAAGGCGGAAGTCTTCTCCAAGTGAAATCGACAGCTTATTGTCCTATTACTATTGACAGAATGCTACCAGCATCCATTCATGTTGTAGCGAGACAGCATATCAGCATGTGATTCGACTACGTCACACAGTAGATTGACAACAAAGGTCTGTCACAGTCATAGAAATTGACAACAATAAAACCTCTAGAATGGAAATTAAGCTTCATGCAATGCTCAATAACGGCACATAAATCGCGCGCATTTTCACTTAGATGCACCTGCCAACGTCTGTATCCACAGAATTAGACAGGTCGTCTCCTCTTCCGTTTGACTAGAAGGGAAACATTGGAACATGTAACGCTATTGAAATAGCACAATCTGCTGACATAATACCATAGCAATCGAACAATGAGCAGCCAGTTCAACATTGAACATGCCAAATTGTGAAAAGTTTCAGTGACTGTTATCAACCGGATCACACAGCAAAGAGACACAGACGATGTCAAGCTCTACAGAGAAGTTTCTGAACTTTTTTTCATGCGCCTGCTAACTTTTTTTATAATGATCGGAGGGGCCAACATTATCGAGAAAACTTTTACGCAATGATCTGAATTCTTCGAATTTGAAGGAGTCGTGACGATCGGAGGATTTGAGGGAATTCAGAGTAATCCGCAAACGACGCACGACTTTTTTCCTATCTCTGCAAGGTATTAAAAATTTCTTTTTGCCCATTTATTAAGTTCCTGCATATGCCATCTGTTTGAATGAGTTTGCACTTCTAGCAAAGTGATACGATTAAACAATCTAATTCTGTGCCTGTATCATTAGGTTAGAATCAGTCACATGAGTAAATCGAAGCTTTTAATTGGTTCTTCATGCCCCAACTTAGTTCCCTCGGATGTGCCGCGACCTTGAGTCAATTTCCATTCTAGCGAACTTCAGATAAACAGTTTATTTCTATGGTCACAGTCTATTGAATATCCAAAGAGAATGACAGCTATTAAGTCAATACAAGACACCAACACCCTTGATTCCCCGACCGCATGCGAGCATCGATATCACTTAGAGATGACTTCTGCCTTCACTCGCATTCCTTTTGAACCGTCAGCGTGGCCTAGTGAAGAAGGTATGAGCTCGTCTCCACCACGGACTTCGGTTCGATTCCTAGGTCAGACGAGTGCAGTCGAGGAATCAAGGGTGTTGGTGTCTTGTATTGACTTAATAGTTGTCACTCTCTTTAGATATTCCATGAACTACGACAGACCTTTGTTGGCAATCTACTTGCTTTTCATTAAGGATTTCGAAACTACATAGTTTCAATAATCACTTTATGGACATTCACTTTTAAATGCGATTAATTGACGAAACTAAATGTCTATAGTGCGTAATGGAATTAAATATCTGCTACTAAAAGAGAAAGTGAATTTCTGAAGATGCTCACAGATCTCTTAAATCATCGTTGGACGCGATTTGAATTGAAAGCGCTTACGCTATGCAAATTCTTCCACACCAAGTGAAGTTATAGGCAAGTCTGTGGCGTATCCAGAAATTCCTCCAAGGGGGGCCACAAATTAGATTCATTAATGTCCCATCATGCAATAGTAAATAGAGCAGTGGAAGTTCGTTCTCCTGTAGCGTTCGTAACTGGGATAGTTGCAAAAACCTACGACTATTTCCTGAGGGGGCCCATGACGCGATGGCCTGCCCTAAATACGCCACTAAGTCAAGTGAGCTTACACATGTTTCAAATAAATAATTTCCAAGTAATTTCTGTCTTCTTCACGGAGCTATCTTCAGTGAACTTATATTGCGTTGCATTGCATCATTGAAAAGTGCAACAAATACTGCGACTCTGTAGTAACTGCAAATTAATGTTAGGTGGCATCTATTGTAGACTGATGAGATTGACATGTAGTACATGTATGTACTTTAATAACAAAATATTCAATAAGAACTTAAAAAGAACTAGAATAATTTTTCAATCACATTCTTGTTATTAATTGCAGATTATTCGAAAATCGAAGGACCTATTGATGTAGGAGTCGGGGAATTATCTGAAGTGCCGGAGTCATGTCAAAGTTTCAGCACTCCGGAGCAGTGGTTTCAAATTCAAAATGTAATTTGTGGTTTCAACATCAGCAAAAAGGTGTGATGGTAAATTATCATCATCGGCGGAGAGAGCACCTATGAATATTTAATCCACTATAATGACATTTTTTGATTGATTTTGATTATATTTCATGAGATAGTGCTATGCAGAAGATAGAAAAGTTGTTTGTGAGTTAACTTTGATTATTTACATGTTCATTCAACCGTCTCAGCTCAGTGGCAGTGGTATAGTGCATGGTTCAACGTGGTGTTTTGGTCTAAAGGTCGATCCCCGAAGGTGTTATTAGAAGTTGGTTGAAGGACATCAGCAGTAAAAACACTACAGAGAGGTCTGACTAATTCAGCACATTGCAGTGCTTAATCTTCACCCCACAGGGAGGAGTAGTGACTTTAAGGCAGAACATTACAGTCCCTTGACATGTTTAGTATCGAGTCCAAGGCTGGCATTAGTGGCCCAATACAGACACCGATCAGCTGAAGAAACCCGTGACATTCACTCTAGACAACACATATGATTCAATTAGGCCTTCACTATTTTTGATACCGCTACCAAGTAAACAGCAACATTTCCACTCATGCATGCAAAGCATTCTTCTATGTATGCATCCAAGCGTTGATTTTTGAATGGATTTCATTATTTTGTAACTAAACTATATGCTGTAAAGTTACTAGCTCATTGGATACACAACAATGGAAAAATCATGTGGTGAAAAGTGTCTATTTACAAACATTTGATGTTTTAATGATGTTCTCAGAGTATTCTGCTTCTCAGCGTTTTCTGTGGCCGGATATGTATACGTCGGCCAGATCCATGATTGGCTTTGCTGCTTACTATGATCTATAAGAAAATTTGGATAAGTAATGAAAAGCATACGTTATGACATCGATATTGCATAAAAAGAGTCAAAGATTGAAGCTCAGAAATGTGTCGCATCGCAGACAGAAGATATAGCTAAGCAGAAGGCAAGTGCAGATATTTGACATAAATGAACAATACCAGCAGAAGAAAACAGACACAATGACATTAAACCATAGTCCGGCAGCCAGAACGAGTTTCTGCAGGAAACGAGGCTGATAATGAGACCTTTGCAGAATGATTCACACCCTATGCCTACTGCGGATCTGCAGGTCTGCCGAGTTCGACCTGGTTCCTCTTCTTGTCAGACACGATCAAACAAACAGTTAATACAATGTGATGCAGATTGAAGCTTTTGGCAAAAGTGATTTTCTATGTTTTTTCTTATCAAGTGAAAATTATTTAGTTTAGAACCACAACTTTCGACATGATATGTCTTCAATCAAATTCGTTCCATGTGTATTTGATATTGTCATGCTTCTGATCGGCGATGCATGCGAGAATGTGGTTCAGTATGCATAAAATGGCGAACATCTTGGTGTTTGTCGACAGTAGAAGGTCTGCCAAATCTTAACGTGTGTAGCTCCATGAATAAATAAATGTCCATGAACATAATCAGAAAAGACATTCCATGTCACAAAATATGGCTCTAGACTTAGTACTTTTCGCTGAATCAGAGAAGCATAGAAAATTTCATCAATCTTCGCCCCGTAGGCGTTTTTCTTTCATTGTGTCTGACAAGAAGAGGAACCAGGTAGAACTCAAGAGACTCGCAGATTCGCCGGAGGCAGAGGGTGAACAGCATTCTGTGAAAGTCTCATTTCGGCCTCGTTCCCTGCACAAACTCGTTTAGGCTGCCGGACTTTAATGGTCCAATATCACTCATATTCAAACAGATGACATCTCTCGAGTGGATAATCAATCTATAAGACAAATTGAGGTTATGTTGTATTTACATCAGAAGATGTCTCAAAATAAAAATGGAGCAGTCCTGAGCCAACCTAGTTATTTATTGTGTGTAGTTTATATGGTGTAATGTGGAAAAAAGAAGGCAGCAATACATCTCGCAAGATGGTTTCTCTATCTGTGCATGTGAAAGACATTTTTGAAATCTCAATCAGCGTATATCTACATGGGCATTCATAGCAGTGTTGTCATCTCAATGTCAATTTCAATCGCTATCTACCATTGCAGACAATGACTGGGGTAGGATCATATCCGCTGTAGACTATCCAACCCACAGGTGTGGTCATGCTCTAGTTCTATATGACCACAGAGATGCTGTTCTCTAACATCACTTTTCTATTCAGCGATCCGCAATGACAGTCCAAAGCGACAAGTCGGATTTCTATGGTTGGAACATCATTACGGACCGCTGATTTGCATCACACTCATTACTTCTTTTGAAGCCGACAGTCATAACGAAGTGAAATGTCTGTCACGGACCGTCATCGTGGTCCTTATTGCCAGGACTTTGTAGTATCAGATGAAAAAGAGGTCTTGAACCGATTCTGTACTAGATTTCAGACCCTGAACAATTATTTGATCAATTGCATCTGTAGCCAATCATTTGATAGATTATCTGAGCAATAAATGATACTAAATATCATTAAAAATAGAAATTATATCTGATCTCAAGCACTTGTTAGAAAACAATTAATAAAATAAGTAAATGAATAATAAATTGCTGGTAGATTTGTGCAATCAATAAATTGATATCGAACACCAGAATAGGAAATGCAATTGAAGTTTTCAATCGATTTGAGTACCCTACTTCACTCCAGCTAATCAAGGACACACCCGTCTAATTTGACAGTCTTCAATGCAAGTTCAGTTTGTAGTTCTTGACTTCTAATCGCTCTGACCACCATCTCACGTTTGATATCAGATGTTTGCAATCACATGGCCTGTCATAGGTCGCATGCACGAGGCAACAGAAGAGCACACATTGGTCGCTTGTGAATACTTAAACGATAACAATTGGTAACGAAGTTCACCACCATAACACCATTGTCATCTTAACAAACTGCAAAGTAAGTGTAGTCACTAATTCATTACGAAAAGAGAATTCTTTAAAAAATCTATCTTTATCCTATTAGACTTATTAATTAGAACAGGGTCGTCCCGAAGGAGGGCGGTTGGGTGGCCGCTCTCACCCCCCAGAAAATGTTTAAGATAATTTCAGAAACAAGCTAAAATAGGCATTACCACTTGACTCGAGTATTAAGGATTAGAATTTCACAATCGTAATGGATTCTAGACGGATTAAGAAACTGGCGATAACAAATTCAAGTGAAGAACTAGTATTTTCCATGTGTAGTCTTAGGTATAGTGTGTATAGTTTCATTGCTTTCGATGTAGTAGAGTGTAATTGTAGTTCTACTGTTTACCTCCATTATCCACTTTCAACTTATCCGCTTTCCACTATCCACCATGTGTAGTGTCAGATATAGTTCACTTGTAATCGGTGTAGTAGCATCTTGTATTTCCATGTTTTACTTCCACTTTTCCAATTTCTATTCATCGGTTTCCTGTTGTTTTATAATATCCATTTTTAATTTCCTTATCCTATGATGACCATTGTCCTATTCTATTTCCACTACCAGCATCGGTAGTCGGTACAGTATATTAGACGTCTGTTTTGAACATGTATGCGGCAATGTTTGGAATCTATGGTATTAGTATATTAACAGTAAGAATGAGTAGTGTTACGAATCTTAAGATTTCCACTTTTACCAGATATTGGGCCAAAGCTGATCAATTTTAATTCGTTGCCACGAGAAAGCTCCATTGACTTCTTTTAAGAACTGATTAATCCAATGGTTACAGTAGCATTGTATCTGCACACTTGCGGATTGGAGAACGCCATCAGTCCTCATTAGGACTACTTCAATTAATAATTTAAATTAGTAAGCAGTATATTCTAGTATAAATGGCTGCCGGGAAGAATTTCATCATCGTATGAGAATAGGGTACACAGAAAGTGAAATCCGATACATTTATGCAAGAAACTGAGTGATTAATAGTGATTTATTTACAATTGCATTAGTGAGAAATCCTGTTTTAAGAAAATGTGCTTATAAAGAAGGCTACTGCGTGTTTTAAGTTTCAAGTAGTCATATCACATACAACTTCGTCATCACCACGAGAAATAACGCCAGAATTAAAGGTGCGTGTCTGCAGTTAGCTAGGCAGAAAAGGTAATTCATTGTTGCAACACATCGAGAAATATACTTAATAAAGCATAAGAAATATACTTAAAACTAGGATGGAAACTTATTGAAATTTACAATTCTGCTGCACATGTACAGTATGTGCCATAAAGTAAGTATATTAGGTAGAGTGGTAACTCCGCAATTATTAAATCCCCAACGTGCATACACTATCGATTTTATTAAATGAACTCAAAGGAAATACAGGTGGTATTGTCACCAAATGTGAGATATGCAAATTTTTTGCAGTTTTCAAGAAATTACCACGGAATTGAATGATCAGGATTGTAATGCAGAAGGAATGGTGGTATTTTGCAGATCCTCCGTGTGATGGCAGCCTTGGAGATTTAATGTTTTCTGAATGAGGAATTCGATGGGTTCCTGTTACTTTCATGCTCAACCTCAAGAGTATTTTCTTAAGCGTGATCATATCACGGGCAACCTGCCACTGGCAGAGCAAAATCACATAATTAAAGTAAATGATTTCAATTAACTTTGAAATATGTAAATGGGTCCACATCACCATTCAGATTCAAGAAATGGAACATGAATTTAGTGAATCATAGAATCATGCCGATGAAAATTGTATTAAAAATTTGAAATTTCAGTCAAGAGTGCACGAATAATATCGCGACTTTTTCATGAAGACTTCTATCATAATCCGGCTCATGAAATTCCCTTGATGATCAGCATAATTTCCGCTTAGTTGGGATGCTTATCAGCAAATATTCATTCCTTTCGATATCCAACTTGCTTCATGCTACTTATATACGAGAGTCATCTCGGTAGTATATAAATTGGCAAAAATTTAGCTTTTTCAAAACTGCTCAAATAATTTTTTGGACCACGGGAACGTAATCTCTATAAAAAAACTGAATCTTTTCATACAAAAATTTTCACTGTATACAGATACTTTTTTAAGTGGACACTCCTCCTATATTTCCCTACTTTATGGCATGTACTGTGGAAATTCTACCATTGAAACTTGACTTGAAAACTAATGGTAGGAATGGCAGGAAACTAGGAAACTTTGTCAGGAAAATTTGATTGTCATTTGTCGCCTACATTATGAAAAAGCCGTTTGTTAGAAAGATTTCATTCATCAACGAATTCTGAATCACAAATGATCTAAAGATTTGATAGTTGAAAATTCCCGGCGAGCAGAGACGAATGTAACAGAAAGATCGCTGCTCTGATGTCGGCTGGTGCTGATGAAAGCCAAACATGTCGATGCACTTGAGTGGTTTCGATTACCTACCTATCAGCGGATATATCGAAGTGTAGGCTGGCGACTTGGAGTCACCGTCTCAGCTAATTGTAGGAAAAGAGAGAAAATTCATAAAATACATGTCACATTCAATTACCTTCTTTCTGATGATCATAATGATGCCCTTTTTGTTGTAGATGAAGTCAATCCTGAGCATCATCGTGGTGGTTGCCATCAGCGTGTGTGTGTCTGGCATCAGTCACCGCACAGCACAAGATTTCACGGATTTTCAAACACTGAAGACCATCTTGTCCAAACCAAGAATTTTAGATCGGGAAAAGACTGCAGAAGAACTCTACTTTGACCGCTATCTTCGCCAAACGATGGTAAGACCTTGTGAGATTATCATTTAACAAGAGAAAAGAGTTTAAACTATAAGTGTGTGTCTGTTTCGGATACTTCACGATGCATTGATGAAAAAAATTACGATAACGAGTAATAGGCCTAATAACTATTTTATTTATCGCACATAAGCGTCAAACGAGCCTTAATAGTGTAAGCTCCACTTGAAGTAGAAAGAGAATAATTTTGATCAGTGCCGTTGAAGAATGGACCTTGGGAATGCTCTATTGCAACATTTATAATAAAAATCAATTTCTTACAAAAGCAAGTCAATTATGTTCCGGTATTGGAGGGCATATAATGCAACATTATACGCCCGCCAATTTTACATAGAATTCTCACCTCACCAGATAGCCATGAATGAATTGGTGAATGGATATTTCAAATCATTTTTTAGATAGAAGTCTGAATTTCAAATCTATTCACATTGCAAACATTCATAGACTTTCAAGCTTTTCATGAATTACCATCTATTGAGCATAGAAATTAATAATACCATAGAAAGTCCTAGAATGGAAATTGCATGAAAATTATGGCACACGCCGGGGGAACTTAGTTGGGGCAAAAAGCAAATTTTGCGAACTGGCTTTCTTGTTTCCTGGTTGGCATTTTCAGTTATCAAGTCAATTTGTGATCTGGATTGTTACCCCTTGTCCAAAGATCATGTACACAAAAGCAATAGTTAATTCACAAAATACTGCAGCAACAGGATGACAAAGGCCCTTTTCGAGTTGCCAAATCGATGTGACCTTGGCAACTCGAAAAGGTGATTACTTGCAAAAATGTGTGCTTTTTACCTGAACTTCGTCAAGGTCTCAGCGGAATTTTTAGTCGGTCAGAGCCCGCTTATTTTGGAAAAACCGGCAATTCTAAGTTTGTAAACAAATTAAGAAATTGCACTCGCATGTAAGTTGTGATTAAGTTTCAACCAATATATTTAGTAAAAACATAATTTTAATATTCTGTTGTTTTACTGCATCGTTGCATCGATACTGTTTGAAATAACGCAATGCAGGTGCTGGCTGTAGAATATTTCATGTTACAGAGTAAAAACTCTAGTGTTCTCTTAACTTTCTTATCTCTAGTTTAGTTATTTTTCATGACAACCATGTTCAATTATCACGGTTGGCTGGTTCATAAATCCTTTAAATCCTTCATTGGATCTTTCTTCTCAATTTCCAGTTGCAAGCCAAATTTGTTCTCATAAATCGTTAGTAGAGGCAAAAGCCTATCTAACCAACCAAAATAATGTTTGAGATTCTCATATTAGCTACATAACTTTGCTTCTCGAGTTTTTCTCGCTTTCTAGCAGAAGGAATTCATGTTTAAAGTATATTCATTTGATTTTAGACAAATGTGAAGAGGCTAAACATGGAACCCTTCTGAAAACCCTTCTGAATTTAAACATGGAAATTCCTTCTGCTACCCAGCGAGATAAAACTCGGAAGAAAGTTTAATGTAGAATTGAATCTCAAAATTATTTTGGTTGGTTAGATATGCTTTTGCTCTAGAACGATTTATGAGAAGAGATTTGGTATTGCAACTGGAAATTGAGAAAGATTCCAATGGGAAGGATTTAAAGGATGTTGATGAACCAGCCAACCGATAATTGAACAAGGTTGTATGAAAATAACACTAAACTATATATAGAAAGTTAAGAAGAACACTAGAGTTTTTACTCTGAGAACATGAAAACTCTACAGCCGGGAGCACCTGCATTGCGTTATTTCAAACAGTATCGATGCAACGACATGCAGTAAAACAACAGAATATTAAAATTATGTTTTTACTAAATATATTGGTTGAAACTTAATCACAACTTACATGCGAGTGCAATTTCTTAATTTGTTTACAAACTTAGAATTGCCGGTTTTTCCAAAATAAGCGGGCTCTGACCGACTAAAAATTCCGCTGAGACCTTGACGAAGTTCAGGTAAAAAGCACACATTTTTGCAAATAATCACCTTTTCGAGTTGCCAAGGTCACATCGATTTGGCAACTCGAAAAGGGCCAAAGAAGGAAATCCTTTAAAACGTTCTGTATGGTCATCATTTTGAAATATTGCTCCTATAATCAATCAAGAGTATAATCAGACACATACGCAACTTGTAATGTCGATTTACAGAGCATGCATTGGTCCACCTTGAAATCAGAGGCCAAGAAATCTTACAGTATTCATTTTATTTTGAAAGATTCCCTTGTTCATTATACTTGAACAATTTTCAAACCCTTTGCATGCTCTCGAATATGAGCCTCCAAAATATCATCACACTATGTCACATAAATCATTTAGTGATTAATTGAAAAGTTCCAACGACATTTCATTTATCAGATAAATGACTGTCGATAAAGAAGCTTTCGATGTGTTTATTCCAGAAGAGCGCTAGGTTTCTTGACCGTTAGAAGGAGAAATCATCCAATGATTAGAATTTTTGTCTTTGAATTCTTGAAATGTTCTTACAACCAGTACACCGACTACTTTCGATTATGACTCTGTGAACCAATTTCAATTCGTATTCCAGTGTTGAAAAATTGGAAAATAGTTGTCAATGACTGGTATCAAATAGAACAGCTTATTAATCCATGGAGTAGCAAGCTAATTTCACATAAAACAATCCACCATCTCACTTAAAATTCTCAATTTAAAATTAAAATCCTGAAAATTTGCTGGTTCAACAACTTCCACAACCAACTTGGCAAATAGTTTGACTATGATACAATGTTTCTAGATCGATATGGATGCTACAAACCATAGATTTTTCCATGTGCCATCATTGTACATAGGCAAGATATCAAACTATTCCATTCTAATGTATTGATCAGTCTACTTCTATGCTATTGAGGGGGAGCAAACTATCATAGGACTTCTAATAAAAGTCAATCAAAGAGATTTCTTCATCTCATCCAATTTGTCTGTTACTAACGCTAGGTGGATCAATAATTACAATATTGTGTGATCTTGCTCACAAGAGTTGTACTTACAATAGCATTACGGTATATCATGAATTTTGCGGTCAGAAATATCAGACAGTCTCTGCTGCTAACGCAGCCTCGCCTATGTCTGATATTACTGCCCTGAAATCCATGATATAATGCTACATTGCTGCCCGCTTTCTTCCTACATCACTGCCCAGTTCACTTCAATTACGCACAATGGTATCAACATAGCTTTTTTCGGGCAACAATGTAGGACATTTTCAGGCGCTTGTGCGCCCTCAAATGTCCTACATTGTTGCCCTCAAGAATCCATATTAATGTGTTATATTGTCTCTTTAATCTGTATTCCACATTCATAGATGAATGCAAACCTGAGTTCATCTGACCCGTGGTAGGATCACCGGTAAATATGATGCCCATTATCCATGGCCACAAGCATGCGACGCGAAAATCATACAATTAAGATGTAATGCATTATCTAATGCCATAGAAAAAGTAAACACCGTATCGTATAGATGTAAGTTGGTAACATAATATAATAGTAAAATAATGCAAAAGTAGCATTGTCGAATTCCGATAAAACAGCATCTCCGAAATCGATGGATGCCATCTCTTCATATCGCCGAAACTTCCTCAAATGTAGTCTAAAAGTAGCAGTCCAATTTCTTAAAACAAGCAAAATTTTGCTGTTATTCACTAGCAGCTTCCATTTTGATTATGGCTTTTTATCACTGTTAAGAGTGTGATTCATAGCAATGAAATTCCAATGATGATAAAGAAAAAGATGATTGCTGAATACTTGGATTAATTTAAGCGGCTCCAGCTGTAATACAATATAGATAATACGCTCAAGCTGAGCAATATGCAGGCCTAAATAGCAAATATAAATTTCATGTTTGCCAAATGTTCTATAGCTAATTTACTCAAATAGCTTCAAATCTATCTAATATTTAGGGTTAAAGTCCCCATGTTGAAATGGTGGCCATTGAATACAGCTGATCCGTACGCAAATGCAGAGAGGGATGTTTCCCTTTATACTGCAGATTTTCTTGTTTTTGTGAATTTTTGTCTATGCCATGACCATGCATGTTTAAGTTGTGGTGCTGTACAACGTCATCATCTCCTTATAAGCATGAATGTCATTTATTATTAATTATCTGATTTATCAATAACTTCTCACAAGTGTATACATGACAGTCTGAATAAAGCGACACCATTGAGTAAAAGACGCATGAACCGTTGAAAGAGTAAATATACCCGCGTTTCTTATTACAAAGCATGCGGTCCGTGCATCTTGCAAGTCGAAGAGTATCTTCCTCCGAATGGTGTATGAAGACGGAAAAACGAAAAATTCAGGACACTAGTAGTTAGTAGAAACTATACTCAGTGGTGGAATGTACACTTGGAGACACAATGAAGTGCTGAAAGTGCTGCAATCGGCAGAGCAGTGGAGAAACAAGCGAAGACCCAAGAGATTGAATTTGTGAAGGAGGGCGAAGAGTTACCGAAGAAGCGAAAATCAGTACCAAGTTCAAGTCGTTTTAGAGGTGCAAAGGACTGAGACGTATCCTGCGATGTGGCCGGCGGTTTCGAATTTCCGGCGGAGGTGGGAGTATTGACACAACTACGTCCAGATCTGATCGTGTGCAGCTGACAGTGCCGTGGGAGGATCGACTAGAAGAGGCGCATGAGAGAAAGATGGATCGATATGAAGAGTTGGTGGAAGAGTGTAGGAGGAAAGGATGGACGGTCAGCATGCGGCCTGTAGAAGTCGGTTGTCGCGGCTTTGTCGGACACTCGATGGCGCGGTTTTTGAAGAGTTTGGGATTAGGGAGAGATGTCACGAAAACAGAAAGAGCAAGGAGAGCATCTGCGTGGATATCGAGCCGTGCAAAGCTTTCACCCAGCTACGGCAAAGAATTGGTCATCCTGCGCCACCCAGACAAGCGAGTTCCAATCTCGCGGGTGGTCCTCGGCTGACGTCGCTGTTGGAATGCATTCTGCTGAGTGTTCTAGTATTTGTTTCCTACCAGTGGCGGCTTTAGCGATCATGCCCTTCATGCTCAGCATGACGAAGTATTTTGTCTAATTTTCCTCCACACAAATCAACGATGTCAACCACAAGAAAGGGAAAGTTTTGAATCAACAAAAAAACTTCCAACATCATTTGATTACATTTGACAACATTTGATTACTATGTCAGATCATGTTGCTGTGACATTAAGGTCATACTCAATTAAGATTTATCAAGTAGCTAACTTGTTCTAAAAAATTCAGGGGAACGCAAGTCAATTCGAGCATACCTCATTTGTTATTGGCCGGATCATCTGACGGTGAGAACAATAGCAAAAATCTGCGGATGACGATTTTCATACTCCATCTCATGCCGTGGACGGGAAGCACAAATGATACGTATAGCTCGTTTCAACCAACTGTACGGTAGCTGTTGGACGGCAATCGTGCTGATTTTATCGGTGTAGTGAAGATCATGAGATGTCTCGAGTCTTAGTTGCACGATTGAAACCCCATCGAATTGCACTTCCTTTATAAGTAATTCAATATCTTCCAATCTTAATACAGCTTGTGATTTTGTGCGATTGACGGTGTTTATACTATCTTAAATGCATGCTTCAAAAAACTAGAACTTGAATATTATATAATATACATTATCTGGTGATTAAATTTAGCCGTGGTCTTCTACATGATTGCATATGTAGATATGTCTAGGAGCAAATAGTATAATAGGCTATGCATGCATCAGATTATCATCGGGTGTACTCAAACATACAAATCATGTAGCCTACGCCTGGAATTTTATTTTAAGCGAATTTTTTGGCTGATACCGTATGTAGATCATTAGAATCTATGCCTAGCCCTACACCGATATTCACTGGATTAACCTAATGTGAAAAGTATGGGTACGGGCTTGCATGTTTGAATTATAATTAGGGAGGAAAGGGCAAATGCAAATGGAATGAATTAAAATTTTGTTCATCGAATTCGTAACTGTTTCTTAAGTTGCATGATAGTAAGCTACATTATGCTACATCAGTTGCATGGTTAAAAATCCTCGTATGATAGCTGTCACACATACTTTTTTCCTCACGATGCGAAAAAATTGATGAGCATGACCTAACAGAAATCCATAGAGCCGCCACTGTTTCCTACATACTACAGTCAAAATGCGAAATCCGTTCATCTGCGTGAACAAGATTTCAGATATTTACGCAATTATCTAAGTTAATTTGGAAAACCGCTGACCGAGGTCAGAAATTTCAAAAATAAGTGTTTATTTCTGGAATATGCAATCACTATACAGTAATTTCCCGCTGTCAGTGAAGTATCTGTAAAGCTGTACACGAATCGACTTAGTGTACATCAGCAGTGTTGCAAATTAACTAGTTTTGCTTTTCAAATAAACTGATTCCGCGTTTCAACACTGTAAACTGTAGAGAACGGTTTTGACTACGAAGCCGATGTACAAAACTAGAATAGAAAAATGTACGAAAGCGATTGGCCTTGCTATTGGATTATCTTTATCATCCAATAGGAAAGCCAATCGCTTTCGTAGTGTACGAGCACGAAACTTTCGTAGTGTACGAGCTTTCGTATACATCGGTTTCGTAAGTACAACGTACAGATTCTTATATTTCCGAAATATTGGTCTCATACTGAAAATCTGTGGACTTCATTGGAAGTTTGCATAGAAATGTTTGTAGAAGTTGCAAAATTCTGATCTATAGAAAGTATTTCATTTTAAGATAAGTCCTTGAAAAGTCAGGAAGTGAAAGCCATGCGACTTAGGCTTAAGAAGTCGATAGTAAAAAATGTGATTAGATTATCCTCCTTTGCAGCATGGCAACGAAAGTAAAGAGAAGTAACAACCTTTTTTCTTGTAGTCTGCAGACATCACAAAGAGGTACCGCAATTTAATCTACAACGAAGCAGACAAACCGATTTTGGGATTCTCCTACTCCAACTGCGGCTCCGCATCCGATCCGATCAAAATCCAGTCCATCATTATCAAACCTGATCCGATCAAAATTCCAGGCAAAATCTCTGTCTCTGCGAAAGTCCAAGTTGGCAAAGTTGTTGGAAATACCACTTCGGTAAGAACTTGAAAGGTTTTGTTCCGAGCTGAAAATCTCTGTGCTCTCTGAGAGCTGGAACGACACTATTGAGTAGTAAATAGGCCTTATAGAGACATTAAATATTGAAAGCTGACAGAAAAGTAGCCGCTATTTCATCCAGTATCACGAATCATCATCTGTAGACCAAGTTCACATTCTACACACTTCCCTGAGACGAGATGAATTTCCGTTGAACTTATTTTCCAATTTTTTGTATTGGTAGTGTAATTTAAGCATCAATAATTCGATCAAATTCAGCTTCAAAAACATCGTTTATTAACCCACGCCCAACATGGAGCACGTTTTTCGCCCCCACCCTCGCGAATAATAGTTTTTCAGAATCATATTGCTTTTAGCCTCAGTGTCTCGATAAAAGTCACCGCATTGGGCTGCTTCTTCACCTGCAAAAACTAAATACTAAAATGTGCGATTTTCTTGATATTTGAGTTGAACTAAAAGTTTGAATTATTTGACCTTTGACCTCATGTAATGCAATGATGTAATCTCAGAGTTACTAATAGTCATCGTTTTATCAACCACATCAACCAGATCTTCCGATTAGTGTATGGTTTATTAACTTTTGCTGTCATTTTCCACTTCAAATAGTAATCTAATGCAAATTTGTTAAAAATTGACAGTTTTTGATCTTCACCTCAGCCTAGGGATGACCTTAGAAATAAAGGTGCTGTTTTTTCGAATCCCCATTTGATTGATGTGTGGTTTGGCAGAATTGGTGCAATAGTTTAGGAAATCAGCAGAGGGGCGAAATTCTCCCCCTCAGTGGTGCGCGTTCGGAAAGACACCCGAGTGTGGCGAAAATTATAGTTACTTTGTGTTCATTAAAGTTTATAAATCATCTGAGTTACACGATAGCTGCTTTCCAATGGATAAAAGCAGTTCTATAGTTAACCTGTGATATTGTAGTAAAAGACCCTTTTTCATGTTCCCCATAATTTCATCGGGCTTCCATTGCCAGAAGCCCGGGAGAAGATATCAGATATCAATGCCATTTATTGCAAATTTTGCAATAGATATCGAAGATACATCATATGCCTATTCAAAAGTAACTGTCACTGTATTTGCGGATGCATCCGCAATAATTTTAATTTTCTTTTGTGCAGGTGCTGATAAAGCAACTGAACTTAATCATGTTCGGAAAAACATCCCAGAAGGGCGAGGGTTGACAGGACAAAAGACTGAAAATTATATTCAAAAGATGTCATTAAAGCAATATTATGGGATATATTAATTCTAAACACAATTCGACCCGCAGTTTGTAAAGGAATAAGAATGAGAATTTATAATTATCTCAACAGTATAATCATTTCTTCGGTCTGGCCGTTTAAGCTGCTTTTAGAGGATGGAAACATAGATAGTCCAATATTTCCAAACACTTTAGAATTCATATAATTTTGATTTAATAAAATGACTTTCAAACAGTTTTTAAAGAAATTATCATTTATGACGCAGTACTGAAAGGATTGAATACTGTTGAAGTCGTAAGACTGCTGGATCTAAGTTCTATGAAGCACATCAGTAGTATTTCACTAATGATTATAATATAACTAGGTCTATCATCGGCAGCACTTCAGCGACTGATTGAACTTTTTCATTGCAGGCCGTCGTCGTGTTGCAGAAGAAGATCTTGTTCTGGATTACAGTGCCATGCATTGACAATATTGGTTCCTGCACTTACGATGATGTCTGTAACATGGATCCCTTCAAGACTAAAAGCTGTCCACCTATTTTTACAAAGAACCACATCCCATGCAAATGCCCAATCAAAAAGGTATCTTAATTTTTGTTCCTTACTATTAAATCCTTCTGCATTTAGAGTATTTATTTGCTCATCTTCCTACTAAGACTAGCTATTGAAAATCACCGATTTTGACCGATTTCTGTCATTTTTTTAATTTTGCGAAAATTGGCAATAAATCTCATGAATTATTGCTATTTATGATGCCGGTTGAATGTACTTTGACACTACTTATGAGCATTCACAAGTAGCGTGATGAAATCAATTTGTGCTTCGAATGTAGCGGAAATATATATGCGTCAATTGTGGAAGGTTATCATTCAAAAGCAACCAATCCAATGCATCTGTGAAATGGTAATCTTCAGTTCTAAGCATACACATCCAACTTTTTGCTTTGTTTAAGTCAGTGGTTCCCAACCTTTAAATGTCTCAGCACCACTTGAGATCTTACACGTTCGCCGCGTACCATTTAGTCTCAAAGAAATGCTTTTTATGTTAGGAAAGATATCATTCTTCTTTCGAAAATCTATGTTTCGAGAAATCGATGTCTGAAGATCATGTAGATATCTACATGAATGCTGTTCCAAGTCAAATATCTACGATCAAATACAGGTTGTGTATCGTGAATACTTTTGGCTTGCCAAAGTTGAATGTAAATTTGTATGCCAAAAGCATTTTCAAAATACGTGATTTTGGCCTGCTGAGATTCAAGCATAAGCTAAAATGCATGGTTTTGTTCTGTCGATTTCGACCTGTCGGTCTTTGAATCGATGTCATTGCATCGCCTGTCGCATTGATATCTAAACAACCTAATATAAAGTTTGAAGTGACAAGATGAAATCTATGCACAAGACAATTCTTTTGAGACTACGAAAAGTGATAAATTGCATCGAATTTTGTCATCGATCAAATTTTCTCAAACTGACCAACAGTTTCCCTAATAGATTTCGTTTGTGATCTGGATAGATTAAATTATCATTATGATACATGCAGTCTATTTCAGACAGGTAGTCGCGTACCATCTGAATAGCCCTTGTGTACAACCGTTTGGGAACCTCTGGTTAAGTTAATTAGACTATAATGGACAGCAGCTGTTTTTGACGGCCATTTCAGCTGCTCATCAGCATCGATCTGAATCAAATTCCTAAAACATGCTGCAGTTGTAGATTCATGCCGTATGGCAATCCATTGTAAGTTATTTTATCAAAATGACAACAACCTTGAATACATTGATATGCTGTCGGTATCTTCCCATTGTCAACACCTGGAAGCCTGCATCGTCTGGGCACCGTTGTTATGACACCTTATGTCCATGACGCTGTGTTGTGTTCAATGTCCACCTCCGTTCTAGTCATTATCATTATACACTTATAGAGTGTTGGATTTCTATGATAGCTTCAATTGTGATCATTTTGAACACCCAAAGAATTCAGATGATTAGGGAACATAACCAAAATTGACTGCCTACAAAAGTCATTTTGACTTTGGACGCTGACAGCGACCTGAGAAGGCACAGGACGCCGAAGGTCCGTCGTTTTTACAATGAATTTTTTAACATATAGGAGACCGAAAATTGTCTGTTTTCCCGGCAGGTTTCAGTCAAAATGACTTGCACTGGAAAGCGTGTGGTATCCCGGAGATTGGTCAACTACGTCTCAAAATAATGGTTGCTCACAGCAAGATAAATTCGTGAAATGATTGACGAAAATTATGGCAACAAGACGCTGATTACAACACGAATTTCACTCGCAATACCAATAACCAATAACTCAGCCACGATTTCGTATTTCAAATATCAGAACTGACGAACAGAACCCGTCATTCGTTTCAGTTTCCTTTTCGCCCTGTTTTTGCAATAGCTATTGAAACTTGTCGTCATTAAGTGGCGTCAATTAAAAGTAGACTAGTTCATGCCGAGCACTGCTCGTCATTTCGGCATAATAGACTCATGCACATCACTTACCGCAGACAGTGATCTCATTCTTGGCACTCTCATTTCCATTTTGTCTTTGATAATTTACTAAGTGTCTTATATTTATTGTATCTGAATTCACAATGTATTGTATACGTGTTATTTTCCTTTACTTATTTCAGGGAAGTTACACTCTGCCATTGACCTCCTTCGACGTCACTCCGACCACATCTATTCCAGGGGGAGACTACAAAGTGAGAGTAACCCTCATGAATTCAGGACAACGACTGGCATGTGTTGATCTTGAACTGAGCTTAGACTAAGCTGAAAACTTGGAAGATTTTCATAACAAAGAAGTGACAATTAATTATAGCAAAGTCTGAGATTCCAGCTTGTGACTTGATGAAATGCAGATCACATTAATGAACTGAACAAGTGCCAACATCAACTCATGCTTTACTAATTAATGTTAAGGCAAAATATGAAATTGAAGTTGTCTGTGCCACGTCAAATATCTGTGATTTTTGACGCATTTCATTTTTTAACATATCACTTTCACAACAGATTGATTAATGAAGAAATTTTCATGGCTTTTGTAACATCAATATATTGATTTTTGTAAAACGACTTCTGAAACTGTAACGTATTGCCCTATTGCCAATGGGTTCGAAGAGCTCTAAAGGCAAAATTAAGATCGGAGTATTGTAGCAGATTATGGTCATGCACTTGGCCTCCAACACAGTTCTATAAGTCTTAGTCCTAACTGTCGAAATCAATAAATAATAATATTATTAATAGTACTGATAATCATCACGCTTGTAAGACAACGGATAGACAGAATTTTATAAAGCGCACACACTGTTGGAGTTGATAAGATCAACTTTCATTTAGCCCATGTGCGAAAATTCTAGCTTAAGTAGAGAATAGTTAGAACGTTGCTGTAATTTATCATTGTACAATTCATATCAATAATTATATTATAATTGCATTCTTACATAATTATTGTTAATGCATAATTCCATCGAAGAAGGCTCACATTCTGTCTTACTATGCTACGTAAAATCAATTTAACCCATATGTGACCAACGTTTAATTTTCTAAGTGTACCAAGCTATCCGGTGCCATCTGTAACGCAGTTTAGAGTCATTTCTAATATTGTAATAGCTCACTCAAATGTTGTCTTAAAACACAATGTGGTTGGTTACTAGAATGAAGACATTCGCTATTTCCATTTATTCTTCTAATTCTCCGGTGAGGTCATGAATTGCACCAGATAAAAGTAAGGTCACGCTCTGAATCCCATCTGCAACGGCATTCCACTGCATGATGTTGACATGCTGACACATGAAAGCTAACGACAATTAGGTTGACTATGTTATTGCACAACCACGGACTTTGAGTACTATCTCGAAGAAATCGGTATAACGGGCAGGAGAGGGTGAAACACACCCGTGTGTCCGTTAAGTCTGGAAAAATTTAAAATTCAAATATTTTCAAAAATGAAAGAAGTGGAGCAAAACATTTACTCACACGTTTGAAGTCATTGAGACAATATTATGAAAATATCATTAGTTAATGTCTATCTTGCTTTATAAATTATAGAGATCATTTTAAAAAACATGCTATATAATCCAATTTGAAAAACTTTATTCAAAACTACCGCCACCAACTTCTCTCAAATAGTCAAGTCTAACACTGATATTGGGCACTCCAGCTGACAATTCTTGCGGTATAACACCTTCACACACTTCTATAATTCTTTGCTTCAAATCCTCCTTCGATTGAACAGGTGAGTGAACATTATTCGTAAGCCAAGCCAATGATGTCTTAGTGAAACTGTCTCAGCCACTGATTTTGGTCTTTCAAAAACTTTATTGTTTGATTGCAGCGTCATGTGACGTCATACGCTACTGCTAAACTTCCCTATTTATCTAGCTGCTAGCGTATATCAGTTATGGTATTGTCTTTCAGCTTTTGAAGCATTCGTCAGACTGTGGTATTAGCTTATGGAACTCAGCACGAAATTAGAGTTGCTAGAATGTTACATTTTGTGTGACAAGAGTCCTACAGCTGCTCTTCGCGAATTCAAATGCAGGCAGAATATGATCCGAGACCCATTTTCTGCTGCGACTGTGCTCAAAATAATGACTAAATTTTATGAAACGGGCAGTCTGCATGATAAGCCACGTTCCGGTCGTCCTAGACTAAGTGAAGAGGATGTGGCCTCTGTGCAAAAGGCTATCGCTTCTACAGAGGGTCACACTTCCATTCGTGGTGTGTCAATGATGACTGATATAAAGAAGACTTCAGTTCATAAAATAGCCCGATCTTATTTACAGTTATGGCCCTACAAAATCTCATTACATCAGCAATTGCTGGAATCTGATAAATCAGCTCGACTTGAGTTTCCTGATTGGTTGGAAGCAAATGAGGATTAACTTCCGAACATCCTGTGGAGTGATGAATCTAACTTTTCTGTCAATGGAGCCATCCATACACATAACTGCCACGTATGGTGAGACTCGAATCCTCACGATTCGAGTTCACAACCTCTTCATTCTCTGTGTGGATGGGTTTCACTAACCAATTTGGACTGACGCCGTACTTTTTTAATGGAACAGTGAATGCCGATAATAACCTCACCGCAATGCTTAAGGATCACGTAATCCCACAACTGAAATAACGACGTGCATTTAGTCGAACAATTTTCATGCAAGATGATGCAAGACCTCTTCTACATTTTGCTAAGAAAGTTCGACAATTTTTGATACAACAATTTGGACATCGACTAATCAGCCGAGGCTGTGATATAGCCTACCGTGGCCCGCATGCAGTGCAGACCTCAGTCCTCTTGATTACTGGTTTTGGGCTTTTAAATTTTTCCAGACTTTACGGACACCCATCTGTTACGCTGACGTAAGGAGTGAGATTTTCCTCGTCTAATTCACTCAATTTCACCTCCAGGAAGTGACAAGTATCATTCACGAACCAATCACAAGGCAGAATTAGCCGGAGAATTCATTGAAGTTCGCTGAGGAATTTCTGGATTGGCTACAGATCAGGCCAAATGGTAATTAGACCGAGTAGACTATCTCCTCAATAAAGGGTCGCGAGCCATAAGTAGGTTTCCCAGAAATGTATGAAGACGAATGATTTAGAAATCAAAATTTTAAATTGTCACTATTTCGACTAGTCACGATTTCAATGCTTGACTGATAGATAATTGAAACATTTATGCCTGCTTGAAATTCTGTAGAGGAAAAGCGCACGGAATACTTTCGAAGTCGTATGTAATGAAGTGAAAATCAAAAAATAACCTGACATGTTTCGACTGGTCTTGTCAGAGGTAACCCAGCAAGTGACAATTTACAACCAAACAATTACAATTCTGATGACAGATCAGCCGCGGTCTGGTCAATCACACGATTACCAGGGCAGGCGAAGATTGATCACGTGATCCTTTTGCTTGCACAGATCTGGACAGTCACCTTTAATGTAAAGTGCTTCAAGAATGCGCACATTGTGATCGTTGTAGGTACGGCACACTATCTGAAACTTGCTCAAAGGGTCATCAGGAACATTGTCACAGCTGAGCACATGCTCGGTAATGGCAGAGCGAGAAATTCCCGAGCGACCGTCTGAAATCCACTTGGGTATATGCTCCCTTGATCGAACAGTCAGAGGCCACGACGTCTTTCCAATGTAAGTTGATTCACAACCACAGCGAAAACAATATATGACAGAGGACGTAGCGGTCACTGGCAGACGATCTTTAGGAGAAGTAACGGGAATGCAAGTTATTTTTTAACATCAAGACAGGCTTGGCTGCAGGAGCAAACCTGGCCATCAATTCATTGATAGATTTTCGGATGAAAAAACTAGATTTGTCACCATAGAAAGGCAAGTTGATGCAAGCTTGCCTTTCCACGGTGGCAACAGAAACGCTATTGATGCTGGTAACTTTATATCTATCAATGAAATGCTCAGGATAAGCATTAGACTTTAAAATGGCGCGAACAGTGTGCTGAGCTCTTGGGCTAACAAATCAACAGAACAAATACGCGAATAAGCATAGAACTAACAAGACCTCGCTCATATGCAATAGGCACATAACTTTTTGATAGATAAATCTTTAGAAGGCCAATCTATATAAAGTATTTTTCTTTATCACCGGCATAATACACTGTAAACCAGCACCTCCTAAAATCGAGAAGACCTGCATCCTAAATCGCCACACACTAGAATTTTAGGAGGTTGCGTGAAATAGAATGCTGACATACCAAAGAGAACAATAACCCCAGTGCGCTAGCCTCCTAAAACACTTTGCTTTAGGATTTTTTTATTAGTTACGAATAGTGTCTTGCTTTAGTGTGTGATTTAGGAGGTGCTGGTTTAGAGTGTAGTGCTGTGAAAGTGTCTAAGGAAAGCTGTTACTTGTTCCTGTAAAGGAATTTTATTTTCGACAAGACCCCAGCCGAAAAATCCATTTGCTACGACCAGAAATTCATCTTGGATTTGTGGGACGAAAACGCAAGCACCTTATTCCGACCACTTGAATGCTGGAGTGCTCGGTGTCACTGTCGATCTTTTTTAATTTCAATCAGTTGCCGTTATTTCAACTGGTATCAATATAGTGATTAACTTTTTCCTTTCATTAGGTGAGCCGTATTTGAGGTTCGCATTGAATTACTGAAATGACAGCTTCATCGAGGAAAATCCCAAAGTACTCACACAAGGAGTAATCTCAAAGGTCCAAAGCATATTTATTTCCAATTTGGAGAGCACAACATATTAGTGAGATGCTCACGTGTACAATGATCATGTACAATATGAGATGGTCAATACAAAGATGGTCATGTAAAATAAAGATGGTAGGTGGGATGTACAGGTAGATGAGATGACTGCGGATCGGTAGAAGAGGCGTTAATTCATTACATGTATACCATAGAAATTAACAATACCATAGAAAGTCCTAGAATGGAAATTGCATGAAAATTATGGCACACGCCGGGGGAACTTAGTTGGGGCAAAATGTAACTTGTGCGATCTGGCTTCCATGTTTTTTGATTGGTATTTATATTTATCAGGCAAATTCTTGATCTGCATTGTTGGCCCTTGTCCAAAGACCATGTACTCAAAAGCAATAGTGAATTTGCAAAATACTGCGGCAACAGGATGACAAAGAAGGAAATCCTTTTAAACGTTCTGTACGTTCATCATTTTGAAATATCGCTCCGATAATCTATCAATAGTATAGTCAGACTCTTATGCAACTTACAATGTCGATTTACAGAACATGCATAACTCCAGCTTAAAATCATAGGCCAAGAAATCTTAGATTATTCATTTTACTTTAAAGGGTTCCCCTGTTCACTATATTTGAACAATTTTCAAAATCTATACATGCATTCGAATATCAGCTTCCAAAATATCACATGTGTCATTCAATGATTAATTGAAAAGTTCCAGCGACATTCTATTTATCTGAGAAATGATTGTAGGTAAAGAAGATTTTAGGTGTGCTTATTCCAGAAAAGCACCAGGTTTCTTAACCGCTTGAAGGAGAAGTTATCCAATAATTAGAATTTTTAACTTTGAATTCTTGAGATGTTCTACCAACCAGTACACTGACCACTTTCAATTATGACTCTTAACCAATTTTTGATTCGCATTCCAGCATTGAAAATTGGAAAATAGTTGTCAATGACTGCCACAAATAGACACAGTATATTAACCCATGGAATAGTAGGGTATTTCACATGAAACAATGCTACCATCTCACTTAAAATTCTCTTCATGAAAATCCTGTAATTTGCTGTCAACAACTTCCACAACCAACTTGGCAAATAGTTTGACTATGATTCAATGTTTCAGATCGAATCTGATCTACAAACCATAGCTTTTCCATGTGCCATCATTGTACATAGGCAAGATATCAAACTTACATTCTAGTGTACTATTATCCACTTCTATGATGTATACTGAGTATGCATAATCATGCATAAAGTAGTATAACAATTTATCATGAATAATAGTTAATACCTGGAATTAAAAGATATTCAATCTCACCAAAATTTATTTGCGAAGACATGATTGCGTCTAGTCGTTCTTCTCAATGAATATGTTTTAGCCATGCTACTGCGTCTTTAACTGCATTAATTTCTTGTTTATATAGCAATTACAGTTTATGGTCAGTATAACGCAGGCATGCACGCGTTTGATCAAATAGAAGTGCAAAGTTTTCAAAAAACCTCCCTGTGCATGTAATTATGCATGTGTATGTAATTGAATTGAGACTAATATGATAGACCAATTTTGTGTGGGAATGACCGACATGCTTTTTATTATCTTTCAATCAGCATGATTCAGAGGAACAAGGGCTATGCTTGGAAATTTGCGACTCTGCACTAGATGACATTGCCACGCGTAATTCACGCGTAATTACGGAACACCCCAAACATCCGTGGTTAAGGACATTCTACCCGCGTACATACGCACTGCACTAAGAGTCAAAAATCACTTGATCTGATGCATTTATAAAAATGGGAATGTTTATGAATACGCGCGGGCGAGCGTTTATAGTTTACGCGTCGTCTACGGTTGTATGCGTTGCCGCTTGAACCACGGATGAACCGCTTGGCATATACATGCTCTGTCTACCTGATCATGAAATTTAGGTGCTATTACATTGCTTAGCCTCAGAGTTCAATGTCAAGCGTAACTACGGATGTTTAGAGTCATGTGTAATACGAGTAGTTTACGCGTGAATTACGCGTGATTGAGCGCATCATGCATTATTGATTTTTAATGCGAAAATCACCTATCGGCTATTTAATAGACATAGATATATAGTAATTCAAAAAATGGCGTAACAAAAGGTCAAGAAATACTTAATCGCTAAAAAACGCAACCTTTGGTGAAAATAAGGGTAGAAATGCAAGTGTACAATTGATTACCATTGCATTTACTAGCGTTTTTGTAAAAATCATCAACTAAATAGTTACACGTTCACAAAAAATATCTCAAGTTGACAAAATGTAAGGAATAGCCTACAGGGACGCCAGAAAAAGTGTTGCATGTGTGCCCTCTTCATAAATTACGGAAATACTCCTTAAAAAGCTACAGCTTTGCGAATTTCAAATCAGTGCTGACTGCTGACTCTTCAAACTGATTCGAGGTTCATTGTCATTGACGTGTCTGACCAAACTTTGCGTTCGTGCGATGAAAAACAGAGTAGAAGTGCGTCGTCACAGTTTACCGGTCTGGCCTGAGCTGCCGCCCATAGATAAAATAGAGTTATGCTTGAATTATGAAGCTTGTCAATGGTGTATAGAAAACGCCTTCAAGATCATCCGTCGTCTGTAGCTCTCCCAAAAGACAATCAAAGTGTGCGACAATACGGACTTTTTCAACATGTTTTTGTATTGAACACATTTTTAGAAGTGCATTGATCTTATTCAAAGATAGAGTCAGGTATCAAATATTTAATTATCGATAGCGATATATTTCAGCTGTCACCAGCAGCTATCTTCTGCTTTGTTCTGTATTTTCTGCTACTTTCTTGCTTTGATTATTGTGTGATTGTATGTTTGTAGACAGATAAAGATGTGTTGATAGAATGTTCATGAATACGGATGTGGAGTGGTCTGATAGTACTACCTAAGTAGAATTTATTGCAGGTATTGCATGTTATTTTGTAGACAACGCTTTGTCGGTTACACGTAGTTTTGTCTGTCATAGGACAATTTCGAAGATTACCTTGATGTTGATGTGGCGACTGTTTGAGAACATTTCGAAGGGTTTTATTCCTCCTTGTTAGTCGGACTGCTATTTTTTCTTGATGGAATATTCTTCGAATTTGCTTGTCAACTTTCTCTGAAATATATGGAAATGGGAAATATATGAAGTTATCGTTCTTTCTTTCATGTTGATTATCTTTTGATTTTCTTCTTTTCGGTTTGCTGTTTGTCCACTGGATTATTGTTTCTGGATAATCATTGAGACGTAGGGTATTGTCAAAATAGGTCTTATGTTGGTTTTGTAATGTGATGTTTGAACAGCGTTCATTTATACGTTGTTTTTCATTTCTCACATAATTTAGTTTTAGTGTTTGAGGGATGTGCGATCTGTAATTCACGAAAATGTTCTTCTTTGCAGGTTTACAATAAAATTCAAATTCAGGAGGATTGTTGACGTTCAGTTTCACACAAAAGTCTTAAAGACATAGACTGTTATTTTCTTCGTTAGGCAATTCTATTTCAAATTTGATATTGTGATGCTGTGAGTTTAGATGCTCAAGTAAAATCATCGCTTGAGTTTTTACTTGAGTTGATCTTTGATAACAGCGAAGCAATCGTCAACGTATCTCATAAAAATAGGGACATCATATATCACTCTCATTTGTCTAAGTGCAGAAGTAGTTCGATTTGGCCAATTGTAATTCCTCTAATATTGGAAATTTTGTAATCAGAGCATGGATGGCGTCCGCGATAGGAATCGAGGTATACATACTGACAACATCAAAGCTGCACGGATAATGATTTTCTGCAAGATTGGTTTTCTTAATATGTTCTATCAATTGAAAACTCGATTTTAAATTGGCAGGGATTTTGTCAAGAATTTGCTTGAGGAGGTTTGATAACAACCATGATAATTTCGCTGTAGGGCCTGATCTGCTGGAGATACTGTAGTAGGTCTTATTTTCATTTCATTGCCTTCTTTGTGAGTTTTCACGAGGTGATAGAAGTAGGGTAAGGATGAATTACTCGTACAGTAGGTGTTCGATATGTAGGTAGGTATGTTGTTTTCTTGTGAAACAGATTTTCCCTTCTACACTCCCCTCTGCTAATTAACATGTTATTTTCAATAGTCTAGAGTGGTCTGTCTTATTGTGGTTATTGTAGGTCGATAAGTGGTTATATCATTGAGATGCTGTTCCACCTTCTTCATTATATTGCCTTTACTTTCGATTACTTAGTACAAATACTCCGCTTCCTTTGTCTGAGTGGCAACATTATACAACTGGTTTTGTTTTGTTAAATTTCTTCTCAATAACTCGCTTCTTTCTTTGCGACTTCATATTTAGAAGTATGGCTGGTTGGTAGGGTTTTACGTACCTTCCCCAACTATTCTTTTTGCATCCAGATTACACGCGCTTCAATTTGTACTTATCGTCTTGAAACATTTCTTTCTGCTTGGCATCGAAAGTATGTAGTATGTTCCATGGGTTATTTATTTTAGATACTTATTTTCTTCTTCTTGTATGGTCATGTGCACTTGTTCCACCACCTATACGGTGAGCGAATCGACTGAAGTTAACGTTGAAGTCGGCAATGGTAGTGTCATTGATAGTTGACAGCTAAACTCGCGAATTATTAGGACCTTTTTAAAGGATGCATATATTTCGTCCTCTGAATAGAACGTGAGAGCCTGTCCGTGTCTGTTACGAAATGTTGCGTCAAATCAGTCGTCACATCAACTATCAATAAGTAATCTTCAGAAATTGTCTATGACAGGACAATAGCTATGCGTTATGCGCGATAAAGCGTAGTTACAGAAATATAAGCATGCAAATACCTGCAATAAATTCTACCTAGTAGTACTTATTACTATACTACTCTTTCCCGCGGAACTTTTGCAAATATCTTGCTTTGTCGATTGAGAAGTTCAAATCCCAATCTCTACAAAGCTAAGTTCGGGCACTTTGCTCGTTGCACTTCAAGCCCTTCTTCCTCAGAAGTCTAGGAAAACAATTAACTAGCCCACTTAAATGTACTTTTGACTCTCGGTCTTGATCCATTCTCATGAGTTCTGATGGCTTAATGACAAATTTATTGAGCACTTTGCACCTCCTGTTTATCCATATTATTCAACAGCTCTTCTGTCCATAGCACCCATTTCATTTGTCTGTCCTCAATGTTTGAATTTACGGTAGTTTGTTATAACATGATTAGAAGATGTCGTAAGTCGAATTCACTGGACCTGGATGGGCATCCACCACACTTTTTCCGTCTGATTTTGCTCGAGGTCTTAGACTAAGCTCACCTTGCTATAATCTATAATCTGTCGCGCAGCTCGCGAGAATGACTATCTTCCTGCAGCAATGGAAAACTTGCTAAACATCACCGACCATCTTCAAGTGTACGGCACCTTTCCGCCCTATCTCCGCATACTTCGCGCACGATTCGCGCCAGCAAAGGTTCCTCGAAGGCTGATAGATACGGACAAGGTTGTTCTACCGTCAATTCTGTGGCCTCTAAATCGTGTCAAATTCGGTTCATTCCGAACTACTTTGGCGGCGTTGATAACCAATGCTGAACTTTCTATTCGGTCACTCATCGACTTCAATCTCTTCCAAGAAAATCCGGCAATTCAGCCGAACTACTTGCTTGTGTGATTTGGCGAAAAAGCTTTCGGATTCCATACAGATATTCGTATAGTCTCTTAAACACCTTGATAGAGAACGAACTTCACTGTAATCCCACTCTGTATAGGTTTGTCGCAAGTTCTGTACTGATCGCTTTCAGATGATAAGTAATCGATTAGTGATAATTTCCATACGGATGGTAAGGTGGTATCAATCGTCGCGAGTGTGGTATGTCCCTCATTGGTTCTGTACTGGGGGACCCCCTTTTATTTGTCCTATTGATTAATGATTATGTCCTTCCTTTTTCCGACGTCGGCCTAGTCATTGTAGGTATGCCTACGGTGAGTCGAACATTAACCCTCGTAGTTGCAGTCTTTGTTGTGATAAGAGATCTCTTACAGCATTGACTGATTTCCAATGCTATCGTGTAGATTACTCTTTTCATGACTGGTCTTATTGAGATAGAAAGACATTCAATATGATATAGACCTAATTTCGAATTTTGTCTTTCTATGCAATTCGGCGGTGTCTATGACTGTCCTATTTGGTTCTCGCTCCTGTTATAATGTCGGAGGGTTTGTTATTAGATCGATATGGTTCGTTCTGGTTAAAGTATCTCTAGGGGGTTTATCTTCAGTCGGTTGATGATTTGTAAATGGGGATGTTTCCTAGATTGTTAACTTTCTCTATACAAAGAAATGTGTATGGAGTCGACTTTCCTGTGTTAAAAAAGGTTTTTGTGAAAGTGGAATTGGTAATTACATAGTATATGTTATCGTTGGTCGAGCCTACTTACTGGCCTCGATAATGTGTCGATTTGAATTTTTGGTGTCCAGTGATATGTGATTTGCCTATGAAATACTTTCTTAAAGATCGAACGAATTGATCGCCCCTTGCGGTCCAGATGGGGTCAACTTGTATCAAAAATGTTTCTTCCGCTGAGGAAATAGAGTGGGACGAATCGTGCATCAACTGATAACGAAGTTTCAAGAATTAGATTGAAGTACACCTCTCAGCGAAATTCTTTGATAATTCGCTCTGAAACCTCGATGTAACACCAGACATTCCTAGTTAGCTTTACTTCCCTATTACGTCGTTCGATATATAGATGTACGCTGTTCGCTCGTCATTGTAAGAATTTTCACCATTCTTTTATTGAATTGTTCGCGATGCTTTTTATTTTGTTCAAATACCGCTATGTAGTATTTGAAATATAGCATTATTATTATTATTATTATATTAGACTAATCCACATCCGTATTCGTAAACATTCTATCAACACATCTTCATCTGTCTACAAACATATACAATCATGCAATAATCAAAGCACATTTTCTAATATAACAACGACTTCAATAATATCAACCGACAAAGACACCACAAATCTCAGACTCCGTGAAGCGTATTACATCAAGAAAATGAAACCTGAAATTAAAGATCGATTTGAACTGAATAGCTACAGTGATTTTCTTTTTCATTGAATACCTTGTTAGAGAATTATGACATGACATATAAGTGAATGAATGAATGAGTGAGTAACGTGTGCTTGTGCGTCGGACGCTGGTGGCGATCTGCATTATGTAACCTTTGTATCATTCTCCCTTTTCTTACTTATTGGATGTGTAGAGACTGACCAGGCAGACGATCTCTGTACGGCGTGCTAACGAGTGGAGTGAAGAGAGTAATGGGAAGTATACGGTTTCAGTTTCGACGGGTTTGTTTTCAATTTGACTACAAGCTATCACGGCATAATGGCTACTCCTCGAATAACGGATATCATCAATCAATTTGACGGCTCTACGGATTTTTCGGAGTGGGTGAAAAGGCTGGAGCTAGTTTCAAAGCTCCAGAAAGTGGAAGACCTAGTAAACTTTCTACCATTATTTCTCGTGGGCGACGCATTCGCAGTTTACGACGCTTTGAGTGACAAAGTGAAATCTGACTATCCTTGGTCTATAAGGGCCGAACTTTTAAGGAGCGGACTTTCTAGTTGGATGCATTCTCGGCCTTTGAGCTTCTTTGCGATTGACGATATATTCCAGGTGAAAGTGTTGACGTTTATCTCGCCGATCTTGTACGTCTCGTCGGCCTCATTGGAGATGGAAATGAACTGTTGAAGTGCGCGTTTGTATCAGGTCTACCAAGCGACATCGAACTTCAGTTAAAGGCGGCCTCAAAGTTAGAATCAATGTCTCTAGCGGAGGTGGCGGAGAGAGCGAGGTCAATCATTTTCAAGGAGAACCGAACTGTGTCTGCAGCGGCCGCAACGATTAAGTCGAGGAGGAAAGTCAACCCTATTCGGAAGTGTTACCGATGTGGTGAGCATGGACACCTGGCACGGGCCTGCCCTCAGACAAAGATCAAAAGGTGCTGCTTCTTGTGTGGTGAAGATGGTCATTTCGTCGCTCAGTGCCCATTGCGTAAGGACTCAAAAAACGAGAAACGGGGACCGCCATCTGCGCCAGCGGTTTCCCTCCCTTGAAGAGAGTGCAATTACCGACTATTCAAGCGTGCATTAACAAACGACCAGTGAACGCCCTCGTTGATTCCGGCTGTGTTTCACGACTATTGTTTCACGACTTGTTCTCCCCTCAGGTGAGTTGACTAGGGGCCGGAAGTTAAGTATACTTATGATGAATGGTGAGACTGCTGTTAGTGACCAATACGCTAATTGCGAGATAGAAATAGCGGGACGGTTGATAAGCATGAAATGTGTGGTAGCGGACATTATTCCCGGATTTGGCGCGTACATCGGGATGGACGTGGTCTATGAGTTGGGCGGAGTGAGTATTTCTGGCGACAGGAAAATAGTACGTTTTGGTAGCATATGCTCTGTTTCCGCGATTAAACAACCCATGAAGATTGAAGACAAAGATTTTACGGCAAGTTTCACAGAGGGCAGATGGTTAGTATCATGGAAGTGGGTAGATAAAGACTCAGCACCTCGTTTAACAAATTCGATACATAATTACAAAATGGACACAGATACTGCGGTGGAATTTTCATCAGAAATTGACAATTGTATTAAAGAAGGGTGGCTGAGACCATACGACGGTGATCATGATGGCATTATACCTCTAATGGCTGTAGTGCAGCGCAATAAAGGTAGTGTGAGACCGGTCCTCGACTTCAGAGAGCTCAATGATTTTGTTTCGAATCATACAAGAAGGAGCGTAGTCTGTGGGGACAAATTGAGAGCTTGGCGTAAGCTGGGTTCAAATTTGTCTCTAATTGATTTGAAAAAAGCCTATCTCCAAGTCCACGTAGACCCCTCTCTGTGGCGTTATCAGGTTGTCATGTACAAAAGTGAGAAATATTGTTTAACGAGGCTGGGTTTTGGCTTAAATGTGGCACCGAAAATTATGACGGCTATCGTGAATCATGTGCTGAGCCAGGATGAAGAGGTAAAGGCTGGAACCGACTCATACATCGACGATATTGTTGTGAATGAAAGTATTGTATCTGCAGATCGCGTGTCTCAAGTGCTTCGTAGATTTGGACTTCAGGCGAAGGCGGCAGCTTCACTGGCAGGGGCTAGAGTTCTGGGCTTGCGAGCTTTCGACAGTGATGGTCTTATCCGAGACTCGCCTAAAGGATCAATGACTCGCCGCGAATTATTTTCATTTTGTGGTAAACTAGTAGGCCACTTTCCGGTCGCCTCTTGGCTAAGGCCTGCCTGCTCCTATTCGAAGCGGTTGTCTAATGGCGGTGGCGAATGGGATGATCTTGTCGAAGATCGTATAGTATCGCCGGTTCAAAGCTTGTGGGAGCGAGTGAGCAAGGAGGACCCAGTCAAGGGAGTATTGGCTGTCCCTAATCAGCAAGCAGGTCGCGTGTGGTGTGACGCAAGTAGTATTGCAACAGGTGTGTGTGTCTCGAGGTAGACGGCGAAGTGGTTGAGGACGGTTGCTGGCTACGACGCGAGGACGATTCTGCCCATATTAACTTAGCGGAGCTCGAATCTATATTGAAAGGAGTGAATTTAGCCGTATCATGGGGACTTAAGAAGTTGGACATAATGACCGATTCTATTACTGTTTACGGTTGGTTGAAGAATCTCACGACTGAACGGTCTCGAGTGCAAACTCATGGTATGGCTGGACCGCTGATCCATCGAAGGTTAGGGATCCTGTATGATACTATGACGGAGTAGGGGAGATTGGGGACCTATGAGCATAGGGGACCAAAGTGCCTCTGCCAGTTCGACGTGATAAAGACCGAATTCGAACTTCTTCTTCTAGTTGAGTAATTCTCTAATCAAACATGACTTTCAACGGAAAAATCAAGATTTATCTCAAAATATTTTATTTGGTAGGTCTTGAAATACATTTAATGCAGTCGAAAGTAAATTTTTGAGTCTCCGTTGTTTATTTTTTCTAAATTTCATTCGTCAACATTGTGCCTGGAATAACAGTAATTTCTAACATTTAAGGCATCTAGAATTGCTTCATAATTCGGGGATGGCATCTGTATACCCAGTTAATTGTCAATGTTGGTTTTTTGAAAATGAGTTGCTTTGGGGTCCAAAGTGCCCTCTGAAATGGGGACCAAAGTGCAATACATGATAAATTTCCTTTTTTCTTTTGTATTTTGCAAACCATGTATTCCAAAGATATTGATGTATTCAATGTCTCAACGTAATGAAATAAGTGTGATTAAACCTTAAAAATGCAATTCAAGCCATCGCATGCAGCCCTTGGACGTCTGCGTCTATGGTCCATTTAAGACGTTCTATGTGAGTGAGTGCAACAATCAAATGCTCACTCATCTATGAAAGCCAATTACTATTCATGACGTTGCCTCACTATAAGTTCAGCTTCATTTTACAAAGCTTTTACGCTTATGAATATCGTATCAGGCTTTCAAAAAGCCGGCATATTCCCAGTCAACTCAAACGCTTTCAGCTAAGGGAATTTCCTGCTATCCATTCCCTCCGATCGAGTGCTTGAACTTCGCAAATTGAACAACCTTACAAGCACAGGCCCAATTTCTCCTGCTGATGACGGTGCCCTATTGACGATGAGGCGTGATAATTATGTGAGGCAGTGTCACCTGAAATAATCAGACCTTATCCGACGAAGGCTCTGTCTGAAAAATTTAAACACAAACGATCAAGAAAAAGAAAATCAACTATATCACCGATATGCCCCCCCCCGGAGAATGCTGCATCCAAAAGTAACGAAACCAATTCTGGAACCCAGGACTCCTCAATTGAAAACACGGTTGAACTTCAACTGGAATGTGGCGAACACATTCTGGTTGAGTACAAGACAAATGTTTTTAAAGCGACATTCCCGACTCCTGTCTGTTTTTATTATGTTACATAATGCACTATTTGCATATATATTCAAAAATCGACTTTTCGGCAATTTTTGTTGGTACTATCTGGAAAGTTTACTTTTTTAAAAAATGATAATTTACTGCCTTCTTACCAATTCCAATCTGTTGAACCATTATAACCATTTTTGTCCGTAAGGTCATTATTTTCAGAAGTCAAACATATAAATTGATGAGAAGAAAGTGGGGTAGACCTATATAGAGGCCTATAATAAAGATTTTACCCTAGGTCAAAATATTAATCTCATAGAGAGAAATGATCATCATTTTTGAACTCAGCACATCCGAATTGATTATTAACAGTTAATTAATGTAATAGGCCTAAAGATGCGTCCAATAAGCAATTAGTAAAAATTGCTGTAAAAAAATTAATTCATTTTTTGCCTATTGATAGTTTTCATATCCATTTAGTTACTAATTCACAAAAATTAAATGAATACAGTCAAATCATAGAAAAATGTGTTTTGGCGATATCTATTATATAAAATGAAATTTCCTTGCGCAATCATGGTTTTTTATTTAGTGCACTTTGGTCCCCATGCAGTGCACATTGGTCCACGCTATAGGGGACCAATGTGCAGAATCGTTACATGTTACAAAAACATGTCTACATGTCTTGTGCAAAAACTAGATATGCTGGAGTTACACTTCAAAAAATGTTTTATTTGTGAAGATATCTTTCACATCTGTGCTAAATTTTAAGTTCTGATTTGCAATAATTTCGTCAAAAAATGAGAATGAGTGAAAAAATGCACTTTGGTCCCCAATCTCCCCTACTTGCCATGCAAGTTAGTGCACAATATGCAACAGATCACGCAAGGCTATTCTTTAGGCTACATGTAGGCCTACATACAATTGTGCCTATGTAGGTAGTGATGAAAATTTTCCATGGAAAATTTTGGAAAATATTGGAAAATTTTGGAAAAAATCGGAAAATATTGGAAAATTTTGAAAGTTCTAATTTTTTGTGATAGGCCCTCTGCTTTGACCGCTTCTACAGCCGAGGCAGCTACACACCAATAGCATGGGTCTAAAAGTGGTGATCTTGATCATCATTTTGATTAAACCGATTTTGAAAAATGAAAAAATTTGAATTTTTGTGACATAATTTTTACGTTTTCTATCACAGCCGATCGAGGCATGCATAGACACATCAATAGAATTGTTCCAAAACTCTTGATTTCATCATATCATTTCGATTAAAACAATCGTGGCAATACGAATCCCGTCCGCGGATTTTTTACCATTCCTTTGTCACCAGTGGCTTGTGGCAATTTGTTGGCATTTTTAATATTATAACACAGACATCTTTTGGGACAACGTGAATTTTTTTCCTTTACGATAGGGGTATAATTTCATGCATTGTGAAAGATCTGGAGCAAAAATAATGCACTTTATTTGGGAGCTTGTTTATGGCTTGAAAGTTAAGCTTTATTATGCAGCCTTGATTGCAATGATACAAATTCTCCATGTGTTGATGAACATGTGAAGCACAGGCACAGTCCAACACAGCATTATGCATGATCGACGATATATTGGAAGATAAGACTGTAAAGTCGTGAGATATTTGGAAACTAAAGATATGTGTGATGAGTATAAGAAAATCTATATGATAGCTTCTAACTTCTGGGGTAATGTCCGATATCTTCGTGGAGGACAAACTACACATCTTCCATTTCTAGCTCAGATGGTTTAGATAGTTCCAAATCGATTTCAGATCTGTGAATTCAGACTTTTCCATATGAATTGGAGATTCTCCAGTTGAATCTAAGATCCTTTCAAAGTTGAGTTTCTGACAAATATCTGAAATTCAATTAGAGAAATCTGAAATCCATTTAATATCTGATATTCAGTTGGAAAGATCTGAAATAGACATGTAGGGTGCAGTTGGTTCCAAAAGTTAACATGCAGGGATGATAGAGAAGTTTTCGGACTTTGAATGTTACATAGTCTTTTCAAACGACTGCAACAAGTCTCCAAAACAAAGGCAAAAACGTCAATCACCGAAAAAAAAATTTCAAAATTTTCCATTGGAAAATTTTCCGGAAAATTTTGAAAAAATTGGAAAATTTTCCATTTGCATCACTACATGTAGGACAATGTACATGTATGTAGCTTACATGTGTTCCATCCATCAGGATTTTACATGTAGGCAATGATTGGAGGAACGAGTCAATTGTTTCTGCTTTTAATTGATGAAGTATTTGGTACTTTGATAAGCTTTTTAGAGCATGAACTAGTAGGAAAACAAACTTCTGAAAAAAAATTCCGAGCAGGGTCTACAATGCACATGTAGGCCTAAGCCTACGATTGTAGGCTTAGGCCTGCTATGACTAACTGATATCAAGTGCGAACAGCATTTTTTGAGTTTGTCTAACCGAGAGCATTCAGAAAATATATGATATTTAGACATTTCATTAAATTTCCTTGAAGAAACACCAAATCGAGTGCACTTGCAAAAGGCCCTATGTGCACATGGAGAGGACACTAGACGAAATGACTTACCTAATCTTACTAAGGAAATCTTACAAGTTCTGACCAGAAAGTATCAGTCGTTCTAAGTCTTATTAGGAAATCGTATCAGATCTTGTAAGATCTTATTTGTAAATTTTTAGAAATCTTTTAAGTAGAAAAAATGCGTTTGTCTACATATATCCAGTGCACTGATGTTCCATCAATGTCATTTAACAACCAAAACCATTCACGTCGTCTGATCTTCGCACTATATTCGGACTTGAAGGTTTAAATTTTAATTCACTTTTTTTAATTTCATTTATCAACTGGTAACATCTGAAAAGATCTTATTTTGCAGAATATAAGACTTAGTAGGTCTGATACTTTCTGGTCAGGAAATGTAAGATCTTAAATAAAATAAGCTCTGATCAGACTTTGCAAGAATCTGATCAGACTAAATAAGACTTAGCAAGTCATTTCGTCTAGTGGATGCAAAAGGCCCTATATGCAGATGGGTCCTCCAAAACCTGCCAGGACCATCATTGCAGAAACTATACTTTGACAGGTTTAAAAGTCGTGTTAAGAGATGAAACTTGGCTATTTCACTTTTTCTTGTTATTGCGTTTTGTTTCAAAGAGATCGAATAAACGTCCTCCTGAAAAGTTGACTTTTTGCACATAGGGCTGGCTGGATTACCCGACCCCGTCCCGCGGATAGGGGCGAGTAAAAGGCCCTATGTGCAAAAAAGTTGACTTTTTGCACATAGGGCCTTTTACCGATTCGCCGACGAAATACTACATTATCTTTGGTTAGCATTTTTCTCAGCGGGTTTTCCGTTACTAAGCCAAGTCAGCTTCCCGATGTCGACCCGACACTGTTTTCACTGGGGAGCGACGTATACCCACACGGACTCTGTAGATAGGGTATTTGTAGGAATCAGATTGGCCCTATTGATTGGAATGGAAATGTATTGGATAACCGGAAGAAATGTGATATCCTTTTCAATGCCTGCTGATGAGGTAGCATAGCGCACTTACTCTATGGCATAGAGAAAAGCTTTTTCTGAGACTTTCATCTGCACAGGGCACTCTCCGAGGTTAGCTGCACTCATAGGTTGTAATTATGCCTAGAATGAAGTTTAATATATGAAATTCAGTGTTTGTCTGTTGAGCTGAGTCTTGAGCAGCAACCCTATCCGACACTCAAAGCTCTACGTGGATACAAGCTTTAGGTGTATAAAGTTCTCTGAAGACAATGAAACTTAATCTAGATCAACTGATAACTGGACTTGCCATTTAGCAGCCAGAAGCATGACAGCATGAGATAACTTCAACATTTATCTAGGAAGAATTAGCTCATTCAAAAGATGGGTTGATTTTTCGGTAGTGGATGTTTTTATCTGTTTTATCGAAAAATTAACAGCATAGCAATCGCCTTGATGTCACTTTAAACCATTTGATGTCAACATCCATGTTCCATAGACATCGAACACTAAGCACTAAGGTCGTTGTTTATGGTCGATGTCTCTGGGCATATCATTCAGGCTTATCATCAACCGGTTTGCCGAAACCAGTTCTTTACTAAAGCTTGTTTGAATAAGACAATTAAGTCAAGCTTGCTTTAAGTAATATTTTCAAAATAAGTTTTCGATCCATAATTTTTTCGTGACTTTTTCATCACTATCCAGCTAAGACTATGTGGTACGAAGTCATACCATGCTTAGCAATAATGGGCGGGGCCTTCCTGTTGCCACATGCAGGGCACTTTTTAACTGCATACTTCCTGAATAACGGCCGCCACATGGGACGTGACTATTTCAACGACAGTGCTCGAGATTTTCAGTTCTATTTACGAGATAAAAGACTGACTGGTGCCCATTATGGCTCACGTGGATTGGAGACCGTCGATGAAAAATGAACTGTAGATTAGTATTATGAGTTAATTTTTGTTTGCTGAATAAAGCTACTGAGTGCAGTATCAGTTTTCAAAGCTCCATGTATAACTGAACATTCCGTGATTTTGTGTGAAAGTTTTTTCGATTTACAATCTAAAATCATGCTTTTTGACTGCTTTGTATCTTTCGCAGTCTGAAACGAAACAGATTCTCAACCATTTACTTGATTGTAGGTCACCTCTTCATTGGACACAGGTTGACTCAATTCATCCTCTTTTGTAAAAATTTTTACTAAGTAAGCCTAGATGGACCTACTCCATGAGGATCCATCACCCGTGCCGTTACGTGCAAGAGCGTGCGGTGTGAATGCCAATTCAATAGTTTCTTATGACTTCTATTTTGCTTTTATGGGTAAAGGACTCAATTTGGATGTGATTTTCGGAATGCGATTGTTGAAGGTTTACCGAAAACATCATCTGTTTCTCCGAAATTTATGAAAGTGAACAGCAACCAGAATAGTAATCGTCTAGGGGTAGACAAGTATGTATTCATATAGGCATGTGTCACGCGATGTATTGGATGTTCAGACTACTGAAATTTGTCACGTGATGGAGGACTGAAATGGTTGACTAAAATATGATTAGTAGGCCTATAAAATTGTGCACTAAGTCTTGCTCATGAAAAAAATAAACAAAATTATTTCATGCAATTGTCCAAGAACTGCTCTGACTATCAAATTTAACTATTCTGCAATGGAATCGTTGCTTTACTGATAGTGCCCTAATTTTTCGGTCAGCTTTTTCCACCAGTTTCTCAGTAAATTTAAATTAGCCCTATTGGCCTATAGGCCTATAATCGACCGACAATTGTACCTTGCAACGCACGTTGATGCTATTATTACTCTTGATCTGATTGATCAAACCAGGAACCGACAGTAGATATGATACCCAAATAATCGATGCTATTTACAGTACTAAGAATTTTGTTTTATATGTTCGCATCATACTATCAATTAAGTTGTCGACTCTTTAATAGCAGTCGGCCCGCCTGACGATCATTGTATTTGGCGATGAACGGTTGGACCGATTTTTTCTCAAAATATTTGGTGTCCATGACGGCAGCTGTCATTTAAGCATATTTTTATTTCATGTACGGAAACTGTAGCTTGAGTAGAAGGAAATTTGGAAAGTTTCTGTGTAAAAACGGTTTGATTGCTGCATCTCATTTGGAAGACCGTGAAATGAGGCAAGTTACTACCGAATGAAGATGCTCTGAGTTTTGTCAAAATTAAGAAATGTCATATTGACCAAAAGCTTGTTAGAAGTCAATAGTGAAAATCTAAATTTAGCATTTTGTGTAGGCCCTGTTCCTTCTGTGGACTTCAACAAGCACAATGACAAATATATAGACCAACATCATTTAGTCTGCTGAAAATAACTGACCATATAGGCCTATATCATTAACAGTCAGCCAAATTAACATGCGAAACTTCACATTTCACATGGGATAGTAAATTAAGGCCTATTGAAATTTACCTTCTTGATGAGATGCGTCTGATATTTTTAAGAGACAAGTGTATAGCAAATCTTATTCCTGGTATTTCTTTTCATGCATTCACACTTCTTTAATCTCTATTCATCATGAGAAAAATAATGGATATATCGTGCTGTAAGTCAGTTTTGATGAAAAATCCTGGATCAAAGGAAATCTGGCTGCCTGCATCTGCCAAAATAATCCAAGAAGCATGCGGGTTCATTAGTAGGCTTATTTTAACTTCAATATGGAAATTGCTTTCAAAAATGGGTTGACATTTTTGTGCAATTATTTTTGAAACGGTCTGGCACTCCAGATCCTTGATTCCTCTATCGCCTGACATCTGTTTGTTCCAATCCAATATTGATTAACACCCCCCACACCCTAATACACGATGACTAGCGGCATGTAGGCGATAGTTTCGGAGAACCTCAAGATTTTTCGACGAGCTTTTTGCAGTCGCAATCTGAAAGAAAGCAATTGAAAACCTGATTTCAAGGCGGGGGCTTCATTTTTTTGGATTTTATCCTTTTTATTATCACGGAATGAAATGATTTACCAATGTATATTTATTTGCATCAAAATAATTAAATGTAGCTTTTAATATTGGCCTGCAGCCTTCCACTATTTAGATTTTAAGATGGGCATGCTGCTGCTCATGATCATAAGCGAGTGCGTGACTTCATAAAAAGGTTCTAAAACCATACACGATGATGACTAGGATATCAGGAAATTTGACCACTTTTTTTATTTGATCTCCAGAAACGTTGAATATGCGATGAAATGAAAGGGTAAGGATGCATAGAGTATCTCGTGTTATGTATTTGGAAAATGTGTTGCCAGTATTCTCTAAAAGTAATAGTTTAGTTGACTACTTTGCTATTTCAATCATTTTCTGTCCTTAGAATTCATCTTAAGTAATTAAATTTATCCGGCAATAATACTGGGTTTCACTGATGTGTTCCACCCTTGCCAAAAAAGTTATCTAGAAGAATGCTGGTGTTATCCTTTATCAAATGAACCTTCATTTTTCTCTTCAAACCCTGAATGTCATGTCTTCTGTTGTGTAGGCCTATACGTACGCATTTCATTCAAAATATCAAGAAAGTTCTTGTGACATGATATCCTGATACTTACATGCGCCCAGATATTCAGTTGATATCTAAATGAGTGAACGCCAGAGCAAAGAAAAATTAATAAATTTGGTAAATGTATCTGTACAGGCCTTAAAATAGACATTATAGTCAAATTCTGTGTTCTAAATGTAGGCCTAGCAGCTGCAGTGACTTAGATCCACGGATATTTCCATTATTTTATTGCAAATATCAATGACTGAGAAGATTGTTTATCCCTTCATTCTATCATGACAATGAATAAATGACAGCACCAGACTCCCATCGAATGCTGTGACGTCATCTCATTCTGCTTCAGTTGTCCCCATTACAGCCTCTTATGAAATCGATCTTCTCAGGTTTTTATTGAATCTGAAAAGTTACAACCAGTAAACCGATTAAACTGTTTCTTGAAAATACGAACCATTCGATCAATTATCTATTAATGTCATCAACTGAGGCTCACAGACAACGTATTTGATATGCATGACAAATGGGCCTAGACATGTATAAATGGCAGTCGCATTCTCGTTTTCCCTCTAAAATCAACACCACTCAAAACACTTACACACAATCGACTTACATAGGACATAAGTTTAGCAATGAAACCGACCTGGAAGTTTCCGATGCCGTTAGGAGCTTACTAAATAAAGGTCCTAAGTATATACTACCACATATTATTAACGATGAGTACTGGAAAAGTCTCTGGAAAAAAACCGAGATCCATTCAATTGCAATCAATTAGTACTTCCAAAAGACCAATCTCGGGACGAATTTTTAATAAAAATTCGTCTCGAGATTGGTCTTTTGGAAGCACTAATTGATTGCAGTTTAGCATATAATTTACGCTGGATGTCTAAGTTTGATTGAGAAACCGACAACTCGTTATCGGATAGTCCGATATTAGTTCCTTTTGATAAAAATTCTTGTTACTTGCCACCTATGATGGATAGTGATGTAGAAAGTAGGCTTAACTGTTTTGGTAAAGAGGTCCAAACTATTTTGCAGGAAGAATCGAACTCCCTGAAAAATCGCAGCCAAGTAAAGATATTCTAAACCAATGCCGCGAAACTAAGGATTTTCTGAATGATAATAATCTTCAATGCGTCAGATCTGATAAGACTAACCGCCTAGTAATTTGTGGGTCGGATAAATACGATTCGAGAAATGATTGATTCTTAAAGACACCAAAACATATCATTTAATAAATAAAAGTAAGTCTGACTCTATAGAGAAGCAGGCAAATTATCTAATTAAATCAATTGTTCCGAGCACGAAATTGAATTCGCAAATAGATAAATTAATAAGCACTGCAACAAAACCAGCACATTGCTTTTCTTTTGTTAAAGACCACAAGGTCAACATGAGTAATCAGTTTTCTGTTCGGTGAAGAATACACCAGTCGAAAAAATTGATAGGATTATATCTAACCTCCTGAAAAATGTCCTTAAACATATTCCCACAGACCTAAGTAATACAGAACAATTAATCCAATTATTAAATAGTGTTAGAATTTCTAATAATAAGAATTTAATCTTCATTTCACTAGATGTAGAACAATTATATCCGAGCATCCCAATATAGTTGGGTATATAATATAACATAAGTTTAGAACAGTACTGGCATCTAATTGACACTTTTGGTCTTAGCATAAAACAAATAGAAAAGTTGATAACGTTTGTATGCTATAATTACGAAATAAAATACAAAGAAAATGTGCATAAACAAATCAAGGGAGTACCCATGGGCACACATTTTGCCCCGGCATTTGCAGTGATTTTCACGAGTCATATAGAACAATTGGCTAGGGTCTATTGAAAAATTCAGCTTCTCTCCGTCGTTCTGTGATGACATCGATGATATCATCCTTGGTCCAATAGAGTATAATAGTGACTTATAGTGACTGTCCCATATAACTGATGTCTTTAATTCAGTGTCGAACATAAAATTTACAACAGAAGCTCATAACCCAATGGACTGGTTACCCTTCTTAGATATAAAAGTAAAAATAATTAACAATGAAGTTCAATATGCGTGGTACCACAAACCAGGCCATTCCGACATACCCTTAAGAAAGGCCTTTTTTTGCCTAGTCATATTAAAAGTAGTTTCATTAATAACCGCTTAAAAGATATAAGTAATCGGTGTAGCAATGAAGTGATGCAAAAAGAAAAAGTTAGCGAATTTAATGACATTCTAATTAAAAATGGCTACAGTAACAAGAATTTTCCCAAGAAAAGGAACAAGCGTAGAAGTAGAAATAAAATCAAAAACCAAAATAATTGCTATTTTAAAGTTCCATTTATCAGTGATAAATGTAAGAGAAAAATTAATAAAGCTGTTAAGAAGTTTGACTTACCTGTTACAGTTATTAATGAATGCGGTAGACAGAGGGTAAACCAAATAAGAAAAAATAAAAATTTCTATAAAACTTGTAGCTGTCAAATCTGTAAATGTTTACCTAAGTATAAATGTAGTGATAAATACGTAGTATATAGGTACACCTGTAATAAATGTGGAGAATGTTATATTGGCAAGACTGTAAGAAAATTCTCCACTCGGCACGCAGAACATAGACGTGCAATTATTAATAAGTCTGCATCTAGCGCTCTCTATGAGCATATTAAAAATAAACATAATGATCTAGGTAGCATGGAGGATTTTCAGGTCGATTTCATTGCTAAGCTGACGAGCACTCGAGACACAACATTCATTGAAACAGAAGCTATTACACACTTGAAGCCAACAATCAATAGAAGACATGAATTACCTTGCTACAGTCTGTCCTCTCACTTTGATCACCTCACATTCAACAAACAACACAATTCTTAATATCATTCACTTCTTTGTAAATCTTCACACAGAGTATGCTGACCGCCGTTTGACCATTGACCGTTAAGAAGGCGCTGGACGCCGAAGGCCCGTCACGCTATGCGAAGTGTAAATTTATAACTTATTACTTTTGACCAATTAAATTATATCGAGTCAGAAACTCTCTTTACTTGCCTGTGAAATGGGCCTAGGCCTAATTGACGAAGATTCATCAACGTCTAAAGAGTGTACTGATAATGATTTCAGAAACGTTATAAGCTAAACAAAATTATGCGGCAAGCCCATGCCTATAATTCCAACAAGAGCCTCTAATTATGCAATTTGTGACACAATGCACCATGCTCCCCCATGCTTGTAGATCAAGGTGATGAATTTCAACTATGCATTAAATCCGATAGACCATACTAAGTGTGATGTGATCTTTCAGCATGAATTGCATTCATTTTCAGATTATTTGATGCCAGATGACCAACGTCATGGAGGCACTTGGAAGATCTGGAAATTTACAAAAGGCTGGCAGGGGTAAGCTGGCATCAAAACAACAATTTTATCGTATAACTCTCTGAGTTTTTAACATTCAGCTCAGTCCACAATAGTGGAACTGATTGTGAAGCAAGATTTATGTTTTTAGATGACATTTTGGATGGGAAGTCGGGGGAGATGAGAAGACTCCAGCAGTAGGCCTACACTGTTGCTAGAAATATTTCCGTTTAAATATCATTAACAACCTCAGTATTATAAGATTCAGATCACAATCTGATTTCTTTCCTACAGTAAGTTAATTAAATTTACAATTGCTATTTATCGTTTGCATGAAAGATTTTATTCATCATGAGAATGGCTGTGGTTTTCATAGCCGACAGATGTTGAGCAGATATATTTATATATACATCCAACCGAGGCATGATTTCAGAATCTGTTGTCAAATGCAAGTCATGTTGTAAAGAAGGTAGCTCCAAACGACTGAATATTACAAATATTTTTCAGCTCTTCTAGAAACTCCCATGGAATCTCCTATTTCAAACGTGATACCGATGAACTCATTGGGCCCTTCATTCAGTGGTGATTCTACAAGCTTCGTTGATCAGTATTGTCACAATTATCTATCGTCCGTGGGAAATCAACCGCAAGTTCCAGAATTCATTGCTCTCTTCGCTGAGAAGGCAAACCCTGGTTTGGCTTATCAAGAATTCATGAATTCTGCGGCTGGAGGGATGTTTGGGACGCTAAGTGGAGATGGCTGGGTTCTTTTGCGGCCCCATAGAAGTGCGCCTGCTCCAAAACTGCGAGAACGTCCAATTGGTTGCAAGACAATCTTCGTTGGAGGACTTCCAAAAGCTTTGGCAGATAAGCCTGAGAGAGCAGAATCAGTAATGAAGGTAAGACCATGCAGCACATAGAGTAGGGATATATAGGTAGAGTGTCGACTCAAAAAAGTATCTGTATACAGTGAAAATTTTTATATCAAATGATTCAGTTTTTTGCGGAGATCACGCTCTCGTGGTCGAAAAAATTATTCGAGCAGTTTCAGAAAGTCAAAATTTCGCATATTTAAATACTACCGAGATGACTCAACCCTGTAAGTAGTATGAAGCAAGTTGGACATCAAAAGGAATGAATATTTGCTAATTAGCATCGTAACTAAGCGGAAATCAAGCTGATTATCAAGGGAATTTCATGAATTGTATTATTATGAAAGTCTTCATGAAAAAGTCGCGATATCATTCGTGCTTTCTTGGCTGAAATTTCAAGTTTTATTTCAATTTTCACAGGCATGATTACATGATTCGCTAAATTCATTTCTTGAATCTGAATAGTGATGTGGACCCATTTACATATTTCAAAGTTGATTGAAATCATTGTGTATGATTCTGTTATTTTGCTCTACCAGTGGCAGGTTGCTTATGATATGATCTCGCTTAAGAAGATTCTCTTGAGGTTTATCATGAAAGCAATAGCAGGTCATCGAGTTGTCTAATTAACAAACAATTACCTATCCAAGGCTGTCAGGACACGGGCGATCTGTAAAATATTATAATTTCCTTCTGCATTATTATCATGATCAGTCAATTCCGTTTTAAATTCTGCAAAACTGTATAAATGTGTATATCTCACATCTTGATACAATTCCGACTCTATCCCCCTTGAGTTCATTTAATAAAATCGAAAGTGTATACACATTGGGGATTTAATAAATGCGGAGTTACCACTCTAACTAATGTACGTACTCTATGGTACAGCATGACTCATTAACGCATTCTGGCTTCCATTTTTCTTCTATTTTGGCTTCCCCAAATTTATGGATTCCATTTTTGATGAAGCCTAACAGGTTTAAAAAATGTTTTATTGAACTGTGTCTAGTCTCAAAATGAAACGTAAATATCAATGGGAATGTTATTGAGATGTTGATTGCATTGCAAGCAACGCAATATATTTTTCCGTCCCAGGTTAATTTCTTTTAAAATTAGGCACAAGTGCACACAGCTTTTGATTCATAATTATATGATGACATGAGTGCTTGAAATTCTGCGAATGTCGCTAGCCTACTCCACTGTGTTAGCTTGGAGGTTACCTAGCTTTTACCATTGACGGTTAAAAACTGTTCAGCGCAATGCGTATAGAAGTGAAGGTAGGGTGGACTCTACAAGAGTGACGCCAATCGATGCTTTCCAGAACCTGCAATGAAAATAATGGCTATCATTAGTTTCACACTTGATGGATAGAGGCTACTCCTGGATCAATTGACTAGGCCTAATTAAGAAAAATGACCTCCGATATCAAATTTATTGTTTTTACCTTCCACTAAATTCCCGATTTAAGGTTTTCATCAAATTTTGTATCTTTCCTTGGCTTTCGGTTACCAACGACACAACATTTGCTGATTTGAACTTAGCACTGAGCATCGTTTCGAGCGGATTGAAAATAGTCCATTTCTATCGTTGTCCGGTAGCTCAGCTTGCAGAGCAGTGGCCTGGAATGCCAAGTGTCAGTAAGTCAAATCCTCCCACGACAGACAGTATTTTTGCGTCCATTATGTGTTCACTTGCAACTTGTTTTAGCACCGGTTCCTTACTTATTCCTAGATTCGAGGTTCTGACAGTCGACAAGGTCAAAGTATCAAGATGAAAATCGTGATAAGAGATGAAATTGAGTGGATGCAGTGCTGTATAGTGGGGCAACCTATAATCATGCCGTCGGGAAACCTGAGAATCGATTTTAGCTCGGGTGTAGCCAATTACTGTTATAACGTACACATTCGTGTGTTCTCTTGCAGGTGATATTCAGCCGATTTGCCGAAGTGCGGGAGGTAAGAATCAATCAACGTCAGTTTGCACACGTTCGCTTCTTTATTGAGGACGCTGCGGTCTCCGCTGTCTCACTCTCCGGATTTCGTCTCGTCATGGATGGTTTGGATGACAAGATGCATGCCAGTCGTCTACATGTTGACTACGCGTGCAATCATGAGGACGTTCGGGAGTGGGACAATCGAATCCGCACTCTGGAGAGAGAACGGAGACTTCAGGAGAGATTGAATCGATCCAGTCCAACCCCCGTGACACCTTTTAGCGATAGTGAAGTGTCCGTCATAACGGAGAACATCAAAAGTGAGTCCAAGAGGAAGATTTTTGATTATGAAGGCCAATTTATATCGTCTCTCTAAGAAAAGGTTTGCTGCCAAAATTATTTGCATTTTATTTCTAAAAAGCAAATACAGGGTCATTTTAAAGTAACGCAACTTTTTGTTTGATTGCTATGCCGTCATATAATGAGATATCTACACATCATTTCTATTTTTAGACTACGTACGTAGTCGGATTCTTATATACCACATACCTTGCAGATAAGCTATTTCTAGTTTCCCCAGCGTCCAATTCAAATGTCTCGCATCGAGCTCCATGATAGAATTCTGATCGTTGAGTTGTACTACGAAAATGAGCGAAGTTTTGCTGCTGCCTTAAGACGCTTCTCGACGATTAAAGGGTTGAAAACAAAATCTGAAGCCCCATCGTTATCCACTGTGTGTGCATTACTCGAGAGGTTTCAGACAACTGGCAGTGTCGCCGATCTGCCAAAATCAGGGAGACCTCGTGTGAGTGACGAGCACATCGAACATGTTGCAAAACTTGTGGCTACCTCGTCCGGAAGAACGAGCATTGCCAAAGTCAGCAAAAACGTTGGCATTAGTCAAGCAAGTGCCCGAAAGATATTGAAATGCCACCTGCTGATGCATCCATGCCGAATTCATTTTGTGCAGCAGTTGACTTCTTTGGACTGTACAAAGAGATTGAACTTTTGCTCATGAATGCTACAGCAGTTTTCTGAAAATGACCAATTTCTTAACAACATCTTATGGACTGATGAAGCTCATTTTCATCTCTCCGGGGCAGTTAACTCGTGGAACACACGAATATGGTCAACCAACAATCCATATGAAATCCAAGAACAGCCACTTCATTCTCGGAAATTAACTGTTTGGGCTGGATTTACCGACAACGTCTTGCTTCATCCATTCTTCTTTGAAGATGATGACGGCAGAACAGTAGCTGTGAACTCCGCACGATACCAGCAAGTGATCACCGATCATGTGAAACCTAATTTGACTCAGAGAAGAATGTTGAAGAAGACATAGATGCAACAGGATGGTGCACCACCTCACGCATCAAACGCTAGTAAGCTGACTGAGATCAATCTTTCAGGAGAGAGTCATCTCCTAGGGATTTCCCACGGAATGGCCTCCAAGAAGCCTTGACTTAAATCCGTGTGACTTTTAGCTGTGGGGCTATTTGAAAGCCAATGTGTACACTCCTTCTCCGCATAATTTGGAGGAACTCAAAGAACGGATACGGGCGGCTATGAATGATATTTCGATCAAGATGCTTCAAGCAACTTGTGAATCAGTCCCTATGCGGTTTCAATATTGTATTGAAAAGAAAGGTAACCACACTAACCCAAAATATAATTGATTCATATAAAATCTCGTTTCTTTTCTGCTGTTACATATATATTTTTAGCAAATCCGATAATCTTAGGTTCCCAAAAATGTAAGGTACTACATTCACAGCTTGTTTTTTAACCATCTCACATTCTTACGAAAACTTCGGTTTCTTTAAAATGACCTTGTATATCCGAGCTTTCGCGAGCCTGCTCGCATTTTCAATGATCGGCAAGAGTAGGGTATGTTCAGCGCTGGTTATTTCATGTCTTCGGTTGAGTGCTGGTTGGCTTCTGCAAGTCTCGTTTCTATCGATGATATGCATCTGTGAAAGTCTGTGATCGCCAGATATGTGTAATGACATTGTTTTATCGTACTCTGCCAATGCGCTATCCATTGTTGCATTTGATAGGCTGCACTTGTGTTCATTATATCGGAAATGGAAAGGTCTTGACGTCTGACCTGTAACTGCCAACAAAAAGATTCTTGTAGTCATTCAATATCTCAGTTGTTCGGTTGGAAAGCGCAGAAGGTCTCACTGCAACCCCAATTTGTTAAAAGTTGCTAGAGTATGAAGGTTGCGCCACCACTAGCTTTCTAACATGGCTTCTTGTCATCATGGGGGATAGCGTGAGGTAAACAATGACAGCATTCTATCCGCACTAGATGATGGTACTCCACGGGACTCTGTCAGCGAGCCTATTGTTTCATGAGAATTATGAGAGGAGCTGCTCTCGAGCGGTTCTATTCAGTACCAGAAATGAAGAAAGATATTGCCTGCAGTGAAAAGCTAAAATTAGTTTTCAGTTTGTGCTTCATCACCTATGTTGCAATCTTCAGACCACCCAGACATTCGCTTTTTCGAAAATATGCCTGAATTTTCGCTTTTATCGAGTGGCATTCTTTTTTTTCGCTTTTTTGGTAGAGCAGGAAAAACTGTTTCGTAGTACATGCATTTTCTACTTGTTGACAACGCAACGTCACTTTTTGTCATGTTGCCCTTTACTTTAGTCATGCTATCATCCATGTGTTGACAACTGAATGCATATCCTGACTAGTGCTCTTATTAGCAAAAAAGTGATGTAGCAATTCTTGAAGACAAAGCCTTGTTATAGTGCGTTCCAGTAAATGCACACAAATTTTTTACAGCAACTTTGAGGCCATGGTGCTATAGCTTTTACACGATTCTGAATTGATGCATGTTGAAAGTACAAGCGAGTTACATGCTACGAATGAATGTCATCGACTTTTTCATTCAAGGAATTCGAGACATCAATCCATGCTGGCTTGCCAGAGACACGGGAGGCCTGCTATCGAGTTTTCTTAGATTATCTTCTCTGTTGGATTATTCAACTAAGCGGTTCAGTTTATGCGAATATGTGAGGTGCATTGCATAATGTTGATAAATAGGCCTAAGAAATTGATATGATAATATACACAATGGAATATTTTCTGTTGAATTTTTTATTGCCCTGTCACTGTCAATGATTTTCGTGAAGTATGTGTAACTAGGCAAAAATAGTTGATGTGTATAATGATCATTTTGCATCTACTGATAAAGACTTTATGATGCTGATATGATCGGATATGTGTTGCCTCTTTTCTTATAGCCACCTGAAACTTTCTGAATTATAGATTGAAGAATAGATGTACCAGTAGGCCTAATGAACTATTTTGTAAATAATTTGACTACCGTTTACATTACTGTAGTCAATGATTACGTCATACTTCACCCGCTATATACATGTATTTTCATAGCTTCTGTGTGCTGAGCTATGCGGTATCGACTTATCTCGTGTGCTTCAACAACTCGTGACTTCTGGCAAATGCGTCAGTAAATAGGAATGCCCACATAAAATTCAACGAGAGAAAGTGGTGCCAACGATCCAAGACAATGAGAACCTTGCATCCGTATAGCTTTGGACTTGGTTTTAGACAAATTGTCTTGGCTATTTGTCAGGTTTTTTGAATCGAATTGGAAAGAGCCAATATTGAAAGACATTGATTTTATTTTCGTTTTTTGTTATTTATTACAAAATAACGAAGACGAAAATAAAGTCAATATTTTTCAATATTAGTTATCTCCAATTCAATTCAAAGCTTGGACTTGGTTGCATATTTTAGCAGACGACCTGCATGGAGCATGATCTTGATAATTGGCCTTAGAAGTAGGCTGCATAGGAATAGCTTTTTATGGAATATTTTCAAATATCTAGCCAATATTATAATTTATCGTCGGTTTTCATCAATTTAGATTTAGAATATTGATGTGTATTTACACTGTAAAGCTTTGATGGAAGAGAAGTACTAATATATGTTTCATAACAGGCAGTTTTGATCTCTGGAACAGGCCCACTTATAGTTAAAAGCTTGACGGAAAGGGTCTGAAAAGAACCCACTCGAATGTAAGTCACTGACTACATAATTTTCTGTCTTTGGCAGCCGTCTATTGTCGGAAAAATTCCATTTTTGATATATTTATCATCTAATCACTATAGGGCTGCATAATTGAGCAATATCAATTTCATTGATAGTAAATATACAAGTTGACACTTGCACATCTGAATTAACGTTTCCAATAATGTCCATCTAATAAAGTATCAATTTTGCTTCAATAATACAGCTTAATCATGAGCATCATATTCCTGTATAAAAATTCATCCTAGTAAGCAATATTATTAGCATAATATTAGGCTTACGAGTTCTGAAGAAAACTACAATGATTATCAGATGAAACCTTTTGTGTACATTCTATCACTGTATAAAGTATCCATATTGATCCATGTGGATATTGATCCAATATATACTGTATCCATGTTGATGTAAAACCTTGATAAGGATCCTTTATTTGTCATATGATCCACTTCGCATGACTTCAGCTGACAGACCCCTATATATTAAAAATATTCTTGAAAATGTCAATATTATTTTGGAATATTCAGATGAAGGAGATGTTCAAAGTTTTATGCTAATTTAGCAGTTGGAAGCATGACAGTTAGAGAAATTTCCTTAACCTCATTAGAAATTATAAAATCATCTTCATTCTGCTGAATTTTCTAGCAGTATTTTTTTGATTTTTCTACACTGTGCTTCAACAATCCTATGAAACAAACTTGGAATCTACAATATTTGTCTAAGATTGAAGCAATCTAAATTGATTGCTGGTTATATATGTCTGATCATTAATAGAATTCAAAAGCTAGCTTTATGTATAAAGATGGTCTGGTGCATTTGTGAATCGCTTAACAAGATGCAATAAAAATGCCTCCTGAATGGTACTCCGACAAGTTATCATTTTTGTACAAGCAGCCAATATTCTCAATCTACACAGGTTTGCACTGTTCGTAGTAGTGCATGGGTTGATGACATATTATCTTTATAACGCTATTCTACATTGCTTGATGTAAAAATAGGTTCGCTTTTTTTCGCTTTTCTCAGTTAAAGATTCGTTTTTTCGCTTTTTTCAATTCGAATCGGCTGGGTGGTCTAAATCTTATTTTCTAAGATACTTATAGAATTCAAACTCTTCGTTTTTAGATACAGAAACATTTGAGAAAGCAGCGACCGTGTTGTTCACGTGGTTGGACAGAGGTGAACTGAGCCGTCGGAATGCAAATCATTTTTATGGTTTAATTCAATGCGCCAATTCTCATATTCGGCTGTTGGTTTCGGAGAAAGTATCTTGTCAGGAAGCCCTGGAATCCGCCAAGTACATGCACGCCCAGAAAATGAGTCTAATCATTCGACAACGTAAGTGATGATAGATGTGTCCCCTTCGTTCTATTTGGACTTTCTTAGATTTTTTTGAATGGGCCTAAAAACCGTCAGCTAAACGAGAAAAAAATTAAATTAACTTAGCTTACTATACTAAGTGTCGACATGAATAAAATGTCAATAATACTGTTGAATTCACAGGTGAAAGGCAAAACAAGATAGCTAGAAACGGTAAAAGATTTCTGTCGTTTCCATTCACCTTAGAAGCGTGAAGGTTTGAGAATTGTCGGATTTAGTATAAAAAGGTTTGTATTGAGAAGCGGGTATTGACTTCGTAAATATGTTTGATATCTGTTGGATCGATTAACGACTATTCAGGTGATATTTTCACTTGTGCAATAATTATAGCTTATTTGCTTCTAACTTGATGAACCTCTGTCAGAAGATGACAAGCAAGCATGTCGAGGATTCATTTGTTGATTCGGTTTAGACGTTCCTATGTCGAAGTGAAAACAGATTTCTTAATCTGGGTATTTTCAGAGCCTGTCGACCATCATGCTTGTGCGCAACTAATATGGGGAAGTTCTAAATCGACTATAAATCCCAGATTTGATCATCGCTCATTCACCACTAACTGTTAGTGCTCAGTACGAATATAGGTACTTCTATCCCCCCCCCCAGAAATTCCAATTTTTCCGATTTCACCAAATTTCGTCGAACTTTTCGTCATATTGAGTTGAGGATATGCTTGTGCTGTCATGGACGGATAGCACAAGCAGCACTAAGAGGTTTCACTTGAACCCTGGTACGGAGGATTGGTCCCTTGGATACTAAATATAAGATTCGAAGACACATTTCAGACACAGTTGTGATCATGAACTTCGTGGAACTATTGTCTTTACAGTGAACGACAAAGGAAGTGCTGTAAATTTTCTCCAAACCAGAGAAATTTTACACACTCACCGCTTTTGGGACGTTGATCATGAAATGAGACTACTCTTATGAGCGAGAAAATGTGGGGGGGATAAAAGTACTCAAATATAATATCTTGTCTAATAAGCTCATTAATGCGAATTGAAAGGATTTCATGACAAAATATAGGAACTACATCGATCTAATTTGCGAAACTGACAATTTAGAATTGTATTCTTCATAATAAATCTTGCTAACTTCAGCTTTTAATATAACATATCCATTGTAAAAAGATAAATAGAAACTTCCAACACCTGCGACTTCCGTTTAGAATAAATTGCTTTGACAGATTATCACAATATATTTATTGTTTGTTGAGAGGCCGTCTAAAGTCTGAATTCCACTAATTTAATGTATCATTCAAAAAAGAACCGAATTTACCTGACATGCTAATTTTCATACAAGGCGTACAAAGTTCTTAACTCACCGTTTGTAATTGAATTTGCTATGATTCGGAAATATCACTTGATAATTGTCGTTATATCGATCCAAGCGTCAGGAGGAGCTACCTACTGAAGAGCAGCGCGATCTGAATTGACTTTCTACTGCGACCTTCGCAAAGTTGCGATATTCGCATAAAATTGTTTCAGTTCTAGTGCAACCTTTTAGTTAGTGTTCGACGTCATCAGCGGCAGAGAGTACGTTGGAGCTGTATGAATTCTTTATTCTGATTATTTAGTTAGAAGGGCGTGCTTTCGACTTTATCTTCAAGATTGTGATGGTTTCGATTAAGAATATGATTAGACATGTAATTATTAGTAGTCAAGCGGAAAATAGTTGAAAGAGCGTAGAAAGCAGTTGCTCAACCTCGACCCTATAATTCGACGAATTTCTTGACTTTTCATGTTGAGATTTCGTTTCATACCTCCAAGTGCTGTTGGTGAAGAACTTTTGGTCTCGCTGTAGAGCCAGGAAGTGTCTCAGGTCTGCAAGAAAGGCATTCGGTCTAAAAACAGCCCTCCTGCTGAAGACTGACCATGTCAGCAACAGCCACGTCTCCGGAGGGGAATAATAACGTTTAGGCTTCATACTGCTCTAGTAAGGAAGCAGTTGTGTCGGGTGCTTTGCATGCATTCAAACGGTCAATGGTAATTTTAGCAGATTCAATGTTATACGCAGTCTATAAAACACAAAATGAAATCAATCTGAGATCTACAGATATCCTAAAGATTTCTATACAAATTACTGTTATCCCATCATTCGCAGAAAATTCAGTGGTTGACATCTGTCTAGTAAGTGATTAAAAGACTTCATAATACGGACTATTCAGAGCCTTCCTTGCTGAAGATGTTGTGTAGGCCTACATACCGAACATTCTGGTTCAGACGTTCTTTTAAAAATTTGGGAATGCCAAAACTTCAGCAAAATTGCGAACAGCCTGCAAGAGCATAAGCAAACTTTTCTAATCTCAGCACATCAGCCTTCAAATCCACTCATCTCACCTCCACGAATTTGACGAGTGACGACTTATGTAAGAGACTTGCTCGCAGTAGTCAGTCACTTCAGATTCTGCTGTGCTTTGGTTGACTTCTCCTCTAAAATAGACATATTGGCTGTACTATGTCCACGTATTTAGTGATATTTCAATCAAGGTTTGTATTTAGATAATTTTGAATTCACCGGTAAGATGACAACTTAACTGATAGTTGAAAATATCATCAGAGGTTTGTAACTGCTTTGATGGGTTAGATTGCGGTAAGACGAAGTATGACAGACATGGAGGTAAATCTGTTTCACTAAATGAGTTTTATTCATTTTGTTATCCAGTTGGACAAGTCCAGAATATCTTGCAAGCTGCATCTAAACAAAAATGTTGGGATCATTTCTCAAAACCCCAGCGCAAGAACTTGGAATCATGGCGCAAAACACTGCGAGGTTTGTATCACGTCATAAAGTGGGTCTACGGGTTCGCCCGGATTTTTTCCTTTCTAGTGTTTTAACTGCCAAATCAGATGCCAGCTTAGGGTGTGCTTGTGTGTTTCTCGATACGCTGTTGCCTAGGTGTGTTTGAGGACGTTATAATACCGCAGATGTAGCTGAAATCACTAATACTCACAGTAAGCAGATTGGATTTAATACAGGCAGTTCAGTCACCTAAGAATGCGCGGAAAAAAACGAACTTGTTCCACTTTCATTGAGCGTGACAGCAAAGGTCTGTCTAGTTCATTCAATGTATAAAGAGAATGACAGCTATTAAGTCAATACAAGACACCAACACCTTGATTCCCCGACCGCACTCACCTGACCTAGGAATCGAACCGAAGTCCGCAGTGGAGACGAGCTCGCACCTTCTTCACTAGGCCACGCTGACGGTACAAAAGGAATGCGAGTGAAGGCAGAAGTCATCTCTAATTGATATCGACAGCTTGTTATCCTATTATTATTGATAGAATGCTCCAGCACATCAGCATGTCGATGTACACATTGTCGACATAGGTGCCGTGGTTTTAAAGGCTTGGTTAGATGGAATTTTCCATTCCCACTCCCATTGGAAGAATACTGGTAGAGCCATGGGATTCCAACCCCGTCCCATAAGTAGAATATTATTGCACTGATTGCAGCAAACGAGAGTAGTTGTACATGTTTGGAGTTTTCCAGGAATCTTCCTCTAGAACGACTAGATGCTGTCGGTGATTATTTCAAAAGCTGAGACCAACATAGAAACCCCACTCTGATGGATGCAGCCAGCGTGTAAGCTCAGATCTCGCGAAGACTTGACTTATGTTTTCTCAGCTTATGAATAGACACCGATAGCAGCCAAGTTCTTGAGGGATATTCCTGGAAAACTCCAAACATGATTATTATCACAATCCACTCACTCACTCCACATTTATCGTCTTTTCACCGTTTGTGATGGCTGAACGCATCCAAAATCCCTTTTAGTTTTTTTCTTTTTTATGCCAGGTAACCTTGTTGCTTCTACACTCCATCACAAGGCTATGATAGCAACTAGTCAGCTGTTAAACAATGGTTACATCTCTCACTATGATAGCAACTAGTCAGCTGTTAAACAAATGGCTGCATCTCTCACTCAATCAGAGGCGAAATCGTAACATGATTCAGGATTACCGAGTATTTGGAGAGATGCATGAAAAGCACCGATCAGCTCTTCTACTCAGGCGCGGTGAAATTGGTGCGCATCAAAATACGCAAAAATAGGCCCTTACTCCTTTTACCAGCATTTATGATCTTTATGAAAAACTAAATCTTCACAAGAACGTGACTGTTTTCATTCATCGTAACATTAGAAGATCGCTTGAATTTTAGATTAGATGGTCCGTATACATTGTAGGCCTACAAGTAGAAATATGTTTATTTTGAAATTGACAATTTGTATTTCGATTAATCACTGGTTTTTAATGAGAGTTAGCAAAAATCTCCAAAAGTCCACTAACCGGCAAATAATCGGTCTATTACCAATTATCGCTCCTACGCGTCAGCAATCGGCCGATTAATCGATGTACTATTTGACCCGCGCTCAATCTAGTCTTCAGGTGATAGTGGAAACAGCTTAATCAAGTTTTAGTAGATTTAAGTAAGCTATCCCACACACAACAACTCGATAGCGCTTAAATAAAATGTCAAGGATATAATGAACTATACAATGATGAAAACATGCATAAATTTGTAAATCATTCATGTCGACATGTCACAGATAAATATGTACAAGAGATGCAATACTGCTAATGCTAAATAAGTTTGCAGCTAAAAAAAGTTCCTTTATGATTCAATTGCTTGTTCAGACTAGGGTTATACTTTTTAATAAATAACGCCTCCATAATATTCAATTCAAAGTTATTGGACGCTTGTCCCAAGATTTTAAAGTTACTAGAGTTACAGCTACAGCTACAGTTTAGCCTATGATCCGAGTTCGCAGACATTTTTTGACTATGTTCCTTGATTCTAGCATTCAAGTGTCTTAGAGTTCTACCAATACAAGTAGTGCGAGGATCAACCTCACCAAGCATAAACTATATACGACACATGACTTTTAGAAAACCTTCGGAGTACAGTCTTTGTTCGAAAAATTTTCCTTAATTTTATTGCAGGTGAAAACCCATCTGATTTGTAACTCCTTGTCAATTTTACGAAAGATATTTTGTAATCTTTTTTTAAAATAAACTGATTGGATACCAAAAAAAGGGATTTTTATTGTTTGAGTGTATGTTATGTCTTCCGTCTTGACATGGTCATTAAACTTTTTCTCTAAATAATTTTTAATAATGTTATTGATAAATTGAAACGGATATCCGTTGTTTCTAAAAATGTTGGTGAGTTTCTCCATTTCTTCATTTTTAGAAACAACGGATATCCGTTAACATATATATATATATAACATAAAACAACGGATTTTTATATTGGTAGAACTCTAAGACACTTGAATGCTAGAATCAAGGAACATAGTCAAAAAAAAATGTCTGCGATCTCGGATCATAGGCTAAACTGTAGCTGTAGCTGTAACTCTAGTAACTTTAAAATCTTGGGACAAGCGTCCAATAACTTTGAATTGAATATTATGGAGGCGTTATTTATTAAAAAGTATAACCCTAGTCTGAACAAGCAATTGAATCATGAAGGAACTTTTTTTAGCTGCAAACTTATTTAGCATTAGCAGTATTGCATCTCTTGTACATATTTATCTGTGACATGTCGACATGAATGATTTACAAATTTATGCATGTTTTCATCATTGTAATCTAGTATTAACCACCTCTTACGCTGTATAATGAACTTTATTTATACTCGGAAGCACATTAGGCACGGAGCCTTTCTTCCATATGGCCGAGTTGTCATTTACCACTCTCATTCTTTTTCGTGCTGAGTGTTGAGCAAGAGCGCAGAGTGCAACTATTTAAAAAGTCTGAGGTTTGACCCGACTAAGGTTTGAACCAAGGTCTCCCGGACGCAGAGCGAACACTCTACCACAAGGCCACAGCGCCCCCAAAGTAAGAACTGAAGCAGATGCATAACACAGCCGATGTAGTCAATAGTTTTGACCGTGAAACAGAAATCATAGGTTTTCATAGATGAAATAAAATTCAGCCTTTGAACATCATCATGCTGGAAGGGAACTTGAAGAGCAGTTTGTAGTAGATTTAGTTGACATTATATTAGTGCAATATTGACTTCATTGGTGCGACGCAAAGAATACCTGCTACATTCTTGAAAGTCTTAAACTGTAAGGTAAGTTCTAAGAAGTTGGAATAAAATACATGAAAATAATGTTGATTCCGAATCAAAGTGTTTATTGAAGTGTCACAGGTGTCTGTTTGCATGTCGGCAAAGTTCAACTGAATTTCTGAGCTTATCATTTCTTGCTTCCGGATTTTGATCGTTGATATAGTGAACGAAGGCAGAACAGAAATCCTTCAATCTTGTTTAAGTTTCCGACTTAACATCGCGAAATGTTAAGGCTAAGAAGATCTTGACAACAATTCCTGAATAGTCACTGTAGAGGTATTCACCCTGAAATCGAACGATGAATCTGCGATTTAGGCCTATATCTGAAGGTAATGCTTGATTTAAGGTGCAATGATAAACTTTGTTCACTAGAATCCTTTTCGATGTACTTCGCAGAGCTGTATACAACTTTTCAAACCGATGTCACTCTTATATTGACTGTTGTATCCGTTTATCTAAATTTAGCGATGCAATTTTCAAATATCTCGGGTGTTGAATATCCGTATTTTAATTCGGTTAACGTTGAATTTAATGATTTGATAATGTTCCTTTGATTATCATTTTGCTTGCTTCATGTTACTGGCTGCACTCTCACGATAACTTCTGAAGATTTTGGTTGTCTCTTATAAGATCAGTGACTTCGTTTATTGATTGACCTTCTTTTCGTGTCAGATGCTGAAACTGAAATGTTATCACTTTCCAGACAGATTGAGCTCAAAATTGTGGTGGTGATAGGCCTAGACATAGATATACGACTTTCGTTCCATGACCCTCTTTTCGGTCACTTCATTGGTTTGGAGAACTAACATAAATCTTCAACCAAAATAGGCTTCATAGTCGACTGCTCATGAATGTGTTCTACGGTGACCAGTGTAATTCAGAGTGTTGGCAATGCCTACTATACACACTAATTTTCTATTGCGGTGGCTAGATGTCCGTCTTCAATTAGAATGTCGACGCTCACAATATGTATGATGAGAAGAGTTGCCATGTTTTCTCGATTAAAGTCTTCTCATGAAATGAAAGAGCAATGATGTAAGCCATCCCTAATTTTTCAGCGGCTTTCGAGAGTTATATTTGATATCATAAAGACCACTCCCAATGAGGTTTGCCAACAACATAAGTCTGACGCTTAACCTTATCCACACGAGGCTCTGAAGCGCGTCGAGTGATTCGAAGATGTGTGAGTCCAGTCTCTGGATCCACTGCAATAGTTAGTGCTGGAAATTGATAGAATTCATGCACCCTAGCAAGTGCTACTGAAGTAAAATGCATTTGATCTCTATAACTGGTGCATGGTGGAGCACGAAAAGTCGCTTCAAGAAGGGCATCTCAGTCACTCACTATTCCGACTTTGACGGAAATTAGATTCCGAACATAATTCAGAATAAACAATATGATACTATTAATGTCTTTTGACGCATGCACATCGTTTTGAAAAATCTCTTCCTACACAAGTTAAGTGAGCAATATTCAACGATTTTTCTGTAAGCAGTTATTGTGATAAGTATTTGAGTTTGTATAATGTCGATGTGTTGTTGTCACATTTTGATCTTATTTTGCTAGCTGATACTCGATTATAATGGTAAATGTTGATCCTTTGTATTCACTCAGAATTCGATGACGGTAAGTGAATGGAGCTTATTCTTGAAAGTAAGTCGTTCAAACAATTCATCTTTTGATCAGGTATTCATGTATTATCCTACTGTTAAAGTTTCATTGTAAATGCAAAACTATGATAGTTTTGTTAATCTTAAATGGTAAGTACGGAGACATCTTTCCATTATTTCGTTACACTAATATGAAGGACTAAGTAAAAATAAAGGTCTTTCTTCAAGTCATTCCTGTAGGCTTTCTGCTCCATCATTCTCGAATGTTTGGTTCCTTCGGGCAGATATTGCTGCCCTTCAATCAGGTCATCCGCTGTCTCTAAAGTCTTCAATAGAGCCATGCATGCTCCTTGAGACCTGTCAAGCAATATTCTTGATGCAAAATAATTTTATTGATTGTAAGAAGGGCAGAACTCTCAGTGAATCTACTAAATTGCGTATATCAGGCAACAATTACCTTCAAATTCTTATCCAATTCAATCCCCCAATTTCACTCTTCAGACTCATTCATCATTTTTAATTTTGAAGTGTCAGCCTTCACATAGCCGTACGACAGACAGCTTTAATTATGACATTCAGATGATGTTGCAAGCGTTTTCCCACTCGGGGATGTAATTTGTTGCCAATCGATTCCTTAAGATATTTTAAAATAATCGGCTGGGAATTTTATCTTCTGTGGTAAAAGATTTTTATTCGTTCTCAAGGAATTCACTTACATGTAGATCAACATAGAGGTTGATTACTCTTGTAGTTCACATCATTGCTGAATATCATAGTTATCTACCTGATGTAAGTACCATACTCCTCTGATACTTGAAATCCAAACTTCTTCATTCGTCTCTATACTGAATTTCTTCGCTGTCATTGCAATTCATGACTGCGTAATATTTTGCATGTTTATCGTTTGTTTACAAAGAAAAACTGAAGAAAATCGCGACCGTTTTCAGTCTATTGTTAATTATCAGGTGAGAGTACAGGTAGAAAACTATCGACTACAGATTATTGGAACTTATGGAATAGTTATCCATGATAAAGGGCAAAGTTCGCGAGTGGCAATTGCAGTCTCCTACAAATCCAACTAAATTTTATGACTGCGACAAATAGCGCTGCCTTCAGCTCTTTTCGGGCTCATGTATTACAGATACCCAGAAATCATCAAGATCAGCAGGTTGCAGATGTTTACATATTCCTGTTTTCATTAAGAGTGGCGTGAATATGCTCTCTCATTCTAGTGTAGAGATTATTTCTGGTCTTATCCACACATCTACTTCAGCATAGTGAAGTCAATGAACGTGAAATACAACGTCAGATAACACTTCACTTAATTTTGTCATCGTCTAAAGGGAAACCGAGCTGTTAGGCACAACTATTCTTGCGATTCGTAGCGGGATATTGTTCAAGATATCAACAGTCCTTACAGTTTGATTCCCAATAATAATAATGATCTATATTGAATCACTGCATACAGAATCGGTGATCATTACAAGCTCAACGATGACAATATAGGTGCAAGACACAAAAAAAGAGAGCATCGGTTATCACAATCCAACGAGGAAATAAGAACAGTGAATAATCCCAACTATTTACAAAAGTTGATAAATGATCTCTTAAAGCGGCACAAATTGGCAAGTGGTGGAAACAGCTCATCAGAACGACGAGTGAAACTTTCTGTTCAATGACCAGGTGAAGTGGCAATCTGCAATCTTTATTATTATCAGCCGCACGGCAAAGCCAGGATAAATAAGCGCAGAGCATCCTGTTGAGCAGCCATTCTAGATATTTTAAGCCAGTTAGGGCGTACTGACGAGCCCTTGTAGGAATTATTGTTCAAGTCTGAGGACATCTTTCTATTTGATTTCCAACATACGAGGGTCAGTTTGATATTCTCTCTGATTTTATCGATCTGCTCATGTCAGTTTTGTATCGTTTCTTTTTAATAGGAGATTTGATTATGAGAAGTACAAGTTATATCAGTCAGATGATGAGGTATGGAGTAATGGGTTGTGAGATTACTTTTCTTGATAGACTTCCGTTAAACTGTAAATCAGGTCAAGTTCGAACACACAATTCCTTGCACGCTAACCAGGGGAAACCAAGATTCTCTTCACATTGAACTTCATTTGAAAATCATTTTATGAAAGCGGTAAAAGATGGAAATGTAAGAAATTAGAAGAATAATTCGTGATTTCAGGATCTGGTGACTCGTGAACAATATCAGCATCTAGAATCTCGACAAGAAGACGAAATGGAATTATCAGACTCTGATATGGAAGCTGCTGATGAACAACACACAACATCTCTCAACGGAGACAACAGTGCACCTACTTTTGGACAGTCACGTGAAACTGCTGTGTCCAGAGATATGAAAAAGACCATCGAGATGGAATTGGCTGCGGAAAATAGCCGACTTCGTGAACAGGTGAGATATGCGCTGTAGCATCCGTCAGTTTCGTGAAAGCACATTGATCCTTTTAATGTCTTTACAGATTAGTAGATATTTTCATAGTACTGCTTACTGTATTAAGTAGAACATAAAATCATTTCAAATAATCTTCGGGGATACAAACGATATTGTTGAAGCGTCATTTTTTAAATTCGAAAGCCGACAGTGTTCCACCAAGAAGAGATCATTGATCTCTCCCTTGTCGTTCTCACATATATGCACATCAACAAACACTACCAGCTTGTCAGCTTTCGCAAATCCTTACCGTGCTCTGAAACGCATCGAGATGACGGGGGGGGGTGGATTTGCCTCACCTTATTATATATCTAGCATTGCCCGAGATTGCGCATGAATCATGTCATTCATTTGCTCCTCTATCTCACTCATTTCATCATTTCATGCTAATAAAAATCTTCGTTTCTACGTATTTCTAAAAGTCAAGCCAATTTTCATCAAATTTCCCGTCTACGATCAATTCTTATCATTCAACAGATAAAAAAGATAGATTCAACAGATAGAGTTCTGATCAACTAAAATAATTTGATTTGCTTAATTTCCAACAACTTTTATTGTCAGACTCCTTCAGTATTATTCGTTCTGTGTGTTGCTTGTGAACATTCGCACGGAGATAGCCGTATCTAGGGACTGAAACGCGGTGTCAATAATTCTTTTCTTCCACAATGACGAACCTTCCATGCGGACAAAGTGGAAAGCTCTCCGCTTCTGAGAGCATCATGATGCTAAAGACAGACCCAATTCGCCTGTCAGGGCGAGGCGAGGCACTTCTGACCTTTGACTTTAAATCTTGATATGAGTTAAGTAGCTAATAGTTGTTATATTTAGTCCTCACCCTATTACACCTAATTACAAATTGGCACCTGCATTACTAAATGTAGTTACTTCTAATTTTCTCACTGTGATGAAAGCGAAGGTGTATTATCTCAGAATACTATCATTCGAAATCAGAAAACCTCAGTATCATCTAATCAATGACAACTTTACACACTGTGGATTGGTGTGTCTTGAGGACATTCTCATTGTCTTTTTTTATTATTATTAAACACTCTTTTGGTCGTTTAATATTCTTTTTACTACACACGTGTTGGGAAAATATGACGTTTTTAGTTCACAATTTCCCAAAGGTCAAAATTTTCAGCAAATTTGAAGAATATTTGACTTTTTGGCAATTAAAAAACGCATGCAAGTCAGCTAGGGTTACGACAGAAAGTTCGTGGAGACTGCGAAGTGTTAGCCTATAACTCGTCAAAAAAGTGGAAAATGAAGAAAAAGGAGCTTGAAATAATGAGATGTGTAGCCCATGTCCGGTCTCCCATAATTGGAAGCGGAATCGGTTGAGTGGAAACGGAAGCGAATAAGAATCAATCGCTTCCGCAACCCTGAGACAAAGTGTCAAATTTAGAGCTACATGTATGTTCAGTCTTCAGATTCTTCATCTACTGAGAGATTGTCCGCCCAACATTAATTATCCTTCAAAAGGTATCGTTCCATGCAACATGGAGAAGTCTTGCGATCTTTATGCTTGAAAATATGTAACATCGTCAATTTTTGTATGTAGCTAGTCTTGCAGACAGTGATAATCATTGTTTCCTTGCTTTGTTGAGTACGTCTATTTCACATCATTTCAGCCGCATCTATGAGTCAAGATATACATGAAGTATGCATGTCTTAAAACTGAGATAAGATGCATTCAAGCTTGATTTCGCCTTCCAGGTTGTAGCATTGCAGAGACAATTGGTTCGTGTGATTACAAATCAATCTGACATGGAGGCACCACATACAAAACGCCGGCGAACTTCTGCGTCGACGGAAGATTCTGAGAAGGACAATCATGAGACGCAGGAAAAAGCAGATGCAGGTTTGGAGGTGGATTTATTGAAATCAGTTCTTCATGGCACCCAGGAAAATCTCTTGAAGATACAGAAGCAACTTGACACAGAGACGAAGGCTCGGAGTGACGTAAGTTGAAGTGAAATGTAGAATGAGGGTCATTCCTCCGACTTTGCATCTTTTCAGCTGGAATCTCAACTTGCAAGGCTTCAGGAGAAATCAGGCGAGCCTCAAGACACGGAAAGAAATGACTCACCGCCTTCAGAGAAGGAAGAGAGATTCGATCTCAGTGAAGTCAAGCTGTTGGGTAAGCTACGGAAAGTAGAGTTTTCAAAATCTTTCCTCTAATGATGAAATCCGTTTCACTCTCCCGCTCATCATTCATCCTCCCTACTGCAGTTGCTCCACTTGTTTTCCTTTGCAGAAATTTTGAGTTTGTTTCCAATTGTTCTCCGGATTAACAGGCTGCGTTTGTAGTGATGATATTTATTCCTCTCCACACCCCTCCTCGGTGCAGAGTGAACCAAGATACTCTGTATGTCAAACTTGACAAAAGAAATATTACTCATCGGTTTGCACAGATATTTTGTTGTATGCTTTCAATTACTAATCTTTCACATCATTAATGCTGAAATTGTGTGCAAGACGTAATAGCGAAGAAGTTGCCATTGATATTCATGGATATATTGGTATCCGCTCTACACAGAGCTGGATTCATCTGTGTGGGAGTTAGTCTAGAGCGGGCATAATCCTATCCCAGCCAATGTATGCAATGGTAGCAAGCGATGGAAATTGACATAGATATTCTGGCCTTCGTGATTGGCCAAGCGAGCGTTTTGCAGATGTAGCTCTGATCAGCGAACGCATAATGCTCAACAGTCAGAATGCAGGCAGACCTGTCAAGTGAAAGCACATATCTTTAACTCAATTTTCCTCCGTGATAAATTCGTCAAATGGAAATATTCAATCCGTTCGCCTCTTCACGGGTGCAGATCTTGGTGGTAGTAGCAAAAATATAAATGTTTTTGCGTGTAAAAATATAAATGACCGTGTACGTTTGATGTGGCGTCAATGCTCTGGTTCGTCAGAATTCAGGTTAGAATTTGTATTACGTTCAATGGAACATTGATCTTCTTACCCCTCGGGGCTAGTTCTGGCCGTGACCATCAGTATTGAGGAACGTCATCTATAGACCCAAGCAGACAGACAAAGCAGCTCATCTCTGTGTCTCTCTACGATGGCACGAACCATAATAAAGCAAAACATCGGTCTAAATGTTTTTTTCAGTTCATTTGTAGCATTCTGATTAGCGTAATAACTTTTCTTTTCTTAGTTCAAGTTGCTGTGACATAGAATATAGTTTCCACGTTTGAAATAGCCAAGAAGATGATAAAGTAATGCCCTTTTACTATGTATGTGTGTCCAAGAACACTTATTTTCATGACATGCATTTTAATGCAACTAAAACTGAAGTATGAATTTTGCATATTTGGTCGGCCCTGGTCATGAACATCACTATTCTGCACAACACTGGAAGTTTCCGAATCACGAACTTGTATCTGCATTCCATGGGATTACTACCAATGTCTCCCTTCATGGAAAGTGATCAAAGCAGACGACTGATTCTTCACACTCCCCGTCAAAATGTCGAGTCCTTGACGCTTTTTGTAATGACCTGTTCACGTAAATGACCAACACGATGCTTTAACTATACATCCCGCGCAAATTTCAAATTCGCGCTGCGCAATTAATTTCGAGGAAAATCCAATATTCCCCTGGAAATGCATAATATTTGTGATTTAAAAATGTTAACTAAAGATATTAATAGGGTACATGATATAGTCGCTCTTTTGTAAATTATGTGCTAATTATCGGTTTCAACAAATAGAACAATTCAGTCGAATTGAAGACTTCGATTGTTCCTATTGGTCCTTAACGACCAATAGAAAACGCATTATAAAATTCTTGTCTAAATTGGCTGGCAAAAAAGAATAAAATTACATTTCAATAAATAAGAAAATAATGTAAAACGGTTTCTTAAATACATTCAAAAGTCATATATTTCCAAAAACCTAATACAAATTATTTTTAATCTATTCTGAATGTATTCTTCAATATCATCATTAAATATAGATGTAAATTTTTATTATATTTTAAAACTAATTAGTATTGCAACAAATTTAGACAAGAAATTATAGTGCGATTTCTATTGGTTGCTAAATTCCCCACGATAGTAAACTTGACCACCCGTTTGAAACACCTTTAAAAAAATCCAACGACTACATTGCACTATACACTCTTCAATTTTAGTATACAATAAAGCGGGGTTTATGAATATAAATTCGGGTTGTTTTATGAATACAAAGCCAAAAATTCTGTTTATATTTCGCTCATTAGAATTTTGCGAAAGTTAGATCTTTTAAATGATAACATAAACATGCCTTCTTGCTTTTTAAAAACGATAAATATGAGCAGCGAGTAAGCGATCGAAATTGATGAAAATCTTGACTGTCCCATTTTTAATACATATACATACATTATCAAGTACTGTATGCCTAATTTACATGTTATCCTACTTAACCCTCGATAATTATTCTAAAATATTGTTGATGATCTATCATCAATGTATTTGGCTTATAAACCTTACTAATTTATTTCCCGGGATAAGATTTTTTGGGATATACAACAACCCTAAACACGATGCTTTAACTATTCATGATTACTAAATTCTTGCTACAGCTAGCGTATTCACTTCGCTTCAAAGGCTCCCTATTAATGACTTTTATCCAATCTTGTCGTCTCCTGAACACTCTGATGATCTTCCTCTCATTCATTGTGTTTGATGATTAACGAATGTTTCCTTGGAAGATAACAAACGAATTTCTTTTCAGGTCACATATCTTCGTATTTGGCCATACATCCATTTGGTGCTGCTTTGGACTCAATTACTGGCTATCTACAAGCCTGTGTCGATCCATGCACCTCGAATGAAGCAACAGAGACGTTAATGAATCGTGCACAGTCCATCTTCTGTAGGACAAGTGACAAGAAATGGACAACTTCCGTTTTTCGGAATTTTTCTTCGAATTTCCATCCTGAAAAGTGTTGACATAATCTACCAAATAGTGATAGAACAATCGAAAGCCACTCTCACAGAATGCTGGTCGTTTTGATCAGAGATTTTTGTGGGTAGTCAATTTCATGACTTTTCATTTGTTTTTTGTAATTTGTTTCAGATTGTTCAGATCATGAAAACTGCCGGCATGATCTGCCAGAAGTGTAATCGAAGGGATGATTTTCCATCCTTGTGAGAAAATGACATATATTAAGTCTACTGAATACGTTTAACAGTAATGTGTGTAATTGTAATGATAATACCATAGAAAATATTTCCAGGCTGAGGTTCGAGCCATTGGATCTTCTCGTCTTTTGTAATGCCACAATTATCACTCGCTTGTTGATGAATGTATTCAGGAGTCTTGTAATCTGATCTCTGTCGGTTTCACAGTAAGTGAGTTGTATAATATGTAAAGACATGAACTTCTAAAAGCATTTAATTCTTCAATTCTTTGAGAGTTTCTTTCTGTCAATAAATAACTTTTGATCTCATCACTTGACGGAATGTAACGATGTAATTTAATAGATGCAATATAGAATACCAGTCGCGTGTTTTCCTATCGAAATTCATGTATTATGGGTGTTTGTAGCGCGATTCACGATGAGGTAAGAAAAACACTTGTCATAAATCTGTCATGCAAATATGATGTTCAACGTATTCTGCGCGCAATCAAAGGATCTCGTAGTGATAACATGGCGGTCGTGGAATGCTTTGGAATACCTGAAATCGTCCTTGTCTCCAATTGTCCTTGTCCTTGTCTGAAATCGTCCTTGAATCGTCCTCATCTTACGTCCTTGTGTCTGCAATTTTAGTTAGATAATTCTAATTTCAATCATACAAATGTAAAAAGATTTCTGTTACCTGCCTGACATGTTGCAATATATTACAATGTCATGACATAATCTCTGTTCATATTGAGTGCAATGACAGTGTGGAATTCCTGTAATAGTGCCATTTCTACTGATGAATGGGCGACATGTTCGAAGTTCAGGCAAATTTGATGATCAACATTACAATTTGTCTATTAAAACAATACCTACATGGCATGGAATGTACTCTAGCAGGCCTACACAATAAATCATCTGGATATTTGGGCGCTACATGTAGTAACATGTACCTCCTCTTCGGACAATCCTATTGTGCCTAAGTCCTTTTCATTGCCGCTGAAAGAAGAATTTGCAAGAAATAGTGTTTGCTTATAACTTCCTATTAGCTGATGTATTATTTTCAAGGAGAGACCTTCGCTTAAAAGTAGGCTTATAAAAGGCCTTTCTGCCCTCCACTATCGATGCGAGCAGTCATGTTGCCCTTTTGATCAGAGTTGTAACCGGTGTGGGATTTTCGAGACCGGTATTGGACCGACCGAGCTTTTTGATAAGTTATGTAGTTATAAATAGCTATTGCTGATATACTTGCATATATAGGCTAATATGACACCAGTTGATATCATCTATTGTTGTGTAGGCCCTATGTTGCAGCAGGGATTGAAACCGGGCCGGTCCAGCGGCAACATCCAGATAGGAGGCCAAATACAGGAATGCCACAGTACCATACCAATAGCAAACTTTGTGGATGCTGAGCGAGGCTATTCAACCCTTCAAAGTTATCAATCAAGATAGTCCTACAAGAAATCCAATCAAGCATATTTTGGTCTTTCTACTGCCAGCATATGTCTACGGACAAATCTTCTGCACGGAATGATATTATCACTTCTTCTAAGCTTAATAACGAACCAAGCGCGTTACTCAGTGCCCAAATTCTCGACACAGGATAATTCCATCCGATAGCTATCCGACGCGCACGCCGGATAACTTCATATTCTAGAGATCAGATAGGGGTATCCGGATAACCATTGAATAAGGAATCACCCTATGCTGGTCGTGACCAGGATAAGAGCGTGCATAATTGATTGTGATCTGTCGTAAAGGTGCAGTAAAAACTAGAGATGGCTGAGTTTATGGACATTTATCCTGATTTGGAGGTTCCACGACAACGTGCCAGTATTTTTAGTTTAGACGAGCGGAAATTCTTCAATTTTCATCGATTTGATAAAGATTCCTTTTCGTATATTGTTGATTTGGTAAAAGGTTCCGGTAACATTGAAGACAGCCACCGACTACCATGCGAAATGCAGGTAGCCGCTGCATTACGAAAAAAAAAAAAAAAAAATACTAACGCATCGGGTTGTTTTACAAAAACCACGGGAAGCAGCCTACAAACCGGATGTTGCGGAAGGTTTGATGATAAGTCAACCGTCGGTCTATCGTTCATAAAGAACGTTGGAAACGCTCTTCAAAGCAAGATGCATGATTTTATCAAATGGCTGCTCCTCGCTCATGCCTGGGGCCTTGAAGTCATTCATATTTCACAACCGTTAACTGACAGATTGCGCAGACGACTGAATGCATTGCAGACGATCGAGTTTGCGATCTAATAATAGTTAATCTGTTACGTCATAGCATGAGTGACGTCAGTTATCGCTTGATATGACTTATCCAGGCTCTAGAATACGATAGGGTGACGGATAAGGCTCAGGATAACCCTATCGCTATCGCGTGTCGAGAATTTGGGCACAGATGAGAAGGCAGTTATGAGGGACTCGTTGCAAATGCGTTTCACTGATCGGAATAACAGGGCCTTTTTTGGTTCTCCTCAAATTTCTGTAAGTTTTAGGCCTAGTAAAGGTCAGTGCGTAAAGATAAAAGATTTGCAGTGTATCCCAAATCAAGAACCCCAATCGCAAGTCGTCTATTGCTGTAGCTCGTTCATCTTGGCGTTCCTATGCCAAGAACAGACACCTGTTGAGAAGTCTATCTATGTACATACATTCGATTTGATGGAAAGAGCACATGATCGAATAGCCAGGCAGTGAAAAGCGTAGACTTTCAGCTCAACTCTTCGTGTATAACAGTTTTGTCGGAATGTCACATAAATACGCTTATATAATCGCATGCCTAACTGGAGCTTAATAACAACGACTGTTTCTAAGTCAAGGACTCTGTACGACAACTGCAATTTCTCAAATAAGACGGCAACGGAATCACACCAGTATGGCCGGTCCAAGTTTCCATACCGGCACCAGTATACCGGCGAGCGGTTACATCTCTGCTTTTGACATCTTAACAAGCATTGACGCCTAGGGATTGCGTTCCCGGGTACTTCTCCAATTTCGGGATCCCGAAAATATTCACCTTATCCCGGGATTTCTAAATAAACAGCTTTACAGAATACTATTTACATTTAGATAATGAATTTTGCTTTTTTATAGTTTGCTTTTCATGTGAAAGTTTTTACTTCACACAATCTATCTTTCAGTGGCGAAATAATGTGGGTGAGTTGAGCGTTGTGAGTCGCTTTCTCGTGTGTTGAGTCTACATAACAGATACGAATTTGCTTTCACAAAGTATTTGCTACTATTTTCCTTCATTTTTGGTTATCGGAGAATGTTGAGTTGCACTCCCACTAATCCGAAATACCAGCTTATCTTTCCAAGAAGAAGATGGCACAGTGAGGCATCATTACTTCTTTTTTCTTCAACAATAAAGGGAATTTATATTTCATGCGACATCTCATAGCAGATACAAAGAAGACGACAAAGTCAACATTAAAGAAAAAGTGAATGAAAGGTAACTGAGTTCGTTCAGGTCTCTGCACACTGTGAGACAAGACAAAATGCTCGTTGCATTGCCTCTCTGCATTGCAAGACTTACGCGCTGTTTCAGACAAGTTGTTGTCCGAGCTTCACCCGTGACGTCCGCGATTCTTCTGCCTGTTGCCTTGATCACCGTCAGCGCATCCATTCCCCGGGCAACAAGTGTTTCTGCTGCAATCGGACAGAACACACATATGAATGCTGCAGATCATACTTTCTCCGCTTTTTATCCTCCGCTCGTGAAGCTAACTTTCCCCTTCGAGACTAGAAATTTGGAGGTTGCTTGCGGCCAGGGTATCGACACATGTGAAGTCCCAGGCTAAAGAAGTCATTCCTTCTTATAAAATCTGTGTATTTTACTTGTCACTTTTTATCTTAGAAAGAACATATCCTTGACTTATTTTAGTTTTGGTTAAAAGACCTATGCCTCCGACATCGCTTTGTCTTATCTTCATTACCAATACGATTGCGGCCAACAAGTGTTATTTTAGTTTGTTATAGGACATCGTGGAAGTTGCCAGAAGGATCATAGAATTTATGACAGTGAGTTGTAATCTTTCACGTCAGGGTATGTATGATAGGTGCCAATCTGTCTGTATCACTGCTTTCACGTGCTTGACAGCGGGCGTAGTAAATTATAAGTCAAATGAGAACGCGCTTTTCAAATATTAACGTCGAGTAAAATCTGTAAGAATTGATATCAGCATTTCACAAAGTTGTCTTACCCTACTTGAAATAGTCAGAGATATATGCCGATTACTAAGTTTTTCCACTCACTATCTACGACATTGCAATACCGTATTTCCTCTAATAACCGCCGCGTCGTTTATTTAGAATTGCCAAGTGCAGTGTCAACTAGAGGTCGGCGGGTACTTGTAGGTTTTATCCCCCCCCCCACTCCTTCAAAATTCGATAAATCATGTTATACTGAACTGATCGCTATGAAACTTGAGGAGTGTCTAGATATGGATATTTTCTCTCTACAAACCAAATTTCATTCAAATCGGATAAATAGTTGCTGTGCTACAGTCGATAACGTATTTAATAAAGTACTACACGTTTATTCCAATTGCTATATTGTCTGCAAGATCTCTCACTGAGGAGCCCAGTAATCAACAATTTGCAGCAGAATTTTGTCAACGGGTCAGACATATTGCAAATCGATGCCAGAGTCAGCAAGTTCATCCTTGCTCGAATGACAATGCGACAGGTGCAGCGATTCGTGTGTGTTGTCCCTAGGCAATAGTCACGTGCGTATATGCGCGACGATCAAGGTCAACCATGAACATTCATTTTAGAGGATTGGCATATGCTAACGTTATCGACTGCACGCAAGCAACTGATTAATCCGAATTACTAAATGTGGTTTGTAGAGAGAACATATCCATAGCTAGACACTCCTGAAGTTTCATAGCGATCAGTTCAGTATAACATGATTTATCCAATTTTGAAGGAGTGGGGGGGGGGATAAAACCTACAAGTACCGGTCGGCGTCCATTAAAATGTGCGATTTGCCACGTGATTTTTCCAAATTGAACAAAATAATTACCGAGCATGTGACCTCAGCGGAAAGTATCAATAAGAGCTGAGCACTATCTTCTTACTGCACTATCGATTCATTCATTGCAGACAAGGCGTTCGTTTCGACGCAGAATTAACAGCGTGTAATTTCTTGGAATTGGTTTTATTTTTCTATTACTTTTTCCACGGTCACTTGAAGGCGGAGCTCACAAAACTTGAGCCTGATAAGTCATGACATGACTGAGTGTTCGACGGTACAGGAATCTGATACTAATTCAGAACCTGATGTTGATGACGATATGAAATTGGAGTGTGACACTTCTTTTATCACAGAAAGGACTGCAAACAGTACAATATCATTAATCATTCCAGTGACGTTTGGCAGCAACAAGTTTATCTTTGCATTTTAGCTCAGTGAACGATTTTGTTCTGCACTTAATCATTCTTCCTTCATTTTCTTGTTATCAGCTGCGGCGCGTATTAGAGACAATGCGGTAATTGAAGAATGTCTAGTTGAACAGAAGAAGATTTCTACAGGGTGTAACAAGAGTTTCTGACCCACCTAATACTTGCATTATCACGGATTTTTTCACATGGGAATTTGACATAAATGCTATGTTTATATTCATAGTGCCAATATATTAACATGTTATTCATAGTGTTGTAAAGAACACATCTAAAGCTCCAGAAAATACTGAATATTTTGATGACAGTCATGTCAAAGAAAGTTGGCATTTTGCATACCCACCTGAGTTATCCACACATGCAAGAACAACTCAGAACAAGATTGCTAATTCCGTTTGAGTGATGTTTTCCTATTCATCTTGACCGCGAGCAATCAGTTACTCTCGGTTTTGAGGTCATGGTACTTTAATTACAATTTGTTGAAGTTTACTCCACAAATGTTCCAAGGGTTTAAATCGGACAAGTTTCTAGGCCAATGCACTCAAACAATTCTTCGCATTTCTTAATGGATGTTTTGCCGTGTGACAACTTGCGCCGTACTGCAATCGTTCTTTCTGTATACTACTAGGATACTACTCTAGGATATACTAGACACATTCAGCATACACTGGAAGAATTTGTCGACGATATTAATCACCATTTACTGTGGCGCGTTTTTGGACAACATGCTGTCGCCATTTTTCGAACGCTGAAAGAGACCTTATCTTTCATTTGTTGGCGCAACTCATCCTTTGAGGAGGGACTAAGTTTTCGTGATCTTCCACTGCGCTTTTTATCTTCGTCTGTCCATCTGTGCGTCTACACAACAATCTAACAGGATTTTGTGGGATCCTGAAGTCCTTGCCAATTTTACGAATTGAAGCACCCGTTTCAAAGAGGGCTAGGATTTCAGTACGATTGTGTTCTCTTGGAGTCATTGTCGATATTTTTGCGCATTGAAGTCTTACAAAAATTCAATTGTAAAAACAGTCAATTGAGTAAAAACAGCAGTACGATTGAAACAAAGAGTTACCGTCTCTTGTAACAAAAGTTTCTGACCCGGGTCTAAAACTTGTGTTACAGATGTTAACGACAAAATTGTGGGAACCAACAGGTATCAATCTAACCTCTAACTGGCTGCTTTCACCACTTTGAATACGGTCTTGACTACTCTTAACTCAAATTCTTTGAATTCGTAATTTTCCGGGAAATTTCATAACTCATGTACAATACATATAAATTTTGTTTATTACAAAAATGTTGTGAACAAGAGATGATTTGTAGATTTGTGATTTATAATACAAGTAACCTAATGGGGAAACACAATGACTTTGTATGCCTAGAGGTTTATTTAGGTAGATACCGAATTCATAGGCTTTCATATGACGGTGTTATAAGTAATCAAAGTTTGATTTGCATAATTAAAGGTGGGTCAGAAACTTTTGTTACACCCTGTATTTAGTTGCAATTCCTCCCAAACACATGAAAGAAGAAGAAATTATCAGATATAAAGCATAATGTTGGCCAATATGCGACTTCCACATTATAGCGAATCGACGATGCTCATATAGAAAGGTCTCCTCCTGCATACAATCGAAGCAGGAAATATGTATTTGTGTTTAGAGGAGATAATTCTGCAAGAAGTCCAGGCTGCAAATTCCTTTTCTTTGCCTTCACATAGTGCCACTATTGCTCAATTGATCAGAATAACATGATAAGAAACATCATGGACTCTATGTATGGAAGTGTAGGAACATGCATGACCAAAACCCACTACCCAGTGAGTTTTTGACCAACACTGCCAAAACTGATATCGCGCGATTTCACATGTGTATCACAAGTCTATGATGGCATATGAAATGCAGCACCGAACGAAGGGAAGGGAGACAATCGTTGAGGCTCCTCCGAACTGCTTGATTAACATTTATTACAGCTCAAGGGTACATTGAGCACCCTGTGAAACATGTTTTTTCTGGCAAGCTACGGCGGTACATCTAGCCGCGGTCAGTCATTTCCTAAATATGATGTCTTCAGTGTCACGCGGCTGACAGCGCATCCAATGCACGTCAGCATGTTTGATGAATTTCCCCATTCACTGGGCGAATAAGAAGTGGTTCTTTCAGCGATTTTCCACGACAATTTCACGGTGTATTTTAGTGTGAAGCCGCATGGCGATGTAGCGTATTGCGTGCATATCGATTCCAATGTGTATTTTTGATAAAGCCGTCATTTATAGCTATCCGTGCTCATTTTCACAGCCTGCAGAATCACAGCCGGGCTAAGTCCGAAAAAAGAGAAGTCAGAAGAACTAAAAAGTTGTGCTGGCTAGCCCGGCTGCGAAACTTGGCTTGGGGAGGGCTGGAGGTAGAATATGTATTTTGAATGCTCCCATGTTCATGCCTTGCAACCTTTGTTTGCCTTGCTATGAAAAGGGGAAATATCAGACGGAAATGTTTCGGTTGCATGTGGATGAGAAAATGTTTTTCTTTTTCAGATGCCTCGACGGAAAGCGAAGAAAGCTCCGCCGGTGCATCAATCTGCAAATCTTCGTCAGATGAAGTTGCCATTTCAGAAAGAAGATGAGACCAACAAGTCGGCGCAGTTCATAGATTTGAAGACTTCTCCACCGTCTTCTCCTGAATTTAACAACTCTCACAACTCCTCCAGTGATGCAGATTCGGTCAATTTGATACCAGAATGGCGTGAGGGCGGCAAAGGCGACAGTCCTTTAAAGAGAGATCTTTCAGATAAAGAAGAAGACATCAGTGAGAACGTTGACAAACCTGTGAGTCCAAGGAAGAAGGAGCGACTGGCGAATAACCCAGTGGAGAAGAAACCTGCTGAATCCAAGGCAGAAAAACCGCAGAAGAAAACTATTCGAAGGAGTAAGAGTGCTTCAACAGTTGGCCGTCCAAGAGAATCTGTCAAGACGGAGAAGTCTTCCCTTATGGATAATTATAACCTCGACTTGTACTTCCCTGCCGTGCGAAGGAGCAGCCGACGCGAGGAGAAGGCAATTAAGGTGAGACGTGATGTCCTCATAGTCATACGTTTGTGAAAGCTAAGAAAGTTAGTAGATTTCACACGTTTGATGATTCCGACTGAACTTGTGGCAAACCTGCACAGGTACATGTTTTAAGAGTCAATAACGATCATTTAAGATGCAATAGTTTTAATTTTAGAATCAATATTGGTAATTCAAGATTCAATAACGGCAATATAAGATTCCATAATTGAAACTCTCTATAAAACCACCGTAATTTAGGATGCAATAGTGGTAATCTAGTATTCGGTTATGTGTATGTAAGATTCAATAGCGGTAATTCAAAATTCAACCATGGCAGATTGTAATGCGGATGCGTCATAGCTCTGTGTGCATCTAGAGAAGACACGCAGTCATTTATTGTAGAGATACTTCTAGCGAAACAATGTGTGTAGTAAAGTGTAGTTTATGTTGATATTATTTCCTTGGTTTGATATTTTCTTGAAGCCGTTTGTTTGTCCAATCTAGTTGATTGGTGACTGCTATCAAACTACATACATATGGGCGTTTCCATTTTAAAGGTTACGATTTTGAACAAAATGTGTCTTTTAGCTGTAACATGGTAGCAAGGGGTTTTTATTCGTCGTCGAGCCTTCCGCCAATTGGCGGAAATCGCTCAAAAAATTTCCGCCAACTCTTAAAAAAATTCCGCCACTAAAATGGTGGCTTGAAGAGAGCTATATTTGGATCTTTTCAGTTGTACCACCACAGAACAATGCGCCTTAACATTCACCACTTTTCCTCAGTCAGTGATTCTGACCTGAATCAGTCATATCGTATAAAAAGAATGGAATCTTCGCCATAAAAACTGCTAGCCCTTCCATCGAGCGTCAGTGCCAGCTCAACTTGTGCGATAATGGTGACGAGTTATAATGACGGTTAAGTCTGTCTGGCACCCAACCATAATGCCAAATGAAATAGGCCTACAATGTGGCTAGAAATGGATAATGTTGATATATGTAGGCCCAAATTCTAACCATAGCACGCAGGTAAGATAGGCGGGCCCTTTAGACCCATTTTTATGATGCCATGTTCCAATAAGTAACACAAGAAATACATGTAGCTTACATATGAATTTCTATGCATTTTTTATAAAAATGTTTGGTGCGAATGGGAAAGAGTCAGACAGGCTTCCCTAACAGCGTGCATCGGACCTCTGCAGATCAACAAAACAGACAATTAGCTTATAACAAGCCACCATGAGAAAGAAAAAATCATTTCCGCCAAAACGGAAGGATTGGCGGAAAAAACCCTGATGGTAACTATCCAACCGATTTATAACTTTTTTTAGAATGATCGTCGAAACATAGACAATCATGCAATATTATCAGTTATCACATATAACTGACATAAGTTACTTTTGTTGAGTGTTTTAAGCCTACAAATGTACAAAATCAATGTCCAAATTCTGGGTGATTTGACTTCAAGGGACATTTGGTAATATTATGATTTGAATTCACCGCAAACAGTAATCCAGTTTGAGTGTAAAAATGTCTATTACTCACTTTCCACTGAAAAGTCAATTATATATTTGACTCGAAGTACGTGCTTTGAAATATCATACCACAACGGTGTGATTCGATCGTCACCTAAAATGTGATTCGGTCGCCATAATAAAAATATATATATTACCTTATTTTTTATGAATTCAATGCTCAAATCGATTCACACGAACTATATCTGCAATAATTGGTTCATATACACCCTTTGTTACATCATCATATGACGTTTAGGAGGAATCTTCAGAAAGTGATAAATATGTCATACCACAAATGTAATTCGTTCGATACCCAAACAGATTTTGTGATTTGTAGTTCATGCGCTCTTGTACAATCATGTTTTTGTGAATCTAGATGTCTAAATAAATGAATTTTTATATATTTTTAATCAATTTCAAGTGTTAATGTCATATGTAGGCACCTTCATAAGACAAAGCGTGGGTCGATCGTACAAAATGTAATTCGTTTGATCGATTATTGTATGAAATACGCATTATTTGTGATTCTTATTATCATTTTCGTGATCAGCATCAAAAACTGACCTAGAAAAGTGGCTTTGGAACTTAATATTGTTTAACTTTTTTATTTTCCATCGAAATCGTAACCTTTAAAATGGAAACGCCCATATATTGATTACGTCATTCTCGTGTCTGGTATTGGCAATGACTTTGGCCAGAAGTGATACTCATATTTACAAATAAGCAATTTGGCCTTCTAAAAGTGCATTAATGCGGTTACGAACATCTCAGTGATATATACGCAGTCAATGTGGTTTATCAGGAGTATCAGCTGTCTACAAAGTTCGATGGGGACTCCAGGAAGTCAGCTCAATATTTTCTGTATTTTCGGAAGCCCCTAGCCGCAAAAATTTCCGGATGAACACGAGTGGACGGAATCATTGATTTCCTTGATTTAATCATAGACGAAAGAAATAATAGGCCTACAATTTCAGCCTTAACCCACATCTCCTCTTTAATAAGGTCACTTATTTGGGTGTCCCGTTGGTCGATCTGGTATAAAAAGTTGCCGCTCGGCACTAATGGTTTAATGTCTTGCACGGCCTATGTATGTAGTTCGTACATTATTGACGCTAGAATTCCGTCATTCACATTTCTAATGAGCTTGTTCCGGTTAACATATGAATATTGAATATAGACGTTCGTATTATTGGAGATTGAGCATTGAAATAGTTGAGAAGAAGCAAGGGCTCCAATTTTTTAAATTTAAATTTTCACATATATTCTTTTATGTAGAGTGCCGAAACTTAGCCATTTCAAATGATATTAGAACTCAAGTACAGATAAGCCTATAGGAAACATAAAATTCACTGGAAACAGAGAAGATTTTGATAGTCTTTGCAAGGACTGGTTTACACAAAATGATTCACACAAACAAACCAGGCAGGTCAATCTAAGCAAGGAAGTAAATTTATTGTAAAGCAAAGTATTCATTCATCAAATGATTCATAAAATAAATGAACCAAGTTATAAACTATTTATTTATGACATTGACTCGCATCCTTTACCTCCTATTCTTTCACGAGTGCCATGATCCTGTTAATTCCAACAGTAACTCAAGCAACACTGATTCTCAGAAGCAGTCCGTTTAGTATCCCATTCTAGTTCTCCTATCTTGTGCGCTAACGCAAACTTTTCGCGCATTCCTGGCGTCAATTATCTTTCTATTTCAAAGCATATCCGAAAATAAGTGCCCCCCCGCGAAGAGGGCCACTCGGTTTGACTCCCCTTAGAACTAGGGACTAGAAGTCAGGTGAGGTGCTCATGCGTTGATCTGTCATCAGCAAATTTTGCATCGTGTAATCGGGGATAACCACAAATGCTTCTCCGGATATCTTTATACTTGATTATCCAGAATGTACTGTGCTGGGGTACACGCATGCATACAGTGGCTTAATTGCATTCTACAAGATTTGTGAATCTGTTTTAGAAGCATTTCATATCGGAGATTGTTTTTCCATTTTCGAGAGTGACAACACTGATAAACTTACAGCTTTGCATTTAAGTGTTTTTGATCGATCTTACAAACGTCTCTCAACATGAGTCACAAAAAATGTGTAATCTGCAGCTGCAAAAACATGCGGTCGCAAATATCTTGCAAATCATAAATTATGAAGCATGCATGCCTGTACCAAGACCTTCTTTATCGAAGTGGAAGTCTCACAAAATTGAATTAAAATGTACCAATATTCTTTTCTACGGACGATGTTGCCATTTTGTTTTTATTCTATTTTCACAGGAAGTCCAAGAGAGAGATTTTACACAGAAAATCTTGGATGGATTGGAAGAAGGCTTAAAGATTTGTGAATTTGAAGAGAAGGGCCGCGGAATTATCTCAACACGACAGTTCAACAACAACGAATTTGTGATAGAATATGCAGGAGACTTGGTTTCAGCTGCAGAGGCTGAGAAGCGGAACAAATCTTACGAGAAGCAGCCGGAAGTCGGTTGCTACATGTTCTGGCTGAACCACAAAGGAACCAAATACTGTGTAGATGCCACAGTAGAAAGTGGCAGACTTGGGAGATTAATCAATCACAGCCGAACGAAAGCAAATCTTCGCCCGAGGGTGAAAGAGATTAACGGCGAACCTCGACTTCTGCTGTATTCATCACGAAGAATCTTTCCAGGTAAGTTTTCCGATGTAGAACAGGTACAGTAGAATTAACAGGCAGTCCGGAGAGGACATACGATGACTATGTTGGCACACTGTGACAACGGGTCTACTTTAAGACTTTTCTTCAGCGGTTTCATGATCATTTGGATGTTACTTTTGATCAGACGAGGAATAAGTCTTTGACTGAGAAAATAGATGTGTATTAATCAACGTTTTTTAATCCCTAATAAATGGCCTAATATGGGCCTGTAAATAGCTTTTAACGTCATCTCTTAGCCATAAAATTTTAGAAGAAGACAGAACTGGTTTTTACCTACTCCGATATGAGATGTGTATTAATCAACGTTTTGCGATCAGCTTCAACTGGATAAAAGTGAAAGGACTACAACGGACGCATTACATTCAGCTCTGGTAGACGTGAGTTAATCTCCGTCGCTTCAAGTTCTTAATTTGTTTTATGCAAAAGCCGTGCTCCACGTATCCGGATGAGGAGAGTTGAGAAAAAATGATTATTTTCCACGGATACTGTATTAAAAATATAAATGATAACTCGACGTTTCGCTTTACAGCTTGATCACGAGCAAGTTTGTCCATATCTACGTCCTCTGAAATGTATTCACTGTTTATTGCTTCCAATCTTTAACAGATTTGTCACAAACTTGCTCGTGATCAAGCTGTAAAGCGAAACGTCGAGTTATCATTTATATTGTTAATACAGTATCCGTGGAAAATAATCATTTTTTCTCAACTTAATTTGTTGGTTTAAAATCCACCATTTAACGAAATCACATGATAACTAGTGTGTGAAAGCAAATTGAGATAAACATGAAGATACGGATGAATGTTCACGTCATCTAGAACGCATGGCGCGGGACGATTCCCCTATGTAAGAATGTTCACAGAAGTTGCAAACAATGCGATGCACAAAATTTCGTTAAACAAACTTCATCATTCATAGATAGCCTACAAAACTCACAGTTGTTGTAAATGCATCCTTCTATAACTTGGACGCAGAATCATAGATAAAGGACGATTGGCAAGAGACAGAGAGATGAGATGCAACACTTTTCTGTCTTTCCTTTGAGATAACTTCTGATGCAATTGCGATAGAGACAAACACTTCCACACAGAGTGAGACCCACCTGAAAAGTTGACCATTGAGTAAAGTTGGGGGATACCTTGTGACCATATATGAGGCGTCTGTGTAAAACGTCTGTGCTGCATTGTGTGGACTGAGTATAAACTCAAGCTCTCCGGTTTTACCAGATATTGCACCAAAATTGATCAATTTTAGTTCGTTGCCGCGTGAAAGCAATATTAAGTTCTTTTAAGAGCTGCTGAATCCTTTGGTTACAACAGCATTTCATTTATAAATCAACGGATGGGAGAACGTCATTAGATCTCACTGCATTACTCAAATGTTATAAATGATGAACTGCTGTGATGATTCATCATCGTCATGATAGTGGTGTCAACCAACCCCCTCACTATTATTTGGAGAGAGTTCAGGGGGCCGTCAGGTATGGGGTGACTACAGTGATAGAGATGTAATTAGTAATTGTAATTGATTCCAATTACTAATTGCATCTCTATTAATGTAATTACTTACAATTACAAATTACTCAATTTCTTCAATTACCTTGTAATTACTTTAGATAATTGTCGGCATATACATTTCCACACACCTTCTTTTCTCGGGCGGATATTCTAAGGTTAGTTGCAATATCCGATAGTCTCTATCGTGCCAGCAGCTATCTTCCACCACAGACTGTCTGCTATCTTTACATGACCACTATTCGTCCTCTGCAGGCGCCCCACAAACGCATCTTAACCTCCTTGAACGGGTTGAGAAACGCGTCAAGGTGAAAAAACCTGCTTACAACTTGCAGCCGCTCTCCGTCAGACGGGATGTTGCTTCATTCAGTCTACAGGTACTATTTCGGTAGAAGCAGCAAATGAGTGCGTACCCAAACCTAAGATCTTCTCCAGAAGCACGCGCAGAGTTAATGCACTCACATGCTATCATGTGAGGTTAGAACACGCACGTACTGTGAGTCGCTCGAAAAGCTTCTTTGTTTGCGCGGCACAGCTTTGGAATCAGCTTCCAGAGACCACTTTCCCTGACCAATACAATTTTGATACATTCAAGAAGCGTACGAACAGGTTTCTGATGGGGACAGCTTAATCAGATTAGAAGATCAGTTTTTTCCTTTTATTTATTTAAAATAGTACAATTTGTTACTTTCTCATTGAGTAAGCCATAGCTTCGTTCATGACTCATAGCTGTGATAGGGGTGAAAATTCTGTTAAAAAAATGGCTCTCCGGAAAAGCAGACGAGGCTTGTAGCATTGATAGTAAACTGCCACTTTCCTATTCTTCCCCCAAGTATTTTCGCCTTATATCTCAACTACGATTCAAACTGAAGAGGCAGTGCTGGAATATCGAGACTTCTAGAAGACTTAGTTATGGTTGCAATTACATCTCCGCTAAGATTCAAATTGATTCAAGGATTTCAATTATAGCACTTAGAAGCATTTCTTTGCCCCTCTTTTTCCGATAGGATGTAGCAATTTCTGATATTCATTTTCCAATCTGAATTTAGCTTAGAGGGGGAAAGGATATCATAAACCGGCACTTAATTTTAGATTTTGGAAATAAGTTTCGTCGCAAATTTCTGAAAAATGATTGGTAGTTGTAAACCCTGCGCTCATCTAAGTGTAGTAATGCATTAATAAGAGTGGAAGTAATTGCAATCACTTCTCAATTACATGACTGAAATTGTAATTAATTACAACTACAACACAAGTCTGCGCGCGATTGCTTGGCTATAGGAGTGACTTAAACTGCCCTTACATATTTATTTCTGTCAGAAGTGTATGTTTACTCCTTCCTAATCTATGTCAGATTCTACCATTATCCTTGCTTGCATTTGTAATAAATATTCCACGTATAGTATAGTGGTAAAATCCAGCCAAACTATCAAGCCCGACCAAGCACCTTCACTCTGGTCAGCGCAACTTTTAAATGAATTCATTAAGCTCAAATCTATCCCTCAACATGGAGAAGCCTAGTACGACTTTGATTTAAAGCATACTATCTTAGAGATTCAATGTCGGTTGAGTGTGCTAAATCGTAGTCGGACCCATCGCTTGATTTTGAGGTATAGATGAAAGATTTAAGGTTAATGAAATTATTTGTGGATAAAAGTACGCGCCGACCCATGAAAGCATGGTTTTAGTCTCTTGGTCGGATTTTATAATCTGACTACTTGTGATCTACTCGAGTTTCAGCCGATACGACTCGAGGTTGACTAACCCCACTCGCAGGGCCCTAGATTTTACCAAGGTCTTGCAAGCCGAGTGCCAGCAATAAAATAGCAAGTGGACGGACACCTTCTCAAAATCGAATTATCTTATATATTAACCTGTCAAGAAGACGACACGAATTATGAGTGATACTAAATAATGATGGCTTAGTGGCATGTAATTCTTCATTAAAATGATTTTTCTTCATTTGCAGGTGAAGAACTGCTCTACGATTACGGTGATCGATGCAAGCAAACACTTGAGGAGTTTCCCTGGTTAAAGTCCTGAACTTTTGCATTTACTTTCAATGAAATTTTCAATGCCTTTTATTCCTGGCAACTACCGCCTTTATTGCCTCCATGCATCTATTTATTACTAGTGCGAAATACCTGTGAGAAGCAGCAAGATCTGAAAAGTATTGGTATAGAAATTAATGACTGTTCCTTTATCTCAACGTCTTCGCAAAACAGTTCTGTTTTTAGAACATTTTCTTGTCAGAGATCTCGCTCTTTAAAGGTTAGGCGTTCTTTTGTCAACTTCAATGTTAGATTGATAGTTTTTATTTTTTACGAAATGTGATTTGTCATACGTATTTTTAATATAACATTCAATTTCCACATCTGTTTTCGTCTATCTGGCAAATGGTCATCGTCAGCAGAATTGAAATCGCGCGACCTGTTGTTTATATCCTGTTTGTGTTGTTTGATTGTGAGACCACTGAAAAACCTCTGTAAGTCAAGCTTGAATGTCTTCGATTTCATTGAGGGCTGTGCATTAAGATTCTGCTCATGTGGAGCAGATTTTCGACTAATTCAACATCTTCGATAGGCCTTCAGATTCGCTCCAAAATAAATATGTCATGCAGAATTGTAGATTCGATCGAGTAGGCCTCGTGTTGATTATTTGACATTTTCGAAGGGTCAAAAGATTCATGGGGAACTGCAGTTTTCAGTCTGTTTTTGAATATCTATTCGTGCCAGTCGCCTATGTGTGTTCGCCGAATATCTAGTCGTTTATTGGTCAGTTGAGTGAATTACCTGTGTTCGGTTCAGGATATCAACAGTCCGAAATCTGGTCAGGTTCCAGCTGAATGTCATTGGAAGGTGCACCCTCATGAGTAGAATAATTAACCAGGCAAAAAATAGGTGAAATATTCTTGTTCACAGTACATCAGTCGAAACTAAAAGCTTCATTCACATGGGTCATCCACCGGTGTGTGTGCATTGTATAGACACGTGACGCGTGTCAAAGCGTTTTGCAACAGCTCCATAATTCACACTGCACTTTGATCTCCAAAGAGCCATGCCGAAGTATGAAATATTTGGCCTACATGTGTGATTAAATAGACTGCGGTCTCAATCGAACTTCGATATCTAGTCAATCCAATTGTTTAGTTAAATCATTTCTGTAAACTATACTGTGCAAGAAGGGATAGGAATTGACCTATTGAATACAATCATTTAGCTCAAAGACTTCGATGTAGCTGAACGTGAAATGACAATTCCGTCATCGTGATAATGCTATCTCATCTCGAGTAAAGCAATCTCGACAGCTTTTCTTGTCAGTGAATCATTATGAGCCACATGATTTATTCTGAATTTTTACTCTGAACGCCATAATCCCTTCATAATATCAAAACTAGAACATCATAAATATAAAAGCGTATACTTTCATACCATACATACATGGTAAATGAGAAAAGTAATCACTACTTTCGAAGTAGAAAACAAAATATTTTCGACCACCGTCATATTTCAAGTCAAGATTGGGTTTTGAGATAATGTCCAAAGGATTTCATGTCATGACTGCAGCACCTCATTCGCCTTGTACCATCACCAAAGTTGTAGCCGTCACAGATATAATATTCTGGAATAAAATACAGAAATGTGATTTTTATTATGAGAAAGATATATCATCATTTATATTATACTATTCATATATTATCCGCTAACAAATATCACACACTTGGTAATTGTTTGATGCGTGTTTCATGATGTCAACCCTTTGAGACCTAAGACGTACATGTACGTCAAGGTTTCTGATAGTGTTATTATTTGTAGTTGAACTTAAGTGAGGAATATTATAAGGGCATTGTGACGACCAATCAGATGGCAGTGAAGCTTCACGTGCGCCTCCAGCTAATCGCGCGCTTACAGTGTAACTTGAGAGATTTATTAGTGTGTGACATATATTCTGTACAAAATATCTTAGGTACAAAGTCGTCGCAGAAGAATTCAGGCACATCGGCATGGATTTGACGAAGACTTCGACGTAGGCTTAGATCGGCCTAGTGATGAAGTCGAAGTTGGATTATGTTTCGTCGAGTAAAAGTAACAATGATGACATCGCCAAAGAAGACGTAGAAGAAGAAATTTGGTTCCTCAGAAAGCGATTGGGATTTCGCAACGGCTGATGGTGATACATGCACTGTCATATAATTTGAATTGGGGAGACTGGCTGGCAAGCAGATTCCCCCCGGAAGCTGAAAGATTATTGTGACATTTTTTACCTCTTGAATTATTCTAAGTTAGCCAAATTAATGGACTATAATAGCAGAGCGAGAATATACAACGCCAAAGAAATTAATCTATCGTGTACCGGTATTTTATATATCGTAATTGACTGAGAAATATACTTCAGATTATACTCAAACATTAAAATGCACTTTTGTGACTGATGACAAACAGGATTCTGAAAGGTAATGTATGTTTCTATGTATAGTTATAGCTAGCTTTTGAGGCTTAAAACTGCTTTTTATTTACTAGTTATGGCGTGATATAACCCGAGTCGTAGGCGAGGTTTACGAGTATATCTACCATAGCTAGTCAATATTAGCAGTATATTATACCTAAAAAGCTAGCTATAACGATATTATCAACAGACACTAGACATCAAAGTAGCTGATATTACGTGTGTGAAGTTAGCACCGCCATCTTGAAAATGGAATGTGCCACTCAAATAAACCTGACAGATCGATGCATTTGGTGTGTGCCAGCATGTGCCACCCATTATTTTGAAAGAATTGCCCCTAGTTTAGGAGAAATCGCTGCTCGAAAGCCGACATGGCGGTGATGTGAAGTTAGCACCGCCACTAAATTTTTTTTCCAAAATACACAAAACATACGAAACCCGCACAACAGATAGAAAACCATGAAAAACATTGTGCCAGCAAGTTTCAGCACCTAAATTCCCGTACTTGCTGAGAAATTAGCCCCCCAAAGCTCAATGCGCTGGAGGTGATGTGAAGTTGGCACCGCCATCTTGAAAAATTTATGTGCCAGTCAAACCAAAGGTCGAAATCGATCTAGATGGAGTGTGCCAGCATGTGCCAATCTTATATTTCACGAAAATCCCACCAGATCCGGTAGAAAACCAACCCGAAAGCTCAATGGCGGTGATGTGAAGTTGGCACCGCCATCTTGAAAAATGCATTTGCCAGTCAAACCAAAGGTCAGAATCGATCTGGTGGGATTTTCTTGAAATAAACGAGTGGCACATGCTGGCACACTCCATCTTGATCGATCTTGATCGGAAATTTTAGTGGCGGTGATAACTTCAAATCACCGCCATGTCGACCTTTCGAGCAGCGATTTCTCCTAAACTAGGGGCAATTCTTTCAAAATAATGGGTGGCACATGCCGGCACACACACCAAATGCATCGATCTGTCAGGTTTATTTGAGTGGCACATTCCAATTTCAAGATGGCGGTGCTGACTTCACACACGTGCTGATATTGCACAATTTGATATCACTATATCACTATCACTAACTTTCTTGATATAGTTGATATCAAGAAGATCAACCGTTTGAGTTATTGATATCAATTTTGATAATGGATGGAGAAAGCAGATAACACCATAGATAGAAGCACCATGTTGCTGTGAATGTAATAGTATTGGCGGTTATGGAATCAATCAATACTATCTGAACAATTTCCGTACTGATATTTCAAATTATCAGATTATAGATTTACATATAGAACACTTCCCCAGAAGGTTGATAATATATGAAACTGTTACACCTATTTGCAGCGGTGAGCATATGCGTTCCGACCTTCAAAACTGGAGCGCGGAGCGAAGAAAAATTCCATGAGAGCACTACATTTGGTCATGGAATGATAATTTCTTTTGACATCGTCTTAATCCTTCAGTAAATTTACCACAAAGGGTTTCAACATGAGTTTCAGGATCGCAATACAAAACATTTGACACTAAATGAAATGTCGTGATGCTTTTGATTGCTTCTACATATGTGCAAGACTAAAAGCTGTGGGATGCAGAATGCATCAAATATTCTGCAATGAAGAACTTGTCAGAGAATGTAATGGAATGTCACCAAAGAACTTGGGAACATCACATGAAGTCTTCACCACCTCTGGTCTTCACTTGATGAGTAATTGAACAATAACATGAATGAGCAGCAGGTGCATGTAAGAAGGGATGCGTATGACGCACAGTAGGTTGCCAGATCGATAGGCGTGCTGTAGACCACAGGGGCTCTGTTAGCGCGAAGACATCCTGGAGAAAGAAGAAACACGAGTATGGCTATTCGGGAGAGCCTTTGGCCGAGAGGAGACATGACGTGAGGGAGATGCATGAGAAGCAGGGGCTACAATTCGTCTCAGGTCGATTTACGGAACTCTCGGTAATGGCGCCAAAGCACAGAAGGCGAATCTTCATCGTAAAAGGTAATTCTAGGCGATGCAAGAATTTTGGTTGAACTACTACTCATTTTCCGTAAATATACTTGCAATTGGGTGATTCATGGATGAACCTAAAATACAAAAACTACTACATAATTAGTGACAAAATTTGATATGAGAAATTCGTATAATGATTATCATGACTAATTCATTAATTATTAAAATTAACTAATTAATTATCAAAATAATGACTCATTCGACTGAATTCACTACACTGAATACATTCATACAGAGATCAAACACAATTCAATCTCAATATATCAAAATTAGCACATTGTATGACGCTTTTACTTGAGATTAACCTTTCATTGAAAATGTCACGTGGTACACATCACGTCATGCGGCACCTATGTGAAATGCACAGCATGTACGCTGCTCTTCATGCGTTCTGCGCTTGCTATTATTACTATTACTATAGCAGGAAGCGGTTGCTATTGTTATATAGACAAACCAGGAAGGTAACGTCATAATGCGAGCTGAAAGCTTTGACAGTGAAGCAGGGATGCGGAGTCCTATCATTTTGATACGACTCCGACTCCGGGTGTCAAGCATATATAGCCTAGTTTTTTGAAAATTAACTGGAAGCCTACATCATAGATCATTAAATGCTTACCTGAACCTATATTTAGTGATAATTGTTGTATCAATTATCAATCATTTTCGATGAAAGCTCATCAAATGTCGCTTTCAGCTGGATGTATACGACTCGGCTCCTCCCATGTTCTTGGTGTGTGCTTCACACGGTTTTTCTCCAGTCTCTACCAGGCAGGAAAATGCCCATCCTCCAAAAAATATGAGTACACTTTCGATTTTAATATGCGCTTTACAGGAGCCATCACACACGATTAACGTGAGAGTAAGAGGCAATGTTCTCAAACAAACTAGAATTTCACTTTTGTCTCTGATGTGACCGTAGGTGTGATCGAGGCTAGGAAGGCTTGTCTTCTCTACTAAATCACCGAGTGAAAGGAAAATCTTTTTTTCACTATCATGGTTCATTCTCTCAAATATTATAAGCTTTACATGCACTGCTGTCTCTGTACTTTTGTTTGACGGAGAAAGTTGACATCAAAACAATGACAGCTATGCACGAGGATAAATAATTTGCTTGTATCATATCATTTCGGGTGTAGTTATAGTCCGGAGTCCAATCATTTGATAGGACTCCGACTCCAGCAAAAATGATAGGACTCCGGGACTCCGACTCCACATCTCTGCAGTGAAGGAGGCAGAGCGCAGATCCACTCGAAAAGATAAAGTTGCTTAAAATCTAAATGATCGAATTGCTTCATTTTTGGACAGCACATACCTGGTACCACTCCACGATAGCCTGGCACCATGCCTTCTTTCCTGTAGATTCTCGTGTCCGGTATCGGCATCGCTGATGACCTCACTGCAAGTGACCGCGCAGGACCTTCCGTGTAACTCAGTAAATCCCCACTCCTGAAAATGGTGAAGTTCATCAATTCGCAAATCAAAAGTGTCTGTAAGGCAGGGACAACTTGATTTATCACAAGAATACATACAGTTCATGCACGAGTTCATGAAGCGTTAATGGCTCGAACCCTGTACCCTCTGCAATTCTGTTCCGAAGCGCGGTCCTTAACAAACGGTGCCAACCTCTCACTTAAACATGAATATAGTTATTCATGGAATGATGCTAAAATCAGTTGGTACAGCAGTAAACAAAGTGTTTGCCAATAATAACCAAAACTAAACAGAATTTATTTGCTCCTTACACATTAACTTTGCATTTCGTCTTCCTTGCTTTCCGTAGTTCGCCTTCCCCGGGGCTGGTAGACTTTGAAGCAAAGATCGGAAATGATAAAATGATATCATCAAAGATTTTCGTTCCATTATATTTTCTAGTGATAGATTCTTCGCATTTTGTATTGAAGCAAAGTCTCTTTCGTTTATTCTACCCATGTCCTTCCGCACTGGTTGATTCATGTAGCGAAAAGCAACAGGCTATTGTCTGTCAGTCTGTCTATCACAAAGATTGTCTAGCAACTCATTAATAACACTGTCTTGATGTTTTTGAGGTCCTGACTGTAATCTTTTTAGACAATATATTAGACAAGCATGATAAAGAGGGATAAGGTAAAAATACAAAAATGGAAGAAAAGTAAATGTCACTTTCAGAAGTAATCCAGATAATACTGGTAACAGGCTGAAGTAAATTGTCGATAGGTCGGTAGAAGACGAATAGATAATGTCAATTCATTGAAACAACGTGGGCCAGTAACACGAAAGGAATTGTCACCAAATTTGCAACGAGAAAAAGGAGCGTGCATCTTTTGATCTGTGAATGATCTCAATGAATCCACCAAGACGCGCAGCTATTTTCCGTCTGTTAAAATTTTACATCTACTTGTGGAAACTTTGACAATATCTGAAATATACGATGGAGTCATATTGTGTTGTGATTTATACACCATTTGAACAACTTTTAGCTTGCGGCGATACTTCAAAGAAAACCAGTTTAGTTTTTTGAACATATCAATGGATGACATGTCAGCAGCACATTTAACATTCAAAATCAATCGTATTGACTTTCGAAGCAGAATTTCAAGGTCATTCATTTGCGTTGCATTACACCACCCCCAAATCGATAGACAGAAGTCAAAATGAGGCAAGATGAAGGAGTTGAAAAATTGTCGGCGAGCATGAAATGGGAGAGTCTTTCAATCTGAATAAAATATAGAGTTTTGATCTGACTTTCTGACAAACTTTACTGATATGGCACTCCAAGATAAGTTTTGCTGAATGGTAACGCCTAGAAGGCGATGACAGCTGGTGTTCATAAGAGTTGTCTCATTCGATTTCAATTCAAAATTATCAATGTCAGCGAGATGAGATCGCTTTTGGTTGGTAGATATAAGTATTTTGATTTGCTCAAATGAATGGCCATTTTGTTGTGATAACACCATTTTGAAACAGTCTATTTGTAATATTGAATCAGGTATATTTGTAATTCGAGTGTATAAAGCGTATATCAAAACTTGTGACATCTAATGTAGAGGCCATAGGCCCTACCTAACTTTTGATATACAAGAAGCTTTGTATGACTAAACTGCTTCCTTCAGTCTTCCAATATTTGGAATATATCGATGCTGCATGCAATCTAATTTTGATTTCATTGCTAAGAGCAATAAAAGTATGACTAGATCTATTTCCAGTGTAGGCCTGCGTATATTTCACTAAAAATGCCATCATTTTCTTCTATCATTTCAAAAATAAAATGATACCATTGCCGATCATAGCTTTGAAGTTAGTAAAATTGCCTTCAAGAGTTCTTTGATATTTACGGAGGTGGAGAAACGTACGCAGGAGGTGAATCGGTGAATCCGCATCACCGGGTTCTGGAGGGAGCAATCCAAAATTAATGGGATGACGATTTGTACTTTTAATAAAGCAATAGAACAATTAAAAAGTAAAACAGTTAAACTTACCCTTGTTTGAGTGGGTATGGAACTTTGAGATTATTTTGATGTCTCTCGACTTCATCGCGGAAAGCATTGGCGCTATTCTCTGTAGCAGCATGATACCGTACGCCAAGCCCAGTCTCAGTTATCTTCTTTCGAGGAATATAGCCAGTATATCCACACATGGCAGCTTCTCGAGGACCTCGTTTGTCCTCTAATAGGATTGGACGGTTGGGATCTGCATCTACCCACAAGTTCATATGATCACGAACACGTGGATCGCCAAGAATTGGTCGAAGAGCTGGAAACATTGTCGAATGCTTTTCCACGTCTTCTCTCTTTGCTTGTTGTCGCTCATGTTCATTGATGAATTCGTCAATACAATCCTGGGTCATAGCACGATATCGTTTCCCAAAATGAAATGGAGATCTCATGATATCACCTGTAATACAGAAAAATCGTCAAGAATTCTAGTACCACGTGATTGTTAGGTACTTCTAATCTTCCCCCCACATTTCTGTTGTTGACACCCGCAATTGTCGCATCGTCAACGATCTTCTCTTGCTCCTACAGGCAGTTTCACTAACGTGGCATAGCATGAGTGTGTAAAACTCCTCTTATCTGACTTGTACACAGCCTCAGAATTAGACAACTGCTCGTCATTTGTCTGTAGACAACAATCACACGAAGCTCATGATCACAGCTGTGCAGTGAACTCTCGTTTTAAGAATCACTCGTTATAAGAATAAACTCGTTATTAGAATCAAATCCATTTTCCCGAAACATTTCTATACAACGTTATAAGTTTTCCGCACGTTATAGGAATAATTTGCATGTCAATTTCGTTATAGGAATCAATGTATAAATAGTCATTCAACAATTTAGCATGAAATACTATGTATTTTGAACTCGTTATAAAAATAAATAAGGACACACTTTCGTTATAAGAATCAGTGTGAATGACACTTAAACTGTTATTGGCCGAAATACTCACCAATGGCGTTATCCTACTTTTTATTGATTATATTTGCCAATGGACGTCAGACAAAAGCGTCATGATATCACGATTGACCTTGAGAAGATGAAATCCACTGAAATCCTCGCCAATTGCGTTATTTTACTATACCCTTCGATTAGAATTGACAATGCGCGTCATCAGAACTCATGACACGAGATGGAGATAATTGTATCCCATCCCGGCCCTTGGGAAGATGGAAGAAGAAATCCTAAAACGAACCAATGAGAGCCTTCACCAAAGCAAGATATCGGACTTTTTTAGACGAAGTTGAAACTGAACTGAAATATTCTAACTGAGTATCCAAGGGACCTTCTCAGTAAGACTTCTCAGTGGTGTTGTACTGTATTCTAAACCCAATGTGACTAACTTTGGCGAAATTTTATGATTTTGGAAAACTTGAAAAGTGTGGGGGGGGGAAGAATAGAAGTACCGATTGTTGTAGTCGCTGAGTATGTAGTTGTTCATTGATGGACATTTTTTGATCAAAATGAATTCGGTCATTTGGAGCTTGTTCACGTCATGATTCTCCAATGACGATAATGATGTGAACAAGCTCCAAATGGCCGAATCTCAACATCTCTATCTCTAAGATAAATGTTCATGTTTTCTAATTTTCAATGCGCATTTTATAACGTTCTAAGCAACTTCTAACGGCCCTAAACAATTTTAAATAGAAAATTACACAGGTATCTTATAATTCAAATTTGCTAATACTTGAAAGTGACTGTCATCATGCTTAACCTGTGTGTCTCTATGATAGTTCTAATAAATTTCTGTAAAACCAGATGAAAAGAGAAATCATAAAGATATCCAACAAAAAAATGGTAAAAAGTTGCAATGACCAGATTGCAGATCTCGACAGTGATCGGCTTTAAGCAGTGTGATGCTGAAATGTTATCGGATGCCGAAAAATCCCGAAGATTGTCAAATAGATTATATACAGAACTTTGGGAACAGGCAAAATGCTCAACTTCACACAAGAACTCAGTCAAGAAACAATGAAACTTTGCACGAAAATCAGAAGCCAAAATAAAAATTGAGACTGCAATAATTCTGTTACAAGACCTTAGGAAGTTTGCTGGTGTATAAAAGTCGGATGGCATTGCTCCAAATACACTAGAAGCTTGGTAACTTTTTGTTGAAAAACATCGACATTCCACTCCACAATCTATCGCTGCCATGAACAGTGACTGCACACCTCTCCAAAATCCACCTGATTTCGATTTATTGGTTGTTTCGCACTCGCTCCGACGTGATGCAGCGTGTGGTTTACGTTGTCAATATATTGAAGCGAATGGAGCAACTTTATCAGTGCATATTTGCATTTCCATAGTGAACATGTTAGTGAACATTACACTCTGAGGAAAGGGAATCCAAACATTCATCTGATTGCTGATTGAGAAATTCTTCGGAGCATAGTCAGTAAATGTCTCTGTACTGCTTTCAGACATGGTGCAGGTGGATTTCTCAAGCCCCGCCAATTTGAATTTTATCTCCCAGTAGTACAGAAAAAATCATTCATTATTTTCGATCAACCAATGATGCACATTGGAATGAGAAATATTTTGTCATATTGAAGGTCGACGACACGGCAAACGCATTCAACAGTGCTTCTCAGCAACTTGTGTTCCATGAATGTAATGATCACTTTCCGAGATTGTTATCATGAATCAGTGAATGTTATGCAACTCATCCTATTTTGCAGCATCCAATGGGAAGGCTTTCAACTAAAACTGGAGTACAACAAGGTGATCCTCTCGGACCCTTACTGTTCTCTTTGACATAGCGTCGTGAGAAGAATTTGCAATTCACTATCATTGGAATTTCATGCTTGATACTTTGATGATGGCGTCTTTGCAGGACCATGTGAATCTATCCTCGATGGACCGAATATCTTCAGGAAACTGTTCCTTCTACAGGTCTGAAAGTAAATTTTGCGAAGTGTGAAGCTTTCATTCCGTCCTATCTTGATTTTTTCGATGTTTATGTAAAGAAATCAAATACACCCAATCTTGAAATTCTTGTCTCACCAATAGAAAGTTTCGAGTTTTATGATTCCTCTATCTCAAAAAAGAATGAAAAAGCAGACAAACTTCTTACTTTGAATGAATTGCACAATTCTCAGGTTGGCGCGGCTATTCGTCGACGTTGTTCTGGATTTTGCCGTCTATCATATAGCACGAGCTACTCTAGTCAATAAAACAACTGATATTTTCAAGAAATTTCATGTAGGCACGTGAAGACTGTTCTTCTGTCGAATGCACAGACGCGGCAAAAATGTAAGCACAACTCGCTGTAATGAATCGAGGCTCAGGTCTTAAGTCTGTCTCTGAAAATGCTGATGCTGCTTTTCTAGCTTCTTTCCTCAAGACTGGTTTGGAATCATCGAGATATTGTAAGACAGATGTCGAGTGCGTTTATATGCAAGCTTCTCTCTGTGATCCACAGAATAGACAGGTCGTCTCTTCTTCTGTCTGACTAGAAAGGAAGCAGTGGAACATGTAACGTAAATGAAATGGCACAATCTGCTGACTAAATACCATAGCAATCGAACAATGAGCAGCCAGTTCAACATTAAACACGCCAAGTTGTGCAAAGTTTCAGTGACTTATCAACCGGATCACACAGCAAAGAGACACAGACCATATCAAGTTATACAGAGAAGTTGTGAACGTTTTTTCGTGCGCCTGCTAACTTTTTTGATAATGATTGGAGGGCCCAACAGTATCGAGAATTTTTTTGCGCAATGATCTGAATTCTTCGAATCTGAAGGAAACGTGAAGATCGGAGCATTTTGAAGGAATTCACACCAATCCGCAAGCGGCGCACGACTATTTTCCCTAGTAATGTTCTGCAAGGTTTTAAAAAATTTCCTTTTGCCCACTTAGTAAGTTCCTGCCCGTGCCATCGTTTTGAATCAGTTTGCACTTCTGGTAAAGTGATACGCTTAAACAGTCAAATTCTGTGCTGTGATCATTTGAGTGTCTTAGGACAATTATCTCCATTGTCTTCAGTATCACTTGTCAATGAGTATCGAGAAAGAATCAAGAAGACTGTTGACAAAACACATTTAGAGAACGCTTCCGTGCCACATGCGTCGGATTAGTTGAAAGTTGATTCCTTCACCTGCGGGCCTTGGAATGACATTGGAGCCCGACCAGATGAATACTACAATCAAGTGGTGATTGGGACCTCGGCTGAACAGCTTAGTGACGAATACCCATTTCATTCATCTACAATACTGATTCGTTAAAGTCAAACCATATAATCAATCGGTTGATGCAGTTGCAATTCGCGCTAGGATTCATTAATTGGATAATTGACTATTTTGAAGATCGGAAGCAATTTGTCAGAATCGGCCTTGCATCCAGTAATATTGCAAATGTGACGTCTGGCATACCACAGGGATCAATTTTGGGACCTTTCTTGTACTGCGTTGCCACAAGTTCGTTTAAGATCGATCACCCGGACTGTCATATTGTCAACTATGCAGACGATACAACACTTTGTTTCCCTGTTTTCAAATTGAGCGACAATAATCACATCATACGATGTCATGAACAACTTTTGGAATGGTCTGAATCAATGAAATGAAATGCAAGACGTTGACAATTTTCAAATATTCCAGAGTCAACGCTGTATACATTCCTGGTACTCAAGTGGTTGATTCTCTATGTATTCTTGGAGTTCATTTCAATTCTAAAGGAACTTGGTCAACGCATGTAGATAACACCATTAGAAGTGCTTCCCGCAAGTTTTACGTCCTTAGAATATTGCGACCTTTATTGTCCGACAGAAATTTGAAAACTGTTTACTTTGGTCTCGTAAGATCTCTGGTTGAGTACTGCGGTCCACTCTTCGTATATGACAGATGTGAACCGTCTAGAACGCATACAGAGGAGATTCCACAAGCTTTTATGTTGTGCCCAATGCGATTGCGAGACTTTGCCAGCTTTTGATCTTCGAAGGCATGACCAGGCATTAAAGCTATTCAACTGCATCGCAAATGAAGTTCACATACTAAGCTACTTACTCCCGCCAATGTCTGAATCTGGAAGATACATTTTGCCATCCAGACGAACAGATAGACGACGCCGTTGCTTTATTTTATACATGTGTTCTTTCTACAATTCGTTACACCAACGATGATTATGCATTTCTCTGTAATGAACGATTTTCATTCTGAAAAGATAAAGCGCATATTATTATTATTATTATACTGGATCGTCTCATTTTCGGGACAATGTGGAGTCAAGCTGCTGTTGCCTAAACTGTATTACGTCTTGTCAGGATAATGAGCAGTTAGCGTCGTTTCTTGGATTTCTTGTTAACCATTAACGGAATATTTTCATGTAGCTTATGGGATAAGCTTGTTGTTGTCCATGAAGCATATGCAGTCTCTGCTACATTCGTTTTTCCTGCATCCTTATCAAGTTACAATGTAGTCTAGCAATGCAAAGTACTACCAACCACTGTGAAAATAACTCAGGTACTTCAGGAATATAGTTCAAAGCTCCCACTTGTATTGCATTACAATTCCGCGGGTTGCCGACGAAGTTCACTTCCATTTCCACGGGAAATGCATGGAAATTTACATGGATAGTTCGATAGAAATGATGATCAAACAAAATTTGCAATTGAATTTCCAACATCTGATCTCATGCCCGATGAGTAGTCTTTCAGATTCACAATTAGCAGGTTAGTGAAATTCCTCTGTTGAAAAATGGGAACAGACCTGATTGGATCAAGGTTGGGTCCAATATTGGGGTACCCCCCTAGATTGGACCCAAGAGTGGCTATTTCTCTAATGAAGTGGAACAACAATTTCCAGAACATGTTTGGAATTTTGATTGAGATTTAAAATTGCATGAAGATATTTTGAATCATACCATGTTGTATATATTGCTATCCAATTAGTATGTGTCTAATGTTCATATTAATTACTATTTATTACATGAATTTGTTATTGCGGAATTGAGGCCATATTAATATTCAGCTAAAAGTTTTAATTATCGGCATCTCTGGGCTTAATGTCATCGACCCTGTTTACGTCTACAGCCTAATTAGAACAACATGTATGACTAAGCTACATTCCTTACAACATATCTGATCGAGAAACGAAACACACATAACATAGGCCTCACATAAGATGAAAATAGCATAAATGTAGATATAACGATATTTTTGCTAATCGTAAGAAGCAATCATCAAAGAATGTCACTGCATTAAATGATACCGATATCTTTCTATTTCTAATACATGTAGCCTAATAATAGAATAAACAATATAGGCCGACGTTTTTAACTTTCAAGGCAAGAGACTACATGAAGCAAGTTATCTACGAATTGTTGTAGGCCACCAATTTAACAGCATAAGCGTTATACAGGTATTGGTTTAATGCATTGCATTTTTTCATTTATCATATGCTTTGTTCTACGCAAAATGATATATACAAAATTCTGTCTAACACAATATGCATTACATCTAGCTTAATGGATTAAATTCACCAGGAAGCCATATGTAATCAAAGCATAGTTTAAAAAGCTAATTAAACAAACTATCAGATAGACATTTACGGTAGGTCTGTATCAAAATTGATGATAGCACAGTTTTGTCATAGAAAGACCAATCGTGTGGTTGAAGTAGGCTACATATTTACATGTAAGCTTACATACATGCAAGTTGCTATGACATGATGTGGTCACACACTTAGGCGAATTTTTCCAAGAAAACCGCAAATGATTATTCATGGTCAATTTCTTTACTCTTGGGTTCTCAATCTTGGAGTGTACCCAAGCTCTTGGGTACGGTCGCCAAGATTCTTGGGTGCCCCCTAAGACTACCCAAAACCCAGGAGTGAACCCAAGACCTAACCTTGATTGGATGCCGTTTCATATATTTCATGCCGAAATTTCACTAGCTTGCTAATTGCAAATCTCAAATCGACTTGGGCATGGCTGCAGCTTTAAATAGGAAGTTGTGTCTATGTTGAGAGATGTGAACTAGGCCTGCTGATGATTCCTGATATTGGATGAAATAGCAGCTATTCAGGTCTATTCCCATTTTTCAACTGAGGATGCAACTCAGTATTTAATTATCCTATTTAAATTGTGCTTGCAAAAGGCAGCAGTTATTAATTACTGCAAGTATAGTGTACAATTATACAATGTACAAATAATATTCATTCTATTTTAGGTGGTATCCAAGAAAGGTATTTCGGATTTCTTCACATTATTGAAGGTAGAATTTGCGGACGTACTTCTCATCACTATATTTTGCATGTACATGATAAACAGCGGCTAAAATAAGATTATTATTGGCTATCTCTCATGAGATTACTTGCCCCAAAAATCTGACATTTTTAACTGGAGAATTTACGATTTTCTTTTTTATGTACCCAGGCTCGTGATTAGCCTCTTAGAAAAATTGAGGAATTTTATTGAAAAATTTGAGAAATGTAAACGGAGCCTAATATAATGATTGAAAGAAAAGATCCAAATTTGAACAGGGATTTTGGGCCAAACTTCATGAAAAAAGTCAAGAAGAAGGCAACCCCGAAGTTGACCACACTCCACCACACTTTTTGAAGTTATATGTATTACAGAAGGATATTAGCCTGGTCATAATCACTTCCCGCGTTGTTGCGAAATTAATTTGTTGCCTCAAGTACTATCTGCTTAGAATGTGTCGAACAGAGGATGTCAGATCAAGCTGCTGATATCGCTGTGCTTCACGCTATCGTCTCCAATTCAATTATGCTTGTCAGATTTGTATACAGAATTTTTGAATGTAGGAAATATCCTCAACCACATGCATCTGGGGCTTTGTGACGATTAAAATTTTACGGAATTTAGGCAAATTTGGGAGGACAGCAACCCGTAAGCATAGAATGCTTAAAATCGTTGACGGAATGATTGTGGTTAAAAAAAAGTCAGTAATTTATTATGAAGGATACGCCACATTACACACTAATTCATTATTATTACTTTATACTGCACAAGTTTTGGTGGCTCTTGTTTATCTGTCAGCGCTTTGATCACATCGCTCCGATCTACATTTAAATGAACATGAATTCTCTCATACAACACAAAACAAGTGTCGGGAACAGGCTTGCCAGCTAAGCTGTTGGTTTCATCTAAGCAAAGAGTGAAAGATTATCACCTCTATTCGCATGAAGTTGCGCGGAGATATTGACGTCCACATCTTGCAGTAGACCCAGGTTGAAAATCTGCCAACTCAGTAATATGTGGTTTGATGAATGTCTTCATTAATCCCTGGTTCGCATACAACGATAAACAATCTCTGCATTACTTTCAAACCAAGCTGTGTTCAGCAAATTATGAAAACGATCTATAAGTGGATAACTCATCCAAGATAAATGTCGGTCGGCAGACCCTGGAAAATGTAGCTGCAAAAAGACTCATGGGATAGCAGAGCTTCATGCGCTTCATGCGCCAGTGACCAGGAGGCACGTAGACACTAAATTTAGGGACCATCCACTTTACCCCGTCGGATGTGTTCATGTTCAGCAGAAATAAAATGGAAGAGAATGAGTGAAACAAAAGCTTCAGTTGATAAGAGCACTGAAATCCAAGTGGGCTGGGATATCTACACGTTATCACATAATGGATATAGAGGATCGATAGCCTAAAATTCCTTAAGAAGTAAATGCATGCATTTAGCAGCCATATAGTCGCAGAAACATATAATGAAGGCTGTGAAACCGGTTCAGATAAACTAATGAAAATAATTGAATAAGCATTTTACTGTTGGAATTCTACGCAAAATTATGAAGTTTGAAGAAAAAAATTGCTTGTAGTGTTCAATATACAATTTCGGTATACTGATCGCAGTGTTTCACTCATTAAATACGTGAAAGTGTTGCACTAAGGAGTTCGGCAGACAACAACTTCTCTGCATAGCAAAATAAGTTAGGACGAACCTGAACATTTGCAACCCTGTAGCTTCCAGAAATTAAAACGACATGAAACAAAATCTAATTATAAATCATGATTGATTCATGTTTAGCAGTCAGGGTGTAGGATACATGTTACAGGATTCTATCTTAGCCTCTTGATTGGAAGTTTACAGACAATCACCATTCGCTAGAAAACAATACATTGTCCGACATTTAGTCTAAAATGTGTCACATTTGAGGAATTTCTCTTAGTTTAGCTATAATTGAGGAATTTTTGAGGATTTGAGGAGTGAAATTTATTTTGAGGAATCTGAGGAGCAATCACAGGCCTGATGTACCATATGATTACTCCCTTTTTTGTCCATCAACTTCGATGGGCAGTATGTGAAAAGAAAGCTCAGAAAATCCTCTTTCACCTCGTGTCTGATTCATTATCATGATTACATGATTACATATTGAAAAGCTACTGTTTTTAAATTGAGCGATTTTTATATTTTGACCACTGCCCAAACACAATAACGGATGCGAGTTTATCATAGCCTAATATGAAGCTGATAACGAAAACTCTCAACTGATTCACGGCCCGCTGCTGTGCACATGATCGGAGAGTCGACTGAATTTCGGCATAATTTCGATGGTCCGTTTTTTATTATCGACTCTGTGCTATCAGATTCATGCAGCTTCGTTGCCATAGAAATTAGTATCTCCGCGGATATCCGGGAAATCCCTGAGCGTCAGCTTCGTTCATTCGGAGCGCTCTTGCCTTAAATTTACAAACTGGCAGGTAGATTAAATTTCCAAAGCACTTTGCCATACTTCACGGTTTAGTACCTAATCATTCACTTTGCAATTAGTTAACAGGGGCATTTCTTACCGGAAAATCCAGGTATCATATCATTGAAATATTTGTTGTGACCATCAGACAGCGGAACCTTTTGTCCAGGAAACTCATCTTCAAATACCAGTCCTTTCTTCGGCAATATTGCAGTGGGCCTCTCCTTTTCATAGATAATCTGAAAGAAGAAAGATTCACAAAATATAAACTAATTTACACAATCATTTTCAAACAGAAAATGCCACCATTATTAAGAAAAGTTGAATTATATCTGAAAACAAGCGACAAATATGACAATATTCAACCAGAATGTACACTGCGGCTTAATTCTGCAATTTAAAACAATTTTTGTGAGTGACTGTCCCAATAGGACTTTATCTCATTAGTCTCATGATCTCAGGCATCATATTTATTCTCACGTACTAAAGGTCACATGAAGATTTTCCTCACATATAGAAATTATCATAAAGTTTGGCAAAATAATTTAACATTGGAAATTAGCCTTTTCATACCAAACAAAGACACCGTGTATTTCAAAAGTCTAAGGTAGAAACCATGAAGGTATACGATAAAAGCCGGTAGCAGTTTCTTGTGTTCGAAGTGTTCAAAGAGACCATTTGTTGGTCCTTCTTTCCGTTCAACTTCCTCAAAGGCATGGTCGGTTAAATTTCCGTGTAATGTTCGCTCATGGTTTTAACATACCGCTAACTATGTCGCGAAGTTTCCTTTCCTTCCTGGTTATGTTTCGCATTTCTCTCCAGATTTCCTTTGGTTTCTTGAAATCAATTTATCTGAATTATCGATTATAATTGTTTCATTTATCTTATCTCTCATGATGCTAGCTTTGCCTACATTGTCCTTCCGCATGCATTGATTCTTCCCTACGTTTAATGTATGTTGTCACAAATGAGAGTTCTCTTTTAGTTATCGTGATTCCTTCTGTGAAAAGTATATCTCCATAAACGTAAAGTTTTTGGAAAAGTAGAACTTTTTCCTCCGGTTCTAGACATTCTATTTCGAGACATTTCTTCGTGGAAAAGAGAAACATTCTTCGGGACTATGACTCTAATCAGTTTGTGAGATTTTCAGCATTAATGCCAATGATACAATGACTTTAAAGCCGACTTCAAAACTGAAGCTTTCAATGGCACTGGTTCACCTTTGGGCATCCTGTCCAAGTGACGATCTTTCCTAGTTGGTGCTTTTTCAGTATCTAGGAAGGCTGATTCCGCAATCATCCCATCATCAAGTTCATTCAAATCTCCTGTTAGCATGATAGTATGGTTAGGGTAATTGATTCTCTCATCTCTGACTGTGGTTTCCAGGTAGTCGAGAATCGGCACAGTTTATGACAGTTTAGGCGGGTGATAGAAAACACCGTTGATGTGGCGGAGAGTTATCGGCCACCTGATTTTAAGGGGTTATAGAAACCACAAATTCCGCTCAGAGGCTAACTTTTTTAGCCTAATAACTAATTTTGAACGCATACACAAGGTTACATATGCTATTTTCCCACGATACCCGCTAAATAATGCCTAATCAGAAAAAAAACAATATAAACAATATAATTTTAAAAAAAGCAATAAAATTTTCGTAGTAAAATGAAACATAAATAAATAAATACACAAAATAACAAAAATAAGATGAAAAATGCAAAAACACAGTTGTGCAATCAGAAGCACCAAGTATTCTTATTTACAATGCTGTCGCTCACATACACTCGGAAACTCATCACATACTCGGAAACTAATTTTTAGGTTGGAAAGCATGGAGTACAGGAGGTTGGCCCATAACTCCCTATGGGCGTGCGCGCGTCGCGGCGACAATGACCGCTGCGGCCAAAAAAATTTACGACCATGAAAGTGGCTGCGACAGCGGCCAATCGACGACATTTGCTGAGCAAAAAAGATGAATGAGGAAGAGGTTGCTTCCTCTGAATGAATGAATGAAGGAGAGTTTATTATCTATTTGTCGCGGGAAGGGTGGTCAAGTGCGCGCTCTGTCATAGGCTGCAATGTATTTTAGTGGTCGCCGCGGCATCTTGGTCGCCTGTTGGTTGCTGCAAATCTTAATGGTCGCGTCGGGAAAGTGCGCGCGCATTGAGACGACTTCCCATCTCTGCAACGATGACTAAGTATTCCTGTTGGCCGCCAAGACTTGCCCGCCGCGACCTGGCCGCCTAGTGCGCGCACGCACTATGATCCATGGCACCCCCGCTCTCCCCTAGTTGGGATTGCTGAGGGAGGTCTTAGTCCACAGAACTTCGTGGTCTGATGATTTGTTTAGTTTGGGAGTATTTCATGTTCTACAATTATTGATACACCTCCTCCCTTTCGCCTTTATACTTCCTAATTATTCTGTACATCTTCGGAGCGAAAGGATCTTTTCATCATGATGTGGCTTAAGCTGAGCCTTTGTTGAGCAAACTTGAATGCGCAAGCCTGTATGTAAGCCACATTGGGCTTAGGTCTAACAGTACATCAATTGAGTTGCTCTGTGGCACAAAATTATCAGTTATTATGTAGGCCTATTTGTTTAGGTTCTAATACGAGTATAAGAGAGATAGGTCATAAAGCAAGAAGAAATTGACTGATATCACAAGGAATTATGTACGCAGTTACAGATTAAGAATCCGCTTTTCATGATTTCAAATAAATGCTATAGGTATCTAGGCTACTGTCTGAAGACCACAAGCCAAGCCTTTTGAAAGGTGGTCCTATCATTTCATTTACTGGTGGCGCTACAGAAAACTTATCCGTTTTCATCTCAGACAAATTTAAGGAGCTATCGGAATTTGCAACCGCTCTTCTAAAATCCTGTTCTCCGTTAGTCTCTAAAGATTATTTTGGGGAGGGGTATCTGACCGGATCTCTGAATGTTGTCAATTTGTACGGCTCCATTCCGAGTGGATATTGCAGCATCAACCAATATTATCAAAGTTATGATTGAATTCTGCCAGATTCATAGAACTTAACATATTCATTACTTACAGATTCATGCATACTAATGGTTTTAGTAAAACTGATGTGTATTGCATAAGTAGAAATAAAAATTCAAATGTTGAAGAAAATAACGTGATTTATTTGAAACTTGATTTCGTTAGCGATTGTTTTTTGAGAAAAATCAAAAAATAAATATGATATTCCAATATGTATCACTAGTAAACCTGTAAAAAGTTTGTTGCAATTTTCAAAAAATTGGATTAAAATACTTGTATGTAGTATCTGTAAAAATATTGGCCCAAAGTATAATTGCAAAAGTAAATATATGTATCATTCATGAATTTTCCTGCAAAATATGTGACCAGAGTTACATAGGTCAAACGTATCATCCATTTCAAGTTCACTACAGAGAACAGGAGCGCAGTTTACGTTGTGAAGGCCAGAAGAGTGCACTTAGTGAACATTTGATGAATGCCCACAGTGATAAAGTTATGACCATTAACAATCTCGACTACAAAATTATTGATGAACAACTGACAGCAATTACTACTAGGCTGGCTGAATCCCGCTGCAGTGCGACGAACATGCCAAAAATAAACAGACGTCATGAGATGACCCAATGAGCTGCTTTCACTGACTGATTTATGTATAAAGACCCACTTGTATAGCGACAATTTAACCCTTGAGAATGTCTGTGCATAGACTAGGCGTGCACCGGATTTGGAGATAAAACAAATCTGCATTACATTCATGTAATTTTGCTTTTTCCTAAATATTTCAATGCATCTATGGTAATTAATAAATTGAACGCTTAAAAGCCATAGTTGAAAGATATGTTGCCCCACCTGTAATTTATCCTTAATTTCAGCTTTTAATTGACTGCAGATTGATTTACTCAGGTTTAGTAGCGACAGAATTAATGATTTGTAGATATCGGTGGATACACCACACAACCTTGCAATTTCCCTTTTTTCTGAGCATCAACGGCAGTCATTGAGGATCGGCAAGCAACTCTTCACGACTGACGAGATCGGTACTAATGTGAGCAATAACATAGCCCGTAGGGTTGTCACGTGATTAACCATAGATAACTCGATATCAACCTGAGAAGCTAAGACGTGGCCGAACCCCTTCGCACGTTTGGATAGGGTTAATATAAGACCAGACTCATTGATCCCTGTCTGTCAGACCACAAACTCATTTGCTGGCAGGCCGTTGTTACGCGACCACCTCCGTTGTACAGAAATATCACTTATCGTCCATGGAGGAATCTACAGATTCACAATTTTCGCGACCTGCTCGCTGCCTCCTCTTTGTATGATCCATCTAAATAGAATCATCTCACATGTTATCAATACCTTTATGATCAAACCATTCTGACTACTCTAAATCAACTAGTACCCCAACAATCTATCGAATGGCGCCTTCGAGATTCAGACCCGTGGTTTGATGACGACTGCAGACTTGCAAAGAGGCATATTATGCGCTTCTTACAGTGAAACGCCAATATTTTTGGTGCTCCACGAGCAAAGCAATCCACGTGAATTGTGAAATTCCATCAACTCATTGTTAGGCCGAAATCGTCAACCTCCAACCGCTGCGATCAGAGGATTTTCTTCGACATTTCTACGCCGAACTTTCTATTGTTCGAAATTCGACAGCTGATTTTCCTCTTCCAGAATTCTCGACTACGTCAGATGGCTGCAGTTCCACTGAGTTCCCGTTCACGTCGCCTCAGGATATCACTGATATCACTCTATCCCTTCCGAACAAGAAATACTGTGGTGATATTCTTCCTACAAGCATACTAAAACTGTGCCTCGATTTGATAGCACCCTTTCTCTCCTTCCTGGTAAATTTGTGTTTCAGCCATGGAGAATTCCCGTCACCTTTAAAGTTCATCACTGCTACTCCGTTTGTCAGGAAAGGTTGTACTACTGCAGGTGATCTATCTTCCTATCGACCTTTGCAACCTGCCAGTGCTTTCCAAGATAATTGAGAGAATAGTAGCTAAGCATTTTGTTCAGCATTTGACCTCAAGTGATCTACTGCAAGAACTAGTCAGCCTACCGAGTTGATCATTCTACTGAAACAGCTCTGCTCCACTTAACTAATGACATCCAGCGTGCTTTCGACGACGGTCTCATCACTTTCATGGCAAGTTTGGATCTGTCAGGTCCTTTCGATGCCATGGATCATTCTATCCTCCTCAAGAGACTATCCTCTTCCTTCGGAGTATCCGGTCTGGCACTACAGTGGTTCGAGTCTTATCTTTGCGACAGATTCATGTGCTACAGATTTAGTGGTGGTTCTTCTAGCGTAGTAACTGTATCCAGTGGCATTCCTCAACGGTCAGTTCTCGGGCTCTTCCTCTTTGTGCTCTACAGTATGGACATTATCCATCTAGTGCAACCTTATGGATTGAGTATATGCGTGTTTGCTGATGACATACAAGCTTATGGTTCCTGCAGTCCATCAAATGACCAGTCTCTTGTTTCCGACATGTCCGCGTGTGTTGTGGCTCTTGACCAATGGCTTAGGGCCAATAACCTTCTACTGAACTCGAATAAGACCAACTTCATGTGGTGCGGCACAAAAAAGTGTATGAGCAAACATCTGCCTTCTCCGATACGTATTGGAAGTCACTTGGCTCATCCAGTCTCCAGTCTTCGCTGTCTTGGAGTTACTTTGGACTCAACGCTGTTTTGCAAGTCTCACATCTCGAAACCAACAGCGGTGTGTTTTGGCGTTTTACGTCAAGCTCGTTCAATTCGCCGATCACTATCACGATCGCCTGCAGTTACTCTGATTGACAGCCTTGTGTTTTCCAGGCTTGACTACTGCATAGTCCTTCTGTCTGGTCTATCAGAAAGTGATACTTCTCGTCTTCAATCTGCGATAAATGTGTCCGCCCGGCTTGTGAACACCGTCCAGCGATAAGCACATATAACACCGGTGTCACGAGAATTTGAAAGGCTATCAATTCATCAAAGAATCGACTTACGGTTGACGACTATTGTGTACAAGTGTCTACAAAATCGGGTCCCTCGTTACCTCAGCAGAAGAATCAAGAAAGTTTCAGACTTGCCGTGCAGATCTCGAGTTCCTCTCCTCTAGTTGTCCCAAAAGTGAGATTGAAGACAACAATGAAGAGACTACTTTCCTCCGCTGCTTCTCATTCGTGGAATAGATTGACCGACAAGATACGAAATCACAGTTCGTTTGCATCCTTCAAGGTTGCACCGTGAGAATTTTTCTTCTCAAGCTGATCAGTTTTAGCTGGCTTTTATTTCATTTTTTATGACTAATGTTGTCTTACCAATGTCTGTGATGTGGTCTTCAAACCTTTTCGGTGTAACGCCGCATGTATAAATATAACTCGTGAATACATACCAGAGTTGATTTATATTTTATCACTAAATTTCTCAGTAAGAACATATCACCGTAGCCATCACGTTATTTGATGTAGGCCTGTGGATAATACAAAAATCGAAGGGAGTACGAGACTTAACAAAATTTTTTCAATTAAATTTCCAGAAGCGATAGTCTATTTACATTCATTTCACAACGTAGCGCAACATAGATTTCTGTCACTTCCCTGTACAAATGGCCTTCTAGAACTAAATGCCATTCCGTAAAAAAATCGGGCTGTGGTCACCAGATGAATGATAAATTAATGTAGATGCAGCCTCTACATACAACAATAACATATCCTATTCATTATATATAACCTACATGCACATGTAGATTGTACGTGAGCATTGATGCAATATTGCATTTCAAATGCTGAAAATCCGACAGGATTTGAAATCCGTTGCACTATAGACGAAACGCGTCGGGTGACTCACAATTTTAAAATACAATAAAACGTAAAAAATTGGGAGATAACCTGATTTTCCTATTCTTCATCTCTCTACTGAAAGCACAGGTTAGAAGTAATGATAAAATAAAGTAAAAAGAAAAAATAAAGTCGGGATTAAAATTAGCTTGATTGTGCATCGGTGATTCATAGGAAAAACAGTTGTCTCTTCGATGCAGATAATGTATTCTTGCCGAATTTTCGACAGACAGAGCGTCTGTCATCTTTCAGGGCAAACGACACAATGTAACTTCAATGTCCAGCCATACGCGCAAACTACAATTGAACACTCTTCATGACAGAACGGACTTTGGTTCTGTAACTAAATGAAACCAGAACTCAAGAAATACACATACAACTGACAGATTATAAGTAATTTATTTTATGATGCTTTCTGTCAGTTGTATGTGTATTTCTTGAGTTCTGGTTTCATTTAGTTACTTTTGCTGTTAACCCTTTTGTTCTATGGATGTATGGCACGATTTTCTTAATGGTGTAAGTAGAACCAAAGTCCGTTCTGTCATGAAGAGTGTTCAATTGTAGTTTGCGCGTATGGCTGGACATTGAAGTTACATTGTGTAGTTTGCCCTGAAAGATGACAGACGCCCTACAGGCAAACCGAAAGACCCTGCAGCGTTTATGATGATAGAGTAAAAGTTCGCAGCCCTCTTACGTTCGCAACATATAATGTGCAGACACTCAATAAACCAGGCCGGTTTTACCAGTTTAAAGGCTGTTTTAAACAAAACTTGGATTTTATTGCGATACAAGAGCACAGATGGAATGCTATTGAAAACGTAAGCGCTTACTCAAACGACCGGCATCAATTTGAATATAACGGAGCAAGCGAAAGAAGGCAAGGAGGAGTTGGCATTCTTGTCAGCAACAAACTCGAGCGTTGCATCATAAAGCGAGAAACGGTCAGCAATAGAATCTTCCCCATTACTCTGAGCTGCAATCCTAGAGTTACAGTTGTCACGGCATATGCACCAACAGAGGAAGCACCTGACGAGGCAAAAGAACAATTCTTCTCTGATTTGTCGGATTTTCTTTTGTCGGCACCATCACACAACTTCTTGGTCGTGCTGAGTGACTTCAATGCAAGAATCGGCTCAGATTCACACAAAACTTCACCAAACGTTGATGGCCGCTAAAGCTGCCATGATTCAACGAACAACAATGGATCCAGGTTAGTCGAGCTCTGCGAAGCGGTGGGCCTCTTCACCGCACCGCATCACACAACCAATCACATAAGAGAAGTCACATGTGGAGTTGGCAGTACCCGTATGGCGCGAAAGCTCAACTAGACCATACCCTGATGAAGCGCTGATGGTCAAACTCGTTACGAAACTGCCGCACATATTCGTCGGTCGAGATAGAATCTTATCACATAATAGTCTCTGCATCAACGAAGATAAGCCTACGTGTTGACGGCAAGAAACAGAATTCCATAGGACTCCCAGACTATTCGCGATTTACTATATGCGAGACTATATGCGATCAGCCTGCATATGCAAGACTCACATTCTCAATTTTGAACTTGGATGCGCTATTATTTTAATTTACTTCAAACCCCATACTCTACCACAAGTTGTGCCAAGTTTTACCAAAATTCCTTCCTTACACAAAGAAATAGCGTAATTAAACCTTATCATATGCTACACGAGTTTGTGCATCATCTTTCCAATGTTTCAAAGCAATACCAAAATCGGAAATTTTTCACGCGTGATATGCGCACTCATTCGCCTACGCGATCATTTAGTCGCTTCCCAGGGCAATGGAGCGCGCGTTTTCTGTAAAATTGATAAATATCGATTACTCCAGAATAAATGACATGTCATTATGTTATATCGAAGAAATCAATCTCTGTTTCGTTTACGAGTTCACGCGATCCAATGTCTCAAAATGATTGCGCATTAGAATGACATTTGTGACTTTATTTAGAAATACCACTAATTAATATCCTTACGATGCAAATATGCAAATCATCTTCATTTCAGACTAAGTATTGCCGGCAAAGGCAGTACATTCATTGTTCATCATTTAAACATTGAATGAATAAAATATGACTCCTTTATAACGGAATTTGATAGCATTTTTCCATGGCACGAAGGAGAACATTGCATGCACTAATTATAAGAAGTAATCTGCCGCATGCACATTAATTTCTTTCTAGAAAACATGCCTAATACTTGGAAGCACTCGATCCTCCTCCATGACTTTTACTGCACGATTGCTATAACTACCGACTCACTGCATAGCAGCGTTAATCAGCTAGTCATAGGGTCGTAGGAAGGTTGCTTTTAATTCTTTCCAATTGGAAAGATCACCAATTACGTCATAATGAACTTTTACATCGCTTTAACGCTTTGACGGTGATATTTGTGGATCTTTGAGAGGACGGAATCTAGCAGCTAGAGTCAGACATTCGCTTATACACAACAAAATGGAAAACGAAAAACGTCCGGAGTACACCTTTGACTTCGTATTTGCTTTCATCGAACATCATCTGACCGTGACCTCACTATATTATCAGTGCCAGAGCAATAAAGACGAAATTTGACAAATTTCTAGATTAAAAGTTGAAATCTTAGTCAAACAAACTACTTGGAGTCATGGCAAAACTTGGAGACAACAAAAGCAGCTACTGAATAATATTATTAGTCTGCATGAAGATAATTTAAGAAACGTCTAACACAGCGAATCAACAATGAAAACAACGAAACATGAAGAGTGAACAGAAACACGAATCGCTCTAATCAAATTCGAGAGCGTGAGTTTGTCTTACTTTACTTGTTGGTCCAGTGTAATACGGAAGCTCCTACATAGAATAAAAACTCAATGTCAGAATGCAATTCTGTTTCATATGTGCCTACTTTTGCACTTACATCGGCTGCATCTTGTGATAATCGTGTTTGAGATTTTCCTTGTCTAAATCGAATTTGAGGGACAAAACCTGAGTAGCTGAAATAACAATTTGATAATTTGTTGAAAATTATCGCAATGAATATTTGAATGAACCATAGTTTGTGTACTTCTCTCCACTTTAAGAGAAGACACTTCTTTGGGAAAGTCGTAGCTCACTTAAAATTATAAACACATTAAAACATCAATCCTCCATCCAAAAACCATCCAAAACTAATAAAAGATCTCCCTTTCATCGGGACATATCCTAGATTTAGTGGAACTATATATTTATTTATTCAGATCGGGACATTTTGGAATGAATGATGACAGAAAACCAACGACTATGGTTGCCTCGCTCTCCTTTAACTAAGCCGATCTCTCTAATTGGCAATGGTAATGAAATCTCGCACGACAGACAGAGAAGTAACAACAGGCAGGTGCAACAAGAAAACCAAGGCCCGGTGTGAAATCCATAACTGAGCAGAAATGTACGCATGCGCCTAGTTTATATTGCACCCGAAGTTTCTCATCAGTTCTAATTTAACTGTTTTCATCTGTGACATGGATCGTAGTTCATGTAGACTTAGTGATATGCATTATAGAGGAGGTCATAATAAAAATGCAGACTTAATATACTTAAATAGGCTTCTTTAAGAAAATGCAATCTGAATAGAAACAACAAGTCTCAAGTTATCGTCAACACGAAAAATCTCTTTATGCTTTCTTGACTGTAGGCAATAGCAATCGTATTTGTTATCTTGCGTGAAGTTGTGGCATCTTCTTCAATATTGTCAATCATTACAAGTGAAAAGAATGCCTGCTAGTAAAAGATCCATGCTAGCTGTTGTCTCTAGAACCACAGCTGAAGCATCTTGATGTTGACCTCAGATTCGTTGAGACGATGGCCAATCTTGCTTCCTAGAGTATTAACTGCAGACTGGAAGCTTTAAATGTTACTATTGGACATCATCAATAGTCACCTGATTTGTGTAGCCCATTTCTACTTGATGTTGATCCCAAAATAGCCTATATGCATTCTGATGATTTGTGAGGCATCGACAGTTGTCACGCTTGTGACATCAGTCTCAACAAAGCATCCATGGCGCACTTGACAACGTTTTACCATTCACAAAATTAATCGCTTTCCTCACTTTGCATAGGAAAGGATCCTCTCCTCAGTTCACATTTATTGTGCCGGACCTAAAAGGCCCGATATGTTACAATCCCCACATGATTCACAAAATTATTCATCCACACAGTCGCCAAGAATAACAACTGCTTAAACTTAGGCCTACAGGATATTACTGCCACTTAAAAATATCAAGATGCGATGCGCTGGCACAGCAATTTTCAATTATGTTGTTTCTTCAATATCATGCATATTTTGTCTATGAATAGGTATATCTAATTAGCTATCGTAACTACATTAACTAAATTTTTTAACGGAATATCTTGAAGTAAAGCTAGATTAATTCAATTTTCAAACGTCTCATCCGAACAGATCACGTTCCCGGATATGCAAATTCAGGCACACTTGCATTGAAAATATATTTATTTCATAAATTAGTAGTCTTGTTTTATATAGATTTATATATTTCATTACATAGCTTCATTTAGAAAGATTTTGTGAAAAAATCAGAAGCAAAATGAAAATTGAGCTGAGTGAATGCTCTATTTTTTTAGGGCCACAATGGTCTGAGTGTGTGTGCACGTGTCTCACTGTCGCCGCAAAGTCACCTAAACATAGGGATTCTGTGACAAGAAACTTACTCAGTTACATGAGCATTAAAGGGAATATTGGCAAATTGTCTTCTCTTTTCAATAGATGGCACAGGTTCAAATCGAACTGGTGACATTGTGACGGATTGCGCTCCTTAAATAAACTGAATCTCTCAAGAGATGACAAAAAACCAAGTCACGCTGTATAATTAATTGGCTAGTGCCAGTAACTGATTCAAATCGTATTGAGGACTTCTATGTATAGAAACAAAGTCAAAATTCAGGTAATATTTAGATCACTCTCCTGACTACAATAGTTTGTGAATTTTTCATGTTAGTTTTCGTCGAACGCGCTTTGAAAGCACAAATAACAAAACGGTGAGTCAACATTGAGCAATTATGTCAATCTAGGAGGGCTGACATACTGGTACTTTCGTTTATATGATGTTTGCCAATATTTCTTAATATTTATCAATTTCAAGCTTTAACATTCTTCTCGCTGTCATTTTCATCAAAGTGTGATGCTTGCTTTTTGTGATGGCATAAATTTACAATGGAACTCTGCACTGATGGCCAAAGAAGTCTATCACACACACACTTACTCTATTGGTCATACTATAGACATCGCACAACAACAACTAGGTGATAATGCTTGATGCTCGATGTCTGTGGATCACACATACAGACCGCTTCTCTGAATTCTTCTCTGGGTTCAGGGCATAGAGTAAGCATATGTAGGTAGAGCGTCGACTCAAATGTGTCTGTAAACAGTGAAAACTTTTATGTGCAAAGGATTCATTTTTTTGTGGAGATTACGTTCCTACTGTCCAAAAATTTTTTGAGCAGTTTTTACAAAGCCACAATTTTGCAAGTCTATGTCCTACCCATAGAGTGGGGATATATATGTGGAGTGTCGACTCAAAAAAGTATCTGTATAGTGAAATTTTTTATATCAAAAGATTCTGTTTCTTGCGGAGATTACGTTCCCGTGGTCCAAAGAATTGAGCACATATAAAAAAGTCAAAACTTGCCAATTTAAATACTACCGAGATGACTCCCCGTTGTTAGTGGCATAAAGCAAGTTGGATATCAAAAGGAATGAATATTTGCCAATAATCATCCCAACTTAGCGGAAATCAAGCTGATTATCAAAGCAATTTCATGATCCGTATTATAATGAAAGTCTTCATGAAAAAGTCGTGATATTATTCGTGCTTTCTTGGCTGAAATTTCAAGTTTTTAATTTAATATTGTTGGGTCTTTCATTATGGCAAAACAACCGTCTTATTCCATCATATGGCGCATGGAGTGTTGTATTTTTAAACTTCCTGCACAAACTCATACAATATAACAAGAACACTTTCTGTTCTTAATCTTTACAATACAAAATAGAAGCAACTACTTACAATTTGCAAGTAATAAGCAATGAATTAATAACAGCCTTTCATCATGAATTATTAATGACTAGACATGAACACAAAATTCAACAAATATTCACCAGCAAGATTTTAAGATACACTAAATTCATGTTTCATTTCTTGAATCTGAATAGTGATGTGGACCCATTTACAT